>CM053626.1:276035609-276123881 GCA_028646595.1 Phalanger gymnotis
CTGGGTGTGTTTTCGCCGCCTGGCCATGTTCCCAGCCAACTTACTTAACCCTTGAGTTTTTCAACCGGGTTTTTACTGCTTGTAGACTAAAGAGTTCTATGTTCCACGCTTGGGCGGATGCGCTGCCTCACCAGCACTCCTCCTTCCCCAAGAACCCCCTGCCCGGACTGGGCTTAAATCTTCAGCAGGCTCTTCACTCCTGCTCTGATCAGCCACTTAATTCCTCCCAGCAGGTGGGCCTGGGGCCAGAAGCAACTCCAGCTGTAGTTCTAAAGCTGTCCCGCCTCCGCTGCCCCAGGGGCAGTGGCCGAACCGCAAACTCTGTCCGGTCCCGCAGCTTTTCCCACTAACCTTCTGTTGTCTTTGCTGTTTGTGGGTTGTGAGGTCTGGTACATACCACAGCTCAGTAATTCTGCCCGCTAGGGCACTCTCCGCTGGGCTCCTGGTCTCGTTGGTCTGCAGTCTGGTCGGCCCACGCTGTGCCGCGCATGCTGGGCTCTGCTTGGCTCAGCTCTGCTCCCCTCAGCTGGGAGCTGGGAGTTCCGTGCGGGACAGACCTTACCCCGAGACCATCCAGGCTGTCCTGGGCTGGAGCCCTGCTTCCCTCTGCCACTTTGTGGGTTCTGCAGTTCTAGAATTGGTTCAGAGCTATTTTTTTAACAGGTTTTTGGAGGGACTTGGTGGGAAGCTCATGCCAGTTACTGCTTTCCAGCTGCCATCTTGGCTCTGCCCCCCTGTGCTAAGCGCTTTTTATAAATGTTATCTGACGACAGCCGTGGGAAGTAGTTGATGTTATTTTACAGTTGAAGAAACTGAGGGTAGCAGAGGTAAGGTGACATACCTAAGGTCATACTAACTAGTAAGTATCTAAGGTCATATTTTAACTCAGATCTTCCTAACTCCAGACCCAGAGCCCTCCAGTACTACCAGCTACATAAAATGTCCTAAGTGAGTATTTCAAGACCTCCGTTTGTTGGCCCCACCTGGAGCTCCACCTGAAGCCTATTAAATGGGCTGGAAAGATCTTTTCACTTACTGATCAGCTTTACATTCGGCCCCAAGATCTTTCACATCCATTACATAGGCAACTTGTATCTAAATATGTACAAACTTTTTTCAAGTACAATAGAATCCCTGGGAAATGAACACATCACATTTGCAAAATACTTAATATCTCATCATCAGAGTGGCCACATGGCTCACTTGTCAGCCCCAAGATCTTTGTATCCATTACATAGGTCAATGGGAAACTGGTGTCAATAACATAATAATATAATAATACAACAAGGACAATACAAAATAAGTACACAGAACAATCATCATTCCCAACAGGGCTCAAAATCTTGGGTTAAGGGGCGAAGGTCACATCCTCCATAGCTTCTTCTTGCTGAAATTGGACGTAGAGCTGTCCCTGCCTCAGGAGGTCAAGAGTCCCATTCTAGAGGTCAGTTCTTTAGCAAGCTGGCACCCAGGAACTTGCCAGGTCCTTAGGCAAGTCAGTCATCTGAAAGTGTAGGATACTTAGGGTATTTAAGCCTAAAGGAGACAGAACTAGCAACAAGGTTAACCAAAATAAAGAACAAAAAGAACAAAAATTATCCTTCAAATAAAATCATCTCCAGTTTGGTTGAGATTCCAATTATGCAAAGATCCAATATCAGAGCCAAACTCAGGTGGGAAATGTTTCTTTTCAAAAGGAACACAATGAGGAAACTAAGCCAAGAGGATCCCGTCCTAGATAGAGACTAAGATTGTCCTCCCAGCCTTTCCCCAGATGTACAAGGGAACACAATGGGAAAACTAAACCAAGAGGATCCCATCCTAGATAGAGACTAAGATTGTCCTCCCAGCCTTTCCCCAGATGTACAAGGGAACACAATGGGAAAACTAAACCAAGAGGATCCCATCCTAGATAAAGACTAGGATTGCCCTCAAGGCTTTTTCCCCCAGATACAAACTTTCATCTGTTAATCACACAAGATTGCATTCCCTCTAAGTGGCTTTGTGGCATTGCTCTAATCAGAGTCTCCCTGAAGGTGTGACAAATTGGGGTACAAAGGTTCAGAATCTGTAGCGTCTATAGGGACAATTCTTACTTCTGTTTCGTCTGTTATCAAGTCCCTTATCTTGGTACATTCTGTATAGTTCCTTGGTTGGAATGCCATTTATCATTTCAAAATCTACCCCTGCTCTCAATAGAGCAGTGAACATTTCTTTTCTTGTTACTCTATTTTGATGCCGGTTATTCACTCTCCTCTCTTGAGGAGATCTATCTCTTCCCCAGTCTCCTAAGCCCTTTAACTGTGAAATCTTATCTATCACCACAGAAAGGGGGTTCCCTATTTCCCCAAGTAGCAGAGTCAAAATCAGGAGTTTATAAGCGGGAGGAGCTGTCCTAATTATTAAATTTACATGAGAGACTCCCAAGGGAGCCTCATAGTATGTATCCGTGATTCCTGTCATGATAGCAGTCTTCATTACCTCCTCCTTTAGCTTTCTGACACAGTCTCTAAGTGAATACCAAGGTTTATTCCTAGTGGGCCACATAGAATCAGAAGGATATTTTTTATTACATCCCTTAGCTACTAAAGCTAACAGATTAGTCATGCTATCATCATCTTTTTGCTGATGATAATCTCTAAAAGCTTGCTGAACTGAAGGATCTTGGCTGATATCTATGAACCTCATACAATCCATCCTATCTACCAATATGCGGCTGGCCCCTTGATCACTGATTCTTACCATCCAAGATATTAAGGATTCTCCCATTCTTTGTGTGAATCTACTCAAAATGTCTGTGATTTCTTGCTGTGAGAAATCTTCCAAAACTCGCTTTGTAATTGAATTATCACCTTGGGTTTCTGTCGTCCTTTGAAGTATGGGATGAACTTCTGTCTGGGTATTTAACAATCTGTCATTCTCTACGTGAGGGACATCCTGAACCCTAGCAGCATTTTGTGCCTCAGCCCTTGACATTGTCTCATTTTTTCTTGACTCCCTTCCCCTGCCACCATGGCAAGGATGAAGCTGGTGGTCAGGCTCAACTTGGGCTGAATTGAGATGCCCTCTTGACCTCCTATTTGGCCTCCTGTTTCTCCTAGCCACATATCTTTCCAAATCCCTAGGGTCTCCTCTCTGCAGCCTTGGTTCCCAATTTTCACAGAGTCCAGCTCCTTTAGCCCATTCCTTTGCTAGGGAGGAATAAAATGGATCCTCCGACCCTGGGATATCCATCTCTTCCTCTGAAGTCCTTCTGCTTCTAAATATAGAGTTTATAACCCACCATCCCATCGATGCCAGATATATCATTGAGGCAAAATTCACCATCTTGAAGAGGACCATAAGCATGTCTGAATTATTTGAAATCACAGGATATAAGGAATTCTCTAAGTAGAAAGCAAAGGAATCAAAGCATTTGTTTAAACTCCAAAGGACCAGACCCAAGGACCAATGTCCCCAATCTGCTATTGTGGCAAGAACCTCCCAAAAACAACATGCCCATCTCACAATAGTGACCTGGAGGTTACAGAAAATTATGGCAGCAAGCCAAGCCATACTGGTATTTCCCTCACAATGCTAAGGCCCTCCTTTAAGAAGATTACTCACGAGTCCCAAGGCCCTGCTCAGCACCCTCCGGTCTGTATGCTCTAGAAGCCGGCTCTCTACCCCGATCTCTCGGCTTCAGCGTCTGCTGCTTCAGCTTCCCCTGCTCCCTGGCTTCTGCGGCTTCTCCTTCTGCTTCCGCTATGTCTGCTTCTCAGAGCTCTGTTCTCTCATTTTATACAGTCCTTAGTCATCATCCAATCAACTAGGATGTCATCTGATTGACCAGAACTTAGGTGTAAACCACTGGCTCTGGTCTTAGCAATTCCCTTTAGGGCCCTGAGGGCTTCACACCCATATTGGCTTAGCACCTAGTAAGTAGGGGCTTGGGGCCTACGGAGGAGCAAAGATCTAATCAGATCTCCCTTTGCTGGACCCACCTGGAGCTCCACTTGAAGGCTGTTAAATGGGTGGGAAAGATCTTTTCACTTACTCATTGACTTTACACAAGGTCACACAGCTAGTAAGGTGTGTCAAGTGTTTGAGGTCACATCTGAACTCAGGTCCTCCTGACTCTAGGGCCAGTGCGCTACTGACTGGGCCACCTAGCTGCCCCCAAAGTTGGTATTTGAATGCAGATCTTCCGAACTCCAAATGCAGTATTTTTCACTATCCCTTTGTTGAATTAGTTTGATTGGAGCGAAAGATGTGCATTTTTATCCAATTCCACCAGGGGGTACTATCTTCACACTAGCCCGATCAGTCTTTCCAGTCTTCATAAACAAGTGGTGACCAATCCAGAGAAGTGGGGGATGGGGAGGAGGCAAGCAGGGGGGGAAAATACAGAGTGCCCTGGGCTGCTTTGCGGGAATATCCAGAAAGTATGCAATGGGGCTGTTTCCCATTAAATCCTGGGCTGCTCATACAGAATTAACAGCGATTCAAAATAGTGGAATTCTTAGAAACAGGGAGAGGAAAAGCCCATTTGGAATTTCCTTGGGGAAAAAACGAAAAGCAAAGAAATAAATCCAACCCCAGCCTTGTTTTACAAAATCCCCAGATTTCTGGTTTTCTAATGGGTTCTAATAATGTTCAGGGCAAGCCGGGATAATCAAAAGAGATTTATATATTCATGTAGATGAAAGGAAAAAAAAAGATTTCATTAAGTGTCCATAAAAGCTAGGGAAAATTACCTTTTCTTAATCTCAGTAAAATTCTCTTTGACAAGTATTAGTGAACTTCATGCAGATCTCGCCTGTGAACATCCAGCCAGGCAATGAAAAATAATGCTAATATCTGATATTTAGAGGAATCTTTGAATCTGTGCTTACAAAGAATTTCAAATGTATTCCTAATGAATTTGGGGCCTGGCAGGAAAAGAGCCTTGCCCAAATACTTGTGGCCTGATTGATCACCCCATTTTATCTTTATAACAACCTTGTGAACAATCAATGAGCATTTATTAAGCACCTACTATTTGCTAGGCACTATGCTAAGTTCTGGAAAATTATTTCTGTTTTACAAGAGGAGGAAACTGAGACAGGCAGAGGTTAAGTGACTTGCCCGGCAGCACACAAGCTAGCAAGTGTCTGAAGCAAGATTTATAAAACCAGTCTTCAAGTGTAGCACTGTTTATAGAATATTTAAAAGTTGTGGCCTCTGTACTCAAGGAGTATTCATCACAATGAAGGTGGAACCAAAATGACATTTCTGAAGTTGATGAATACTAACTTAGCTGAAAGAATTTGGAAAAAAAAAAATCATTTAAACCTCTGTCAGCCTCAGCTTCTGCATTCGTAAAACAGGGATGATCCCCACTCCCACTCCCATGCCCACCCCTACTTCCTAGGGATTTAGCTGTGAAAACCTGGGAAAGTCACTAAAAACAAAACAGAAAAATTTGGTTTGCCTCAGTTTTATCTATCTGTAAAATGGGCTTGGCCTCCACCTCCTAGGGTTGTGAGGATCAAATGAGATGATATTTGTAACAGGCTTAGCACAGTTTCTGGCATGTAATAAGTGTTATATAAATTCCTTTTTCTCCTTTCCTTAAATGTATGTACAAAATTTACAGGTCGGTTCCTCCTTTAAAGTAGAAGATCCCCTAAGGGTAAGGGTAAGGTTTGTTTTTACTTTTGTACCACTCCCCCCCCCTCCACCCCCCAGCATTTAACACTGTACTTAGCACCTAGGTAAGTACTTAATAAATGCCTTTGATTAGATTATTCTATTAGATTAGAGCTTTATAATTAAGATCTCATTAAATCCTCGTGACAACCCTGGGAGGTGGGTGCTACTATTATCCCCATTTTTCCGGTCGAGGAAACTGAGGCCAAAGAGAAGTAAAGTGACTTGCCGAGGGCTAGTAAACTTCTGAGGCAGGATCTGAACTCAGGTCTTTCTGACCCCAAGTCCCACAGTCTATCTATTGAGATACTTAGAACTAGAAGAGATCTTAAATGCTATGTAGTTCCAGCTCTTTATTTTATCGTTGTGGAAACTGAGGCACAAGGAGATCTTAATTAATTAATTAATTAATGATCTTAATTTCGTAAGAGAAGATAGCAGAAGAACCCAGGTGCTCACTCCAAATTCCCACAATTGATGCAATCCCCCAACGGATTTGAATTACGTTTTTCACAGTATCCTCCCTCCTTTGTGTGCGAGCTGAGATTGATTCCTCTTTGCTCCTGCGCGTATTTCTGTATTTGAAGAGGAGTTTGTATTCGCCTTTGGATTTCTCACTCTTCTTGGTTTGAAGATCGATGGCTCAGTTACCAAGCTACCCCCTGTGCCCAAAATCGCGCTTTTTGCGCAAAGGAAGACGAATCGGGGACCTCTGTTGAATTCTTCCATTCATAGTGTTCAAGGAGATATGCTCTAACTGAACACTGCAACTCTTATTTAAAAACCGATCAGTTTAGAGGAAAGCCCCTTCCCTAGAATTCAATGTATTGACTTTTGGGAAGAGAGTAGGGTTGACTTCTAAAAAAAAGAAAAAAAAAACAGTTTATATTTGGGGGCAGCGAGGTAGGGTGCAGCAGAAAGAGTACTGAGCAGGAAGAGTCATCCCTGTGAGTTCAAATCCAGCCTCAGACACTTACTAGCTGTGTGACTCTGGGCAAGTCATTTAACCCTGTTTGCCTCAGTTTCCTGTATAATGAGCCAGAGAAGGAAATGGCAAACGTTCCAGAATCTTTACCAAGAAACCCCAAATAGAGTCACAAAGAGTTAGACACGACTGAACAAGTTTACATTTATATTCCTGACATTGATTCTCTTTCATGTTCCTCAGCCTTGGATTTAGTGCCTTTTTTTCTTCTGAGAATTAAATCTGTGTGTTTAAATGGGTTTAAATGGGTTTCATTGGGTGCCCATAAAAGTCATTTGAGTATACAAAAATGTCCTTACTGTAAGTTGAAACTAAAGGAACTAGTGTAGCAGCTTTAATGTCATAACTGAAAACTCTGTGCCTTTGAAAAATCCTCTCCAGCTCCAAATTCCTGGATCTCTCACAAAGCACAAAGAACAAGTCACCAAATATCACCTGAAATTTGCCTGGAATAACTAGGTTGCAGATAACGAAGCGGTGAAGTGATTCAAGTGTACAGCCAGCCAGCTTGAATCATGAAGAGTGGGGTCCAAGGCCTAGTTCTCCACATACTGACTGTGACCCTGCAGAAGTCTCAACCTCAGTTTCCAGGATTGTAAAGTCTTTTAACTTCTTAGTACTATACATAACTACGAAGGTGAGGGAGTTTTCTCAACAGGAATTTTCTAAGAGAATGAAATCACAGGTCCAGAGAGGGAGTGGGGGGAGGAAGGAAGGAAGGAAGGAAGGAAGGAAGGAAGGAAGGAAGGAAGGAAGGAAGGAAGGAAGGAAGGAGGGAAAGAGGGAAGGAAGGATTAGGTTTTAAGTGTATTTAACAGGAGATGCAATTTGGAATCATTGGATAAAAGACTGGCCTTGTAGTCAGGCAAATCTGGATTCCAATGCCGTATTTATACTAAATGTTTGAGCTGGGGCAAGTTACTTAATGTCTCCATGCTAAAGGCAATTAGCTCTCTAAGACAAGAGTTCTAAATCTGGGGTCTTTTTGATGAACACAATTCAGGAGGTCTGTGAACTTGTTTTTAGAAATATTTTGGTAACTCTTACTCTTTCCTTTTTCTATTTCCTTCCTTCCTTCCTTCCTTCCTTCCTTCCTTCCTTCCTTCCTTCCTTCCTTCCTTCCTTCCTTCCTTCCTTCCTCCCTCCCTCCCTCCCTCCCTCCCTCCCTCCCTTCCTTCCTTCCTTCCTTCCTTCCTTCCTCCCTCCCTCCCTCCCTCCCTTCCCTTCCCTTCCTTTCTTCCCTAGGGAGACTTCCACGGGATCACAGACTATTAGAGCCAGAAGGTCCCTTAAAGATGAAGTACTCCAGCCCCCTAAACAAGAAAGCAGACACCCAGAAAGTTTGACTTGCCCAAGGCCACAGTAAGTAGCAGTAAAAACAGATCTGTATTTCAAACTCTGGTCCTTACAACTAGTGCCATGGGCAAGAGATCACCATTTCACAAACTCTTTTATTCTTTCATTAAATCTATTGTCTTGACATCCAGTTTTGACCTGTAACTGAGACATCCCCAACTACAAAACTCACTTCCTCTCTCTCCCTCAATTTGAATTTATACTCTTACAAGCCAAGTCCTTGCTAGAGCATAAAAGGGTCATACCCTTACATAATGTATTTCCTGCTTATATTATATTCAGTCTTATTATAAATTATATTACTATATATATTATATTATTATTTTAAATCATATTATATAATCTTAGAACCAACAGGGTCATAACATAATTTAGCATTTGGCAGTTGGTGGCACAGAGGTTACAGCATTGGGCCTGGAATGAAGAAGACCTGCTTTCAAATCAGACTTCTTATAATAAGATACTTATTAACTGTGTGACCCTGGGCAAGTCATTTAACCTCTGTTTTCCTCAGTTTCCTCAACTATAAAATGGGAATAAAGATAGCACCTACTAACAGAGTTGTAATATTTGTTAAAAAAAAAAAGTATCTGGCACTTGCCAAGTGCTATGTAAATCCTTATTTATTTCCCCATTCCACTCCAACCTCCTTTAGTCTAAAACTCTCACCCTGAAGAGGAAATAAACCCAGACACTATGCCCAAAGGCTATAAAAGGTTATAAAACCCTGCATACCCTTTGACCTAACAATACCACTACTAGATCTGTATCCCAAAAGAGACTTAAAAGAAAAAGGACCTACATGTGTAAGAATATTTATAAAAGCTCTTTTGGGGGGGGGGTAAGGGTGGAGGAAGAGCACAAAGAACTGGAAATGGAGGGCACATCCACGAATTGGGGAATGGCTGAACAAATCGCGGGGTGTGGTTGTGATGGCGCATTATTGTGCTATAAGAAATGATGAGCAGAACGCTCTCAGAAAAACCTGTAAAGACTTCTACGAGCTGACACAAAGTGAAACGTATTGTGTACAAACAGCGATATTTTAAGATGATCAGCTGTGAACGACTTAGCTATTCTCAGCAAGACGATGATCCAAGACAACTCTGACCTATGATGAAACATGCTATCCATCCCCAGAGAAAGCATGGAAGGTGTCTGAATACAGATCGAAGCATACTTTTTGTTACTTTATTTTTCTTGAGGTTTTTTTTTTAGTCTGTTTTCTTTCACAACATGACTATTCTGGAAATGTTTTGCATGACTACACATGTGTAACCTATATCGAACTGCTTGCCCTCTCAATAGGGGTGGGTGGGGAGGCAGGAACGCAGGGAATTTGGAACGCAAAAGTTTTAAAAATGAATGTTAAAAATTGTTTTTTACATGTTACTGGGGAAAATATAATACTAAATAAATAAAAAAAGGTGAGGAAAAAAAATAAAATTGGAACAGTCAAAAAAAAAAATGGACCCAGAAAAGTAAAATGACGATACAAGATAGGTGAGTATTGAAATGGAAAATGGAACCCCATTTGGCTTCTCTTTTGCCTCACTCTGCTCGAAAGAAAAACAAAACAAAACAAAATAAAACAAAGCATGATTTCAAAGCTAGAGCTTTGAGTTACTCTAAGAGCACCAGTGTTTATATCCCAGGAGATGCTGAGAAGGAGTATGTAAGGGTACAGGGACCCTCAGACCTTTTCTGTGGGGGGAGAGAGATCAATTGAAGGACATCCGGACTGCTGTTGGTCGGAGCTGAACTGGGGAAAAAAATGCTGTCCAACTTTGAGTTTCTCTAATTGCCTTGGGGTTCATAAAGACAAGCCAGTCAAGCTTTCCTTCTCCATACATGAATACAATCTCCAGGATTGGCTTTCTTTAGGGTTTGGGTTGGGATCCTTATGCATGAGTTGGTTAACTCAAATAGTTAAAATATGATTTGCTGTGGAAGCAAAGGTTAGAGGCTCAGTTCTGAGGTAGGTTTGTTTGACTCTCAATCCACTCTAAGGTCCCAGAATGCAGTTCCAAAGTCTAGGACCCTACACCATGAGTCAAACTGTGGATCAGTGTGAGTGGACCTTCACTTTCAGCAATCAACCAAAAAAGATGACAAAAATACCCCAAACCTTTAAGAATATAATAATATATTAATAACAGTGGGAAATATTAGTAGTTATCCTCTAAACATCTTACTTTAAGAAAGTGTTTCCTATTCTCTTTTATCTTAGTGACTTCTCTTTCCTAACATCTCCAATTTATCTTACATATAGCTTGTTTGTACATAATTGTTTGCCTATTGTCTCCTCCGTTAGAGTTTAAGAGCAAAGACTGTCAGTCTTTTGCCTTTCTTTATAGACTTAGCACTTAGTAAAGTGGCACACAGCAGGTACTTAACAAATGCTAGTTGATTTAAGAAGCTGATTCTCCTAGTTCTTATCCCAGAAGCTATTACAACTACTCGGTATATAATAAGTGCTTAAAGTGGGTATATAATAAGTGCTTAAAGTGGATGGTGATGATGACATTCGACAGTGGACAATGAATTCTGGCACCACCCGAATTGTGACTGCTTATGAGCCTACTTTGATACAGTGTTGAAAGTTTATAAAGTCATTTGATTAATGAGCTATTAGAATGTGTAAGCTCCCCCAGGGGCCGGGACCTTTTCATTCATGTGTAAGCTCCCCCAGGGGCCGGGACCTTTTCATTCTTTTGGCTTTGAATATCCATGTACTTAGTCAACGTGCTTAGTAAATAACCGTTGAATGAATAAATAAATGAATTATCTCGTTAATGGCTTGATGTCCTAGAAAGGCAAAATATGAAAGAATAAAGCAAAACAAAATAAAACTCTTTGGCCTCCTCTTTCAAGAACTGGACATTCAAAAGTTTTCTTTTGGAGTAAAACAATAGCATCATTTTTTTTTTTTTTAAGAAACTCCTCATCTCCCCTCACAGAAAAATAAAATACCAGAGCTGGAAGAGATCTTTTAATTCAAACCCCTTATTTCACAGTTGAGGAAACCGAGGCCCAGAAGAGTTACATGACTTACTCAAGGTCACATAGGAAGTAAATAGCAGAAGAGAAACAGAAACAGAAGCAGAAGAGAATTCAGGACTCCTAATTTGGAGTATAGGAGCACCTTCCCCTCCATTAAGGTCACACACAACTCTTCATCCAAGGGCAACTAAAAACTCTTAGCTCTTAGTTCAACATTCCTTTCCCTATCATTCTTTGCATTCATTTGCTTTTTCAGAAGTTCTCAAGTACTGAACAATCCTATTTTAAATGTACACAGGGTATGCAACTTTTAGCAACTTCAGCAACTTTTAAATATTGATATGCACAGTTCAGGGAATGGGAAGTCTGAGGACCCAGAGAGGTCAAGTATGGGAGCCTGTGGTTCCTCATAGGTCAGATTGCTCTTGCATGGCCTGGACGTGCAGAAGTGTTTCCCCACTTTTTTTCTTCCAAATTAAGAAGCTAGAGCAGAAGAATTCTACTTTCTTCAAGCTCCTCGAGCAAGAGTTTTGCAAAAGTCTTAAAACTGCCTAAAGATGAAGTGCAATTATTAATCATCAACTGGGTTTCTAGTGACTACATTACAGTACCGCTTGGTTAATGTATCCAATTGCATTTCTTGCATTTTTACAGGTTGTGTTCTTTTCAAAGGGCTTTCACATACTGGTGAGGTAGGTACACAGGAAAGGTTGTTATCCCCATTTTACAGAGAGAATTTTAGGGGGCTCAGAATCAAACGAAGTTAGGAGTGGAAATGGGGCAAGGGGAAGTGCCCCTCCATGCTTGGAGTGTTGGCTCCCCGTTTTTATGAAAACATTCATGCACATTTTGAAAGGACTGGGCTCAGGTCACTTTCCAAGAACATTTGGGAGAGGAAAAAAAAAAACCAACCCACAGCCTCCAGACTTTAGGAATCCCGGCCGACTTATTTTAGTCTCTATTTTCCCTCCCCCAACCTTGCTATCCGTCCTGGCTGCAACCCAGCCAAGGCTCACGGTTTTACCCAATCTCCTTCCTGGGCCTGTTTCTCAATTTAAAGGGGAAGAATTGGAACAACAGCGAAGAAAAAGCCTAAAGCAAATGCCTCTCTTCTGGTGGGGGCAGCATCTGCACAGCACAATTCTGCTGGAAGGGTGGGGAAGTTTAGGCTCATTTCAACCCTGCCCTGGTTCTTGGGCGGCGGAAGAGGGGGTAGACCTGGGGGGCCCCAGAGAGGGAGTGGTGATCGGAGGTCTTACAGAACTTGCACAGACGCTCCCGGGTTGCAAGGGAGAGTGGGCGATCTGGCAAAGACAGGGGGTGAACGAGGGAAGAAAGGAGGGCGCGGCGCAGCTACCCAAGCTGCGCCAGGTTCTAGGGCTTCGCAACCCGAGCAAAGGCGGTGGTGGGGGTAGACCACAATATGCTGATTGCAGGATAGGGGTCGGCCTGCTGCAGCAGCTGGAGGGAAGTCCCAGCGCAGCCCGGGTTGTTTTTCTCTCTCTCAGCTGTGGTGGGCGGGGTCCTCCTCGGGCGGGCCAGCCGCGAGCTGGCTCCGATGACCCTCCCCACCCCCACCCCTGCTTGCTCTCTCTTCTTCTCCCACCCCGCCCGCCCCATCCCCCACTTCCCTTTCTTTCTCCCTCCGGCACCAGCCCTCCGCCCCCTTGGCAGGCACCGCTCCTTGCCCAATGGCCTGGACTGTTGCGCTCCGCATCAGCTGAGCAGGTCGGCGCTCGGCTGCCGGAAGCCAATCAGAGCATGGGGGGGCCGGCCTTGCACGGAGAATAAATAGAGCTAAGCGGGCAAGAGATCCGGCGAGCTGAGAATGGGAGCTGGTGACTGATCTACACCCGCAGCCTCCACCAGAGCTACCTCCAAGCAGCCCCGCCGACCCGCGAGTCTGCGAAACGCTCGTCCTGCCTCCCCGACTTTTTGACACCTTGTTTCTGGACTTTCCCAGACCCAGGTAAGCGGCCAGCCCACCCAGAGCCCTCCGCAGAGGGGCGGAGAGGGACCCTGCAAAGGATGTTTTGCAAAACTTGTTTCTCCGCTTCCCGGCCCCAAGGTCTTTCTTTCTTGTCTCCTCCCCTTGTCCCCCCCCCCCCCCCATCTTGGTGCAGAGTCGCACCAAAGCTTCGAAGAATGCTCTTTCTTATCTTGTTTCCAAGGATTTTGCTGATGCTGGCGCTCTAAGGGCGAACGCCTCCATTGAAAGACTTGGGAGGAGGAGGGGGAAGAGCGTGTTGTTTTCCTTGGTGTGTTTATGTGAGCAGCAGGACCTCTCCCCCAAGAGCCTTCTTTATGGTTGCCCCTGCACCCACAGTGCCTTGGACCTTGGGGCCGGATATTTGAGGATCTGGGTTGTGACTGCGGCGTTTGTTTTATTTTCTTTGAGAGAGTGAAACCCAGGGTTATGTTTATTAGGTTTCGCGTTCTTCTGGGAGTAGGGAGGAGAAAGCTTTTTGGATTTTCCTTTAAAATTCCATTGGAAAGACGAGCGGCCGGTCTGGTCACTGTTACTCGTGCACCATCTCCGCTGCTTGCAACCGCCTGGTAGATTCCAGGGAAATTCCGGGGCAATTCGAGGCTTCCATTTGTGACCAAACAATGGGACCTCCTGAGCTGCCGCGTTACCTCAAGAGTCGGCCGAGACTGGAAGAGGCCAGAGACAGAAGGCAGCCGGCCTGGCCTCTTTTACATTCTGCCTGGCTGCCTCACCCTCCCTCCGGCACCCTCTTCTCTAAGGAGGGGCATGCTCCTTCTTACAGTTTTCTGTAAGATCGTAAAATCAGGAGCTGGAGGGGAGGGGTGGGGGGAGGGGGGCAGGAGGTCCATCTCCTTGCCAACCACTAGAAGGGAAAGAAGCGAGGGGGAAAGGGAGGGAGAAAAGGGTGGAAAGCCCAGAAGACTCAGGGTCATCCGCCTCCTCGTACAGCTCCTATATTCCTCGGACATTGAAGTCAGAGGGGACCCCTTTAGTGATTATGAAGGCAGTTTCCTCCCAGACTGTTTCTCCTCGATCGATATCTCCACACCTTGTTTCTCGATCCTCTTCTCCTCGGGTCCGGAGGGGAAAGGGGGAAAAGCGGAACCACAGCGATCAGTATGAGACCAGTGACTATGAGGAAAGGCATGGACAGAAGCTGAAAAAGAGACGGTTGAAGCGTAGGCCTAATCAGATCGATTTCCTTATCCCACAATGGCCGGGGTGAGTGGAGAAGAGGAGGAGATAGGGGGAAGGGGAGATCTCCAAGAAAGATTCTGGGAGCAGCAGCTTCCACCCCAGACCACTTTTAAGTCGTACAGGTGTTCCTGCCTAATGTGGTTTAGCCTGAGGTCAGGGACACCGAAGTAGAAACTCCTAGGCCAATAGAGGAAGTATTTTCTCTTAAAAAAGTGCCCCGGGGTGAATTGACTAGACTTGACAAGTTTAGTTGGTCTCCTGGGAGGAGTCCTAGGAAAAGTGGATTTCTCTGGTTTATTGGGGAAGAGGTTGAGGTGTGGTTTTGACTTCAGACCCATTTGGGCAGTGGTGTCCTGGAGGATAAGGGCCGGAAGGTTTAACTTCTCAAATATTGACCTACCAGGTGAATTCCCCCAAAGGCGAGAGTACCAGTTTTGGTAAGTGGGAACTGGGTTGTGGTTACCCATGGAAACAGTTGCTTCTCTGTTCAAAGTTACCTTCGGGTAGATCCCTCCAACCACTGTGCCCTCCTTCCTAATTGTACTTTCTCTGTTGATTTCGAGGATGTATTTGCTTCTTTAAAAGAAGCTTGAATTGTGTTTGGGTGTCCTGCGGTTTTTTCAGGACTTCCTTCATTTTTTGATTAGAGTAATCCTTGGACATGGGAAGTTTTCCTGGCTGACTGAAGTTACTTGCCCTATGGGGGCAGGGTGTAGAGTTGTAGATTTAGATTTGAATCCCAACTTTAAATCTGAGAAGTTGCTCCTTCACCACTTAAAGGGAATGAAGAAAAATGCCATCTCCCTGTTGTAAGGGGATCAATGATCTATCTGTGCTGTTGGGTACATATAAGGCACTCTTAAGTCTTTCCATTTCTTGTTCCTTTCCTTGGAAGCCTAGTGGCCTTCTAATTTAAAAAAAAAATTTCCCTAGGCCCTCCTCCCTTTGTTGTTCTTAACATTCATAAAATTTGTAGCCTTTGTTATACCGTGAGAGAAGAGGCATAACAAACTGATTCAACATATGTATCTCTCATCTCTGATAAGCCTTCTTCGATTTCCATCCACCCAGCTGCTAGTGTGTTCCTTTGATTCAAGTTATGATTCAAGTTACTACGTATGTTCCATTATTATGTGTACATGCTGTAATCCCAATTAAAAAAAAAAAAGCCAGTAGGGGTGGTTTTGGTTTTGTCTTTGTGCCCAGGACCTACCTTAGTGCTTTGCTTTGTTAATCTCTAAAATATTTGTTAAATGAATAAACGTTAATTGACTGAAAGCTTTGGGTATGCTTCTACCTGTCTTGATAAATCTGCTTTTCTGAAGGATCCTAGCAACAGGCCAGCTTGGGGTCAGTGTTCTCATGTTTTGTTTTGTTTTTTTTCCCTACCCGGTCTTTCCTTCCCACTCTCCCCACTTTATAACTAACCAGGACAGCTTCCAGCATGGCCACCTCGGCCAGTTCTCACTTGAACAAAAATATCAAGCAAATGTACCTGAACCTGCCTCAAGGGAACAAAGTCCTGGCCATGTACATTTGGATCGATGGAACTGATGAGGGACTTCGCTGTAAAACTCGGACCCTAGAGAGTGAACCCAAGAGCATCGATGGTAAGAGGGGACATCCATCCCTGTTTCCCTTCTTTCCATTTTCCTTCAGACCAAAGCATTTTCCTTTAACTGTTTTGTGTTGTGTATACCAGCCTCTGAATTCTTGAGAGCAAAGTCAATGCAACTCTTAGCCTAATTCCTACCAGATTAATTTTTATTGTATTACAATTGTAGACAAAAAATGGGGTCTTCTTTTATTTCAATTAAAATCTGTAAGATGGGCAGCTAGGTGACTCAGTGAGTAGAGCACCAACCCTGGAGTCAAGAGGACCTGAATTCAAATCCTGCCTCAGACACTTGACACTTACTAGCGCACTGACCTTTCCCAAGTCGCTTAACCCCAATTGCCCTGCCTTCCCTCCTCCAAAAACAAACAAATCTATAAGAGAAGAGGTGGCCCATCCCATTAAAAATGTGATCCTGGTGAATTGGTCTGACCTTCAGTTTGCTTTCTGTGCAAATCCAAGGTTAATAGTAATAACAGTTGCAAAGTGCTTTATATTCCTCTTGTTTTAGTCTGTGAAGCAGGTATAGTTATGATCCCTATTTTTCTACAAATGAGGAAAGTCTTAGAAGTCAAAGAAGACTTGTACAGGATCATAGCACCATCCCTGTACAGAATGGGAATGGGGCAGTGACTCCAACTAACTTAGAATGTAATTTTTCTCTTACTGAGGAAGAGTAGGGTGAGTAGTGAGGAAGGACACGCTTCATACATGTATAGAACAACAGTAAAAGCCTTGTACTTTTGTACATTAGGGCAGCTAGGTGGCTCACTGGGACACTTAGTAGCTGTGTGATCCTGGACAAGTAAGTCACTTAACCATATTGGCCTCAGTTTCCTCATCGGTAAAAGGCTAGAGAAAGAAAGAGCATACCACTCTTAGAGAACCCCAAAGGGGGCTATGAAAAGTTGGACACAATTGTATAATTTTGTACTTGGAGCAAAGTCTGTTACTGAAGGCTCTAGATATGGAATCATAGAGTGCTTGAGGCTGTGTTTGCCTTATCTTCCTGTGTGGACATTGGGGTAATAGCTTTCTTATAGAAATCATTTTCCTCATCTATAATTTGAGGAGGTTGGATTAGATCTCTGTCTCTTCCAGCTCTAATCTTTCTCTCTTATCACAAGAACTCATTCTTTCTGTGAACAATTGGGTGGGAACATTGGGGGAATGATAATCTAGACTGGAAAACACATGTACATCTTTTAATGGAGTTGATTGCCTCACCTCCAATCTTTTCTCTTCCTATCCCCTCAGAACTACCAGAATGGAATTTTGATGGCTCTAGCACTTTTCAGTCCGAAGGCTCTAACAGTGACATGTACCTTGTTCCTGCTGCTCTGTTCCGAGACCCCTTCCGAAAAGACCCCAACAAACTGGTTTTCTGTGAAGTTTTCAAGTATAATCGCAAGCCTGCAGGTAAGGGTAGTTCTTTTTTTCCTCTTCTGACAGGGAATGAGGGGATTCCTCCCTTCCCCTCTTTCAAAATGATTTGGATTTGGAGGAAAGGCATAGAGATTAATAAACTCTTGGCTCTTGGAGGAAGGGGAGAACTAAATGAAGCTATTAGTCCATGCAAAGGTCATGAAATTCTGAATGAAGAGCCACCATGTAAATAAAAAGGGGCTAAATGGGAGAGATATTGTAAAGGTAGGAAAGACAAGGATTAGCATTCAGTTCTTAGCATGACCTTAGGACAAATTGGAATGTCCCTGGAGGAGATTATAATAAGGGAACTCTGAAGATATTGAGACTGGAATGGAGGAGGCTGAAGAAGGAAGCATGGCAGTCTGCAAGTATTTGAAAAAAGTCTTTATTTGGAAGAAGGATTCTACCTGGGACCAATGGCTAAAAGTTTTGGGGAGGCAGATTTTTGGCCAAACATAAGGAAAGAAATGAACCCGGCTTGAGAGTAATGGAGACTCCATTTTCCTGCTTTCTTGCTGGCTGTCTCTCATTCCCTGGAATCTTCTCCCTTGTAATCTTGACCTCTTAGAATCCCTGGCTTACTTCATTTTAAAGACTCTTAAGAACTATCTAGGAGGCCATTACAGGTCTCCCTAGCTACTAGTTAGTGCTTTTACTTAAGAATATTCTTTTTATTGTGTATGTATTAATCTGTGAGTAAGTGGCCTCCCTCATTAGAATGAAGTCCTTGAAGGCAGCTTTTTGTTGTCGATGAAGATCTTTAGCAGAGGCTAACTATGTGATTCCTACTTGTTTAATTAATAGTGTAGATAGGATTGAGAGCTCTGGGGTTGAACAACTTTTAAATTGTGGTTCAACTCATCCCTTTTCCACTGAGCCTCAGTTTTATTTAGTCACTGTCATGGGGGGAGAGAAAATAAGCATTTATATTGTGCTTGCTGTGTGCCCAACTAGGCATCTAAGTGACAGTTATTAGAGTACTGGGCCTAGAATCAGCATGACCTGAGTTCAAATCTGGCCTCAGACACTTTGCTGTGTAACCCTGGGCAAGTGACTTTACCCTTGCCTCAGGTTCCTCATCTGCAAAATGAAGTAGAGAAAGAAATGGCAAACCACTCCAGTGTCTTTGCCCTATGGGGTTTTAAGTTGGACATGACTTAAACAACTGAATGACCAGCAATAAGTGTGCCAGACATTATGCTAAAGGGCTTTTTACAAATACTGTTAAAAAGACAGGGATCACACACCCATGCCCTGGTCAGTGTTGACCTAATCAGTGAAGAGACATTGAAGATGCATGTAGGGGCAATGTCAACTGAATGAAAGTTAATCAGTGTTCTTACCTAGGGTTGTCTTGGCAGGGTCTTGGCATTTGGGAAGCAGCCCAGCATAGAGAGAGGAAAAAGGTGTAAATTGCTTTCTTCTAAGTCCTTGACCTTTAACTTTGCTTTAATGAATTAAAATTTGGTTCAGTATAGCCTTGTGGGAGAAGCCTGTGGGTAACCATAAGAGGCTTCTGCTATCTTGTCAGTAAGATTCCAAAGATCTTGCTACTCTCTAGTGCACCCAGATGATGTAACCCCATTGACTTCAACTAACCATCAACTTAGTAACTAGAAGTAAAATTTTTCTGGAGGTCCCTCAGAGATGCCTTAGAGCACCAAATGCTGGTAGGACCAAAGGGACTTTTAAAGAAGTCCTGGAGTCCCACCCCTTATTTTATAAACAGTCAGTGAAAATTTGTCACTTGCCTAGGGTTACATAGCTAGTAGTTTCAGAGGGGGTTTTGAACCTCGTCGTTCCTGGCTCAATTGTTTTCTAGCCACATTTCCTCAGATAGAATTTCGTGTGACAGAAATCCAAGGGCAGCTTTCTTCTGTAAATAGAAGACAATTTGCCTTTAGCCCTTCAAATGTGTATGGAATGTGGGCTCTGCAACAGATTTGGAGTTCAAAGTGAGAGAATAAGCCAGTTCACATAGCTCGTCAAGTGTGACAAGCCACCTTAAAAATTGTACTACAAATCAGTGGTGCCCTTTTTGGGGTGGCACTCAGATCCAGAACTTGATAGTAAGGTATGTTCCTAATGGTTTATTTTTATCTTCTATTTCAGAAACCAATTTGAGGCATACCTGTAAACGGATAATGGATATGGTGGCCAACCAGAAACCCTGGTTTGGTATGGAGCAAGAGTATACTCTCATGGGAACAGATGGACACCCTTTTGGTTGGCCTTCCAATGGGTTCCCTGGGCCCCAGGGTAAGCTTTTCTGACTACTTCTGAACCCAGCTATTTCCTTTCCTGAACAGCTACAACTAATGCTATCAGAATCAGTCTTATCAAAAAGCCATGACATTTTCCATGGGGTCCATTCTGCTGTGTCTAGATATGGTCAGATCCTTATACCAAAGATATTACATTATAATGCGCAGGGATGATTAGTAGGACCTTGTAGGCCCAGCCAAGGAAAATTGGGAGGAAGAGAGGGGTAATCTTCAAGCTCAAGGAGTAATAGTTATCCAAGGGATAGCTGTGTAGGCCTTAAGATCCAGGACAAACACTTTTCCCTTTTTAAAGGGGCTTGGCTTGGAAAGGGGTTTGAATTTCTTCTGGGACTTCTGCCATATGTGTTTGCCTCCTGTCTTCCTGTGCCCCATAGGTCCATATTACTGTGGTGTGGGAGCTGATAAAGCCTATGGAAGAGATATAGCAGAAGCTCATTACCGTGCTTGTCTATATGCCGGAGTCAAAATTGCAGGGACAAATGCTGAAGCAATGCCAGCTCAGGTACAGACTTACCCCTTGGTCCTTCATTGCCAAGATTCAGGCTGGCCCGGAGGAGACTGGGTTAGAGAAGGTGCCTCTGAATCATTGGGACAGGACAGCTGGTGGAAACTAGGTTCTATACAGGGTGTCCTTGGTTTTTGTGGTAAAAATTTAGGGATGGAGATGGGGTTAAGTCTGAGTTCAGGGGAGAGGTCACTTGGGCAAGCATTAACACTTACTCTTATGCCATATACTGCTTAGACTTTGAGAATACAAAGTCCAGAGTAATTTGGGGTGAGAGCACCGAACGGCCTCACTTGAGGGTCTCTGAGTTGGAGTGCGATGGTGGCAGCTACGTTTTAAAAACCAAATGAATCCTGTTGGTGTTCTCTTCAGTGGGAGTTCCAGATAGGACCCTGTGAAGGGATTGAAATGGGAGATCACCTCTGGATTGCCCGCTTCATCCTCCATCGAGTGTGTGAAGATTTTGGAATGATTGTAACGTTTGATCCCAAACCAATCCCTGGGAACTGGAATGGAGCTGGTTGCCATACCAACTTCAGTACCAAGGCCATGAGAGAAGAGAATGGTCTAAAGTAAGAGACTTACTACTTCTGGGTAGCTTTGCTCATGGAGGCAGAGGAAGGGGGATGTGGAGGTGTGGGGGGAAATGAGAGGATGGGGGGCAGTTTAGGAAGTCTGAATAGCTAGAAATTGACCATGCTTCCCTAGGTCACATCTTGTGCACATTGTTTCTTCTCGCTGGAAAGAAACTTTTTGCCTATGTTTGGGATTTTCAGTTTGTGGCTAGGGTTCTTAAAGCATATGGCACATTTATTTAGGAAAAGTAGTCTTTAGAGAGGAACAAATTCAGTGACTGGTATTAAATCCTAGTTGAGGAGGAAAATCAGTGACCCACAATTTGGACATTTTAAAAGTTAATTGATAACTGTTTACTCTTTTCCAGTTGCCCCTCCAACCAAGGTGCACCACAACACCACACACACACACACACACACACACACACACCCCAATATAGGGATTGCAATCTCACAGCTGTACTACATTCCTTACCCAGAATTCTCCTTTCAGCTAAAAGAGGGAGATTCAATTCTTCATCTTCAGTGACTGTAAACCAAATTCGTACTAGTACAGGCTGATATAAATGAGTAGGGAACAGAATAACTCATAAAATTGGTCTGTGCCTAGTGCCTTAAAGTTTAGAGTATATTTCCAGGGTCGTGAGGAAGGATGGATACAAGTCCTCTTTTGCAGATAGAGAGAAGTTCAATGACTTGTCCCTGGTTAATAAGTGCCTCTGATTCTGGGTCTCCTAGACTTGGATGCTTTTCCCATTACACTACAAAGTAGTGAGCCATAGTGGTTTTACTTAAACAGGTTGAAATTTGCTTGCCTTCTCAATGAAGTAGAGAATTTGGAACTCATTTTAAAAAAATCTTAAGCTTTGTGTATATAATTAGGAAATAGTTAATGAAATAAATAAAAATATATTGGAGGAAAAAAAACAGGTTGAGAACTCTTGTGTTTCAGATTTGAACTATTGGCAGAATAAATGTTCTAATCCTTTACCTTTTACACTTAAACATTGATCCCAGTATCAACTCCTTTCCCGTTCTTTGTCTTGCATTGGCCTGTTTCTCTGACCTCACCATGCACATGGTTTTTCTTCAGGTTTATTGAAGAAGCCATCGAGAGACTAAGTAAGAGACACAAATATCACATCCGAGCTTATGACCCCAAGGGGGGTCTGGACAATGCCCGTCGCCTGACAGGTTTCCATGAGACATCCAACATCGATGAATTCTCTGCTGGTGTGGCCAACCGCGGCGCCAGCATCCGGATTCCCCGGATGGTTGGGCAAGACAAGAAGGGCTACTTTGAAGATCGCCGCCCCTCTGCCAACTGTGACCCTTACGCAGTGACAGAGGCGCTTATCCGTACCTGTCTTCTCAATGAGACAGGAGAAGAACCCTTTCAGTATAAAAACTAAGTAGACTAGACCTACAGATAGCTTCTGTATCCCCCTCCCCATAACCTTTTTCTCATGCCCTCATTCACCTCACTTCTCCCTTCCAATTTTCCCTACTAGATGTAACTCAGGGCACAAAATACCATGTTTTTGTGCCCACAGATACCTTGCTTTTTTTTTTTTGTGGGGGAACGGGAGCAGGGTTGGGATGTTTTTAATCTTTTTTTTTCTCCCATCATTGACTTTTGAAGACTTGAGAAATAGTATGTTAGTGGGGAAAAAGGGGGTTGGGGAACATAACCACTGCTTCCATCTAATCAAGTTTGTACATCAACAGAGATTTGTGGCTTCCAGGAAAAGAAAATAAAAATATTTGAGATGGCAGGTTTGGGGAGAGTGGAAGATGGGTAGAAGGAGGAATTTACTGAGTTTTTTGGAAGGGAGGGAGAAGAGCATTAAATTCATATGAGACTCTATTTTTCTTAGAAGATAAGAATTAGTAAAGGGTGGTTATCTCCCTCTTACAGGAAAACAAACACTTTGTTTTCTAGTTGTGTGGGGCCTAGTGGGGAAACCCTTGGCCAGAAGATGAACCAATGGGGACTGCTCAGCAATAGAAAAGAGAAAAGGAACCTCCTTGCCCACTCATCCTCCCTTTACCCAAAGCAGAGTAGTATTTTTATATTTAAATTTAAAAACAAAAAAAACTTCTTTGGGGATGTATGTACATGGAATGGGGGTGGAGAGGCAAAGCAGGTGAGAAGGTCTGGTCAGAAGCAGGGAGTTCCTGCTAAGAAGAAAGGACTGTAGTAGAAGGGAATTGATAAAAAAAAAAAGCCTTGCTTTTGTGGCTGGACGTCTTTTCACCTTACCCTCTTGCCCTTCCTTGCAGAGGTGTGTCGCAGCTAAAGGCAGCAGGAAGCACTGGGTGGCTGTGATTTTAACAAGCACACATTGAATGAAGTGCACATATGGGGGGAGGGGATGGGATTGGGGGGGGTGGTAAAAAGTATGAGTTGGCTGGTCAACTTAACCATGTTACTGAAGAGGTGGGAGGGATTGTGGGTGTTTATTTTCTGGTGGGACTAGCGTGTCACTAAAGCAGGCCTTTTGATATGTTAAAAAACCCTTTATAAAGGCAAAACAATTTTAGATTCTAATGTTTATAGGGTTTCTAAGTTGTACAGTTTTTCAGAGTTGCATGTGTATATGCCCTAGTATGCTCAAATCCTTGCCTGTCATTTAGTGATGAGGTTGGGGTTGACAGAGCTGGGTTCAGACATTTGTGGTTTTGTACCCTGGTATCTTTTCTGAGTGCCAGGTCTTCCTTTGCCTTTTTGTCAAGATTTCTGATTAGCTTTTTTTCCTTTTATAATAAAAACAGAACAGAACAAAAATACCCTTTATCTCTAGCTCTCCCCCTGGTTTATTGTGCCATTACTGGCTTGGTTAGTTGGATACCATTAGACACAGTTGTGTGGATTTCCTGGCTTTGACCTCTAGCTAGTGTTTTACCCTCCTTGGAACTGCGAATTCTCATGGCCACAGAGCGCGTTCAGCTCTTAATGCTGTGTTTTAAACAAGCTACTTCATTAATCAACCCAGAGTTTATAGATTCTTTTCCATTGACGTTTTCACCAAGTTTTGTATATCCTGATACGTGATTCTGTATGTTCTGTCTGCCCTTTACTGAAAAGAAGAAAAGCCCCCATCTATTTCCTGCCCTTTCTTCAAATTACAACTCCCAAGTAGCTCATGCTGTTTGGCAGCTGACGGTTTTTGAGAACTAGAGAATTAAACAAGTATCTGAACATACTACTTAGGGGCGCTACTGTCATTTCGGAGAAGAAAAAGGTCTCATTACCTCTGTTTAATGAGAAGTCTTATTAAATAGCAAATTACGTGAAATGTTCTTGTCTCTGTAGTAGATACTTGTGCACATAACTTCTTACCTTAATAGGTGGAGAATTTGTGTCTGTAGAGACTTTATCCTTTGTTTTTCAAAAGCTCCTAGGCCTTGTCTGGGTATTCTGACCATTGGCAAAACTTTCTCTATGCTATGAGAAACTACTCACTGGAATTTGTAGTAGAATTCAATTCAAATTTACTTAGCTTGTCGTGAAATACAAAGTAGTTGTTTCCCTTAACTAAGTACTGGGGGTGGGGGTAGGAGAGGAATTGGAGGCAAGACCTGGTTTTCCAATAATTGAATATATCTGCCTGACCTTAAAGTTATTTACCATTCCTGATTCCAATTTTGGTAGAATTTTGAGGGAGTGGACTAGATTACCTTTAAATTGTACCTCTAAATCTGGTCCTTCTGGTAACCCTGAATAACATAACCTAGTCCCTGACATAGTGCTTTTAAAGGTTACCAGTAGGGTTATATATGGCCAGTAGTTAAAGATGCAACAGAAAATAGAGATTAGCAAAGGCAGTGCTAAATGACTCTCACAGGATGTGATGACCTCCCAAGCACACACTAATGTCACTCCCAGAAGATGTAGAGTCTAGGTGGTTAACAAGGTTTATTGCCGAAAACCAAGTCATGTCTGTTCAACCAATCACCTAATCGTCCCATCTCTTGTCTCCCACACTCCTAGTTGATTTTTAATACTTTAAAGTGGACCTTGTGATTTTAGGCCATTTCACTGGTTCTAATTTGCCTTGTGGAAAGGGATACTACTGCCTTCCGAAAGAGAGTAGGAAGGAATTACCATATTCCCAACTCCACCTTTACCTGGCATTTGCTTTGAGCCACTGCCCCAAATGTCTTTGTGTTTCTAAGGTGTGTCTTGTACGTCGTGCCTCATTTAACAGACTTGAGTTAAATGGTAACTTATAACTGACTAATAGGCAGCCACGTCTTCAGTCTTGGAAATAGATCTGGTTGGGTCTTCTAGGATAATAGGAACTTGACCCACTCCGGGTATCAGTAACAGGTTCCATTGAATTCTGTTGAAAAGAAAGATGAAAAAATCAGGCCTAGCCACAAGCCCAGAAGAAATTGTTCTGGTAGAGCAGTAGGTGTTAAGGGTGATGTCTTTAAGTGACCTGTCCCAGTTCCTAAACCATGGAAGTTTTGGATGAATCCTTCCCTTTTTGTCACTAGACATTTGGGCCAATGAAGTCCAAAGTCTAAGAAGAAATTTAGGAATCCAGAGAGCTTATACTCAGTCTTGTCTCAGCAAGACTTTTATTGATTTGGTTTGTTGGCGTTAAACTTGGCTATTTTAAGTTGTATCCCAAGATCGCCACTCTCCAGTTGGATTTTGTCTATTTAGTAAAACAAGCAAACCAACCATTTAAAGACTCTTTCTTCTGAGCTTGAATCTTTAAAAGAAGAGTCTATCGTTCTGGTTTATAGAAGAGGTAATTAGTCAATCAGCATTGATTCAGTGCCTGCTGTATGCTAAATGGGGATACAAATTCTATCTCTATCGATTGATCTATCCATTGTATATATATGTATGTATGTAGTCCTAGCTCTCAAGGCTCTTGCTTTTGGCGGAGGAAGACAACAAAAGAAAGCCAAAGGTTGGGGGTTGGTGGGTATGGGGGAGGAGTGGGGAGGGGATAGCGGAAGGCCAGGTGGAGGAATGAACTAAAAAAATGAATGCTGTGGTGGGAAATGAGAAGTCTCTGCAGTCTCACTTTAAAGGAAGTTAAGGAGTTGATGGTTCCATCCTGCAATCAGAGGGTACTCATGGAGTGTGGCTACTAAGGCTTACTGGATCTTACAAGATATTTCCCAAAGATTGATTTACTGGGGATATTGTGGAGAAGTCAAAGAAATACAATATAAAATAGCGAGGGGGGGGGTTAGGGAAGAAAGGGCCAGGATATTGCAGAGAACGGGTATTTTTAGTCGGTTTGCTTTGAGAAGCACCCGAAGTGGTGGAATGGTGGTGCTTCCAAAAAGGATTCATTATGCCTTATGTAGTTGGCTATCTTAGAAAATTAGGCATCAAAAAAAAAAATTAGGCATCTCCAATTCACAGACACAATTATCTCCACCTAGATCCATCAGATGCTAGTTATTTCAGTCCTCACCAGCCCTAGCATCAACAGGAGAAAAAAACTACAAGTAATCCTTAAACTCTACATTTTGAAAGTAACATATCAAAACGTATTAAGATGCGGCATCACACTGTTCCTGACCCCTCCCGATTGCATCTAAATGTTGTTCAGTTGTGTTCAATTCTTCCTAATCCCGTTTAGGGCTCTCTTGGCAAAGGTACTTAAAGTGGTTTTACAGGTAAGGAAAAAGAGGCAAACAGGGTTGTGACTTGCACATGTTCACACAGCTAGTAAGTGTTTGAGGCCAGATCTGAACTCCAGAAGATGAATCTTCATGACTTCAGGCCCAGTACTGTATCCACGGCAAAGCTCTACCACCACCACCACCACCCCCATCTAAATACATAGAGCTATTTCCCCATCCTCAAAGAAAAGGCTATCCTTTTTAGGGAAATGGGATTAGAGCGCATCTATTAGACATAATAAGCACTCACATTTTTCTGTTGGAGTTTATTGTGCAGAATATGTATCGATCATGAGAAGAACTTTAGGTTTTGTAGTCATGAGACCTTGTTTCCCATTTTAACTCCCTTGTTTTACTACCGGTGTGTTCTCAGGCAAGTCATAGAAGAAACCCCTGGGCTTCAGTTTTCTGAAATGAACTGCTTTGAACGAAGGTCACTGATCTAGAGCTGGAAACCTCAGTAGATACCAAAGTCCAATTCCCTGGGTGAGAGTGTACTGGTTGGGGCTTATGAGCCATATATAGCAGTAGGAAAAAAAATCTAGTCTCTGAGGGGATAAAGTAATAGCAATATTCTGTGCACCTGGGCTGTCACTGGGAATGGGCATTGGGAAAGAAAGTAGCTCTGAAGTCTTATGTTCTACGCATATGTTTATTGATTCTCATTGAGAAAAAAAACAAAACCAAACCAATTGTCCCCATTTTACAAATGAGAAAATTATCAGAGCTGAAATTTGAAAAGGTTTTCTTCAAGAGAGATCAATTTGCTTTCTGCTATTTCAAATTACCACTTTAGATGTTGGGAAATACCTTCCTTCCCAGCTTCCTAGCAGGGTCTTCAAGTCCGGAGAGGTTGAGGGCCCTCAGCAAAGCATACTATAAGGCTATCCCAACCTTCACAAACCTTAACTTTTTAATATAGATGAAATCAAATTGTTACTACCAAAAAAAGTGGATTAAGAAAACTTCCGAATCACTTCTGACCCTTATGCTGGCGTCTACAAAATCTTCGTGAGAATAATCTAAATTCAGGGAAGCTATTTCTGCCCTCAAGGCGTTTATCGTCTGTTGTTAGTGAGGTTTTTCAGATAACATGGGTGACATTTTACTGATTATATTAAGACCTAGGACATTTCAAAGCCTCCTAAAATGAAATCTGTCATCAAGCCAATGAGTTTAACCCAAGTAAACAAGTTTAGCATAAATCCGGTAGAGGGGTCAAGCCTATTGGCGTTTCTGTGATACGTGGAAACCTCATAGAGCTGGTGTCACTGAGTATATCTATCTTGGACAGATGGTGCTGATAGTCAGTTCAGACCAAGAAAGTAGGCTGTTTTGCTTTTGGGCAAATGCTCAGTGCTTTTAATGACACCAAGTGTTTTCCTGAAACAAAGGCCTTTATTTCTAAGTCCAAAAATCTTCCAGTGAGTTTCCATGACTGTAAAGCACAGAACAACACCAACGAGCTAAAGCCGAGGTCACCCAGAAAGCAGTGTTCTAGACTACAGTGTATTACCAAGGAAGAACTGAGCAGGAGTGGTGGTGAAAAAACTCTTAAAGAAATGTATGCCCTAAAGAAAAGTTGGTAGTTGAGAGTGACTTGGTGTACTTCGTCAGTACTCATGCAAAGTGAAAAGACAGATCTCCAGCCGGCTGGATGAACCCCAGAGAAGGATGTACCAGAGGACAAAGGAGTCTTGAATGAATGACAAAACACAAATTAATTAATTCCTATGTACTAAGCCGCATATTAATTAAGTACTAAGAGTCCAAATACAAAAGTGTCTCTGACCTCAAAGAGTTTACAGTCTTTTGGGAGGAGGGGGAGAATAAACAAAAAAGGGGAGTGTCAGCCCCTTGGGGTGTTTTGGGATGGAACCCTAAGGAAACTGACATTTTCTTTCCGGTATTGATTTAATTAATCAATTAACAAACATCTATTAACAAACATCTAGTATTACCTACTATGTGAACGAGTCAAATTAAATCATCTTTTAAGGTCCTTTTCGGTCATTCTATTATATGCCTTCAACCTCACCCTCCCCAACCCACTGGTCCCAGGTTCCCCTTGTGGTATAAATGGAAAAAGAAGAGAACTTCAACTCAGAATTCAGTCTTAAAATACTTAACACTTACCATCTATTTGGGTGACCTTGAACCAGTCAATTCGTCTCTATGTATATTTCTTAATATGTTAAATTAGAAGATTGGACTATGTAATCTAAGGTCCCTTTGAGCTCTAGCATTGTATAATTAATGACCTAATTCTCATTCATTAAGTCTTTTTTCTTGTGTCAAGGGACCACCATGGGAAGGACCCAATCACCCAAAGTCCTGCCTTTGTTGGTCTCTGTTGACTGCCAGGAGGAGACAGATTGTGCCAGGGACTTTTGAAGTCTCCTAATAGCCAGTGTTACCTTAGAACAATTACTTTCAGATCCTGAAGGCATTTGTTTAGTGCTGTTTTCTACACAGCCTCAAAAGACTCCAGGAAATATCACTAAATTGAATTGTAGAAACTTGTTAAGGAAGCTGCTGTCTGAGAGGCCTAAGCCCAGTGACAATATGGGAAGAATGGAGACATCCTGGGCTAGTTCTCACCCCATTACTGTATCTCCTTTCTTGTTCATTCTGCTTCACTTTTGCAGACTTTCTTGTCTCTATCTTTCCTCTCTTTTTGTCTCTTTCTTCATCTTTCTCTCTCTCTCTCTCTCTCTCTCTCTCTCTCTCTCTCTCTCTCTCTCTCTCTCTCTCCCCCTTCTTTCTCTCCTCTGTCTCTGTCTTTCTCTATTTCTTTCACTGTTTCTGTGTCATTCTCCGTCTCTGTCTTTTTCTGTCCCTAGCTCTTCCTCTCTGTCTTCCTGTCTGTTTTTTCTCTCTCTGTTTTGTCTGTCTCTGTCTGTCTTTCCTTCCCTTCCCCCCCACCTCCCACTCCCTCCCTCAGTCTCTGGTGCTTCAGGCCTAAGAGCCCCAAACCCATTGGTGAGGTAAATCTATGGAGGAGTTTAGATTCCTCAGATAAGTCAGAAATCAGTACATCCTTTCCAGCCAAATGGGTGTTGTTCTTTTCACTCTGGGCTTTACCCAGGCTGGCAGGCTTGGGGTAATTCTGTTTTTATAAGCCACATTATGTAACTCACATCTTGAAGAATGACACTGCCAATTTGGAGGTCACTACTGGAGGGAAGGGGAGAGGAAGAGAAAGAGGAAGAGAGAAAAGGAGAGAAATATGGAGAGGGAGAGAGGGAAGAGCAAGAGACAAAGGAATAGAGAAAGAGGAGGAAAAGGGAATGGGGAGATACTTCTTTTCTTTTCCTTTCTCTCCTTCTCTTCTCTTCTCTTCTCTTCTCTTCTCTTCTCTTCTCTTCTCTTCTCTTCTCTTCTCTTCTCTTCTCTTCTCTTCTCTTCTCTTCTCTTCTCTTCTCTTCTCTTCTCTTCTCTTTTCTTTTCTTTTCCTTTCTCTGCTTGTTCCTACCCCAGGGTTTAAATCACCAAATTAGTGACCTGACCTGAAGGCTTCCTGCCGAGGTTCTCCTCACACCTCCCCATCTAAAGCAGGATGCTAGGCTCTGGATCTTACCCTAGCCCCAGCAGCATCCTTGTTTGGAGAATGGCACAATGCCTCTTCATTTTTTGCTTTCCTCCTCCTTTCCCTCCCTGTCCCCCTCCTCCAGCTCTTTTCCTTCTCCTCTCCCTACTCCTCCTCCCTCTCCTAGGCCTCCTCCTCTCCTCCCATCTCCCCCCAAGGCCTTCTCCTCCTCCACCCAGGGGAGGGAGGCACAGGCTCTGTGGGGAGCCAGGAGGCAGCAACCAAAAGCTGGCAGCCAGCAGCCTATGGGCTAGGCTTCTGTTTCCCCAGTTCCAGGAGGTGGCAGCTTGGTAGGAGGAGGAAGGACTAGCAGCCAGCGTGGCACACTGTGTTCTCTGGGGAAAACAAACACACTTGACTTTGTTTCTTGGTGCCTATTGGCCTTTACACCTGCAAACTGACTACACTGAGATGGGAAAGGAACTGAGGAGACACCGGCCTGGAGAATAGAAAAGACTTTTTTTTCCTTTTCCTTTTCTAGGCAGCTGTGTGTGGCATGTCCGTCTCCAGCACATGCATATGATCCCTACCTCCCTGTAGTCCCAGTACAGTAAGATTATGGCTAGCCCTGTTTTTTTTTCCCCTCAGATTAATTTTTTCTCAATTAAAAATCAATGAATAAAAATTAACAAAAAAACTCTGTTTTTTAAATTTATTTTTTCTCAGTTAACAAAACTCTCCCACCACCCTGGCCTTTGTTTTTAAAAGAGTTTTTTGATCTGCATTCAGTGATAGAATTTGAAGGGACCGCTGAAGCTGAGTCTTGTCCAATGCAGGAATCTCCCCCTCCCCCACCCAGAGTATTCCGGTGCCTGATCATCTAGAATTTCCTTAAATATTTCAAATTGGGGTCGAGGGGAAAGGAAAAAATAGATTCATTACCTTCTAAAGAAGGCCATTACACTGTTGAACAGAAGAAAGTTCTTCAGTGATATAGCAAAAAGCTAACTGGACTTGGGATCAGAGGGCTTGGGTTGAAATCCTGGCTCAGTCACTAATTCCCCATGTGACCTTAGACAAATAACCCTTCAGTTAAAACCTCAGTTTTCTCATCTGTAAAATGGAATAGTACTTGATGATTCCTAAGGTCCTTTCCAGCTTTAAATGTGTGCGATCCTATTAATACGATGAATCAATATCGGCCTCGCTCTAATTTTCACTCATTTAACCCTATGAAGGAATTTAATGCCTCTCCCCAATTATTTATTTATTTTTAAACACTCATTTTGTAAAATTTTGAGTTCCAAATTCTTTCCCTCTCTCCAGCCCCTCTTCCATACATTGGAAAGGCAAGCAATATAATAGCAATTATATATATGTGAAACAATAAAAAACATTTCATATTAGCTATGTTGCAAAAAAAAAGGCAAGAAAAATAAAGAAAGCAAAAAAAAAACCATACTTCATTCTTTACTGAGAGTTCATCAGTTCTCTCTCTAGAGGTGGATAGCATTTTTCATCATGGATCTTTTGAAATTGTATGGATGTCACTGTCTTGATCAGAGTAGTTAAGTCTTTCAGCTGGTCATCGTTACAATATTGCTATTACTGTGTACGGTGTTTTCCTGGTTCTCACTTCATTTTACATCGGTTCATATAAGTCTTCCTAGATTTTTCTGAAACCAACCCCCTCATCATATCTTATAGTGCATTAGTTTTCCATAATAATTATGTACTGCAACTCGTTCAACCATTCCTTCAATTGATGGGCATCTCCTCGATTTCCAATTCTTAATAAATTTTATTCTTAATCCACATGATAATCTTTCAAATATCTGTAGATAATTTATTTGTTTGCAAAAATAATACTAGCTAGCATCTACATACCACTTCAGGGTTTGCAAAGGACTTTACGTAAGTTACTTCATATGATTTTTGCAATAGCCCTGTGAAATAGGTGCTTCTCTCTGCTCTTCTCAGAAAGAGAGAGAGAGAGCATCAGGCTAGAATTATATCTGTCTATTCCTTGATATACTATTAGTTTAAGGATGTGGTTTTCTATTTCAAGCTGAACTTCTGATTGTTCTTAATTATCAGGGAAAAGAAGATGCCAGGTTTTATATCCAAGACCAAATACTAGTTTTACAATGAATACACATAGCAAGCAGCTAAGAACCCCATTTATCCAAGTGGATTGCAAAAAAAAAAAATCTCAGAAACTGTACTCAGGAGTATATAAATCAGATAATATAGAGTGAAGGGTAACTCAGCTCAGTCCCAGATCTCACCCAAGGGGAAATTCCCTGAAGTCTCCAGAGTACTGCCAGCTCCTCCCATGTGAGTTTCTTTCCAGTTTCATTCTCTCTTTAGCAACCTGAAGTGGCTGCTGAATGGTCAATTCTTTCTTTTGAAGCTATAAGGTAGAAAATACCTGAAGTGACTGTAGGTCTTGAAGAGTCAAGAGACTGAAACTCTCTTTTCTCCTGTTCTTCCCAACTTAGCTTCGCCTTTCACACAGTTGAGAGGTATCGATATCCTCCAATGAGGAGAGAGCCCAGTGGGCTCTGGGACTCAAGTGGTCTCTGAGACTCAAATTACATATATAAGTTTGTTGTTGTTCAGTTGTGCCCAACTCTTTGTGACTCCTTTTGGATTTTTCTTAGTAATGATACTGGAATGGTTTACCATTTCCTTCTTCAGCTCATTCTACAGATGAGGAAATTTAGGCAAACAGTGTAAAATGACTTGTCCAAGGTCACATAGCTACATATCTGAGGTCAGATTTGAACTCAGGTTTTCCTGATTCCAGGCCCAGCACTCTATCCATTGTGCTACATATGTAAGACCAATAGCTGTTTTCCAATAAGGTATGAATAAACAGTTCTCAAAAAAAGAATTGCAGAATATTAACAACCACATCAAAGAATGCCCCAGATCATCAATAATAAGAGAAATCAAAATCAAAACAATTTTGACATTTTGCCTCAAAAACCCTTTGCAAGTTGTCACAGATGACAAAAGGAGGAAATCATTAATGTTGCAGGGATTGTGGGTAGATAGGCACACTGGTGCATTGTTGGTAGAGCTGGAAATCTGAACAACTATTTTAGAAAGCAATTTGGAATTATGCAAAAAAAAAAAGTGGTACAAATGTCCATACCCTTGGAACAAGATAGTCTTATACCCCAAGAAGGCTATGATAAGAAAAAAGTCCCCATACAAACCAGAATATTTATCGTAGCACATTTTGTCAGAGCAAAGAATTGGAAACAAAGTATATGACAAAGATTATTGGGGAATGATTGTACAAATCATGGCACATGAATGTAACAAAATATAATAGATGAAAGAAATGACAAATGTGATGAGTACAGAGAAGTAATGAATGATCTACTTGAACTGATTCAGAGTGAAGTCAGCAGATCCAAAAACTCAATATACACAAGGACTTGTTCAGTTGTATCCGACTCTTCATGACCCTGTGGACCATAGCACACCGATACTGTCCATGGGGTTTTCTTGGCAAAGATATTGGAGTAGTTTGGCATTTCCTTCTCCAGCAGATTAAGGCAAGCAGAAATTAAGTTACTTGCCCAGAGTCACAAAGGTAGTATTTGAAGCTGGATTTGAACTCAGGTCTTTCTGACTCTAGGCCCGGAGTTCTATCCACTGAACCACCTAGCTGCCTCATAAACAAAAACTAAATGATATAAATGAAAGAACAATGATATTATAAATAAAAAATTAAAACTGCATGTTGCAAAAGTATAAAGAACAAGTATGGCCTAAAATAAGAGATAGAAAAAAACACTCCTATCTCAATCCTTTGCATAGACAAGAGGTCCATAATTGTTCTACATTGTACATATTTTCAGACTTTTAAGTGAATTAATGAGATATACTACTTTCTCCCCTCTTTTTCTTCCAAGTGTCTGAGGTCAGATTTGAACTCGGGTCCTCCTGACTCCAAGGCCGATGCTGTACTCACTGTGCCACCCAGCTGCCCCTTTTCTTAAGATGGGATGGCTGTGTAGAAGGTGTGTAGTAGGATCCAAGAGGAAACTATGGTAATGTAAAAAACAAAAGATATCAATACAAACTTAATTTTTTAAAGGAGCTTATATTCTATTGGGGAACCTTTATCAAAGCCCTGGTTGTAATCAAAATAGATTGTACATATAGCAGCCTCTATCTACCCTTCTAATATAATCTTATCAAAAAAGTGAATTAGGCTAATTTGTTATGAGTTATTCTTAGTGAACATATGTCTGCACCTGATTATGTTTTACATCACTTTCTTTTGTAGTTTATACTTGTGCCAAAACAGACTGCCCTCAGTCTCCTTTGTTTGTTGTTGTTCGTCTGTTCTTGAAGAAGACCAAAGATATCAGGAGGGTAATGTCTTGGCTTGCAAGTGAACTGAATTTGAGTGAGGCATAGTTGTGCAAAATCATCAGCCTCACTCTGTCCTCCAGAGTCGTCGGAGTCCAGTGGCAAGACAGGTTAGGGTGACTGGTGATGGCCCAGGAAGAAGTGGAGACCTTGGCTTTTTTAAGCTAAGGTCTTTCCCAGGTCTCAGTTTGTTGGAGGCAACACCTGTTCAATATTTAAAGGCTAGGTAAAAATAGAGGCAAAAATGGCCTAGTTTGCTTTCACAAGAGACTCAATCTGGGAGGGGAAGACCCTCAGAGTTTCTGGCCACAACAGAAACAATTGCCTCAACCTCCCCACATCTGTGATAGATCACACAACAGAAAAGCATAGAATTTAGAGGTCTAAGAAGCTGTAGAGGTCAGAATAGTCCCACCTACTGACTTTACAAATGAGGAAACTGAGGCCCACAGAAGCAAAGAGATTCGTTCAGTGGAGTCCCATAGGCACCAAGCAGCAAGCCGCAGGGAGTATTCTCACCCAGATCTTCTGCCTCCTACCTTGATTCTTTCCACTACACTTTTGCTCACTCTGCTCACTCTCCCGGGCTTCTCTGTCTTGATGCCTTTTCTCCCACTGTTCTCTCTCCCCAAAATGTCCTTCCTTCATTTCTCACCTGAATTTCAGTTCTTTCAAATCCACTTCAAATGACGACTCTTCTGACTCACCATCATCAGTAATGATCTTTCCCATTCTATCTCTTGTAGGCAATTCATGTTGCTCTACTCTAAGGCAGTTGCCATTGAGCGATATAACAAATATCTATTAACTGCTTCCCCTGGTTTTCAAGTCAAAAATGAAAACTTCTCTACCCACAAGGAACTTATATAGACTCTAGTAGGCTAGGGTGGGGTGAGCGTATGTGCGGGACCCAGTAAATATGCTATTAGGAGTAAAGAGAGTTTAGACAATATGCTCTAGGAATATTTGAGATCAGAGACAATATTATGAACTAGGAAGGATCGGGGACAGCTGTGAGAAAAAGATGGCTCTGGAGATGATTCTAAAAGGAAGATAAGGAATCTAAAAGATAGAGAGATAAGAAAAGAGTCCATTCCAAGCCTGGGGTGGTAGTGACTCGTATGAATGTTCGAAAGAATTGATGGTATGTCCAGTTTGTCTGGAACAGAGAGAATATGAAGGGACACCAATGGGAAGGTCATTTGGAACTAAACTGTGGAGAACCATAAATGCTGGGTCTGGGAGATTACTTTGAACTACTGAAGGTTTTTGAGTAGAACATTGAACAGTTGAAAAAGCATTTGTGAAGTGCTTGCTATGTCAGTTAATTAAATGATTGATTAAAGATTAGTTTGGCATTTTGCCCTTTACAACCTGACCCAAGTTCGATCCAGTGACATTGGTATCCTAACTGTTCCATGAACAAAGCACTCCCACCTTTCAGCTCTAGGCATTTTCACCAGATGTCCACCCTATTTGCAATGATCTCTTTTCTCATCTCTGCCTCCTGGCTTCCCTGGCTTCCTTTAGGTCTCAGCTAAAATCCCATCATCTGTAGGATTCCTTCTCCAGCCCCTCTTAATTTTCTTGCCTTCTTTCTGTTAATTATTTTCTTTGGTACAATTTCCTGATTGTACCTATTCGTTTACTTATTGTTTCCCCCATTAGCTTGTGAGCTCCTTGAGGGTCAGGACTGTCTTTTGCCTCTTTTTGTATGTACAGTGCTTAGCATAGTGCCTGGTACATGGTACCTCTTAATAAATGTTTATTGACTGACTAGCCTCTTCTTATACTTTTGTTCCCACCGTCCCCATACTATCCAGTGGTACCAGCTTACTTGCTAGCCTCACATATTATGTTCCATCTCTCCCTATGATGGGTATCTTTCTTTCACTGACTATCCTCCAGGACTACAATGCTCTCCCCACTTATCTCCAATTTATAGCTTCTCAGGCTTCCTTCAAGACTCAAAGACCCATCTTCTTCAGAAGCCTCTTCGCTCTAAAATTGCTTTCCATTTATACTATACAATGTATACCTCATATGTATGTAACCCCTGTCCCAAAGCCCATTGATATGGGACCCTCTCCTTATTGCTGGCTCAGTGGATAGAATTCTGGGCCTGGAGTCAGGAAGACCTGAGTTCAAATGTGGCCTCAGACACTTACTAGTGATACTGGGCAAGTCACTTAACTCTGTTTGATTCATTTTTTCTCATCTGTAAAATGAGCTGGAGAAGGAAATGGCCAACCAGTCCAGTGAGAAAACCCTAAGTGGGGTTGTGAAAAGTTGGACAATACTGAAAGGACTGAACAATAACAACAACAGAACTCCTTATTGGTGGAGATGAATGCCCTGCCTTGAGTGGGAGGTGGGCAGAACTGTGAGAGATGGCAAGCTCCAGCCCTTTTCAGATTTTCAGCTTTGAGAAGAAGATGGAAGAGGCCAACTCCACTTCAGATTGCTGAAGGAAAAGACTCTGGGGAAACATAAGAAGAGTTGGCAGTCTCCATCATGTCCCTATCCACATCTACGTCACTGGAATTTTAGGAAGTTTCTCACCCTTGGGTGAGATCCAGCACCCTCTTTCTTGGTTGAGCTGAAATATCTCACTCCTGATAGGAGAGCTCTTTCTCTCTGTATTGTCTGGTATATTTTCTCGTATGTATACCTTCTCTGATTTCTGTCTTGCTATGATTTAGATAAATGGAATTCATTGTGACTTGCTATATGTGTTCATTGTGAAACTGGTATTTGGTGGGAAAAGCATCTAAAGCTTGGGGTCCTCCTTCCCCCCAGTAATGACAAAATAATCAGAAATTAGATTGAACACAATCATATCCCTTAGACTCATAATATTTAAGGGAATAGATGAATATAATCCTAGCCAGTTGTCCTTTCCCTCTGAAGAGAGCAGAGTGGCCTCTGGCCCAGTCTCCTGCTTCCCCTTCTGGCAGGAATAAAAGTCTCCCTTAGAGAAGCATGAGGAGAGAGGAGGCTAGAGATGTTTATTCTACCTCCTTTCAGGCCACAAAATGACATCACTATGATACAGGATGGAGGACAGCCCTCGCTACACATGAGATCTCACAAACCATGGTGCTTCATATATTACATATACATAGTTGTTTGCATATCGTCTCCTCCACTATGGGTTCTTTGAGAGCAGGGACCATATTTTTGCCCTTTTTTTGCTGTTGTATTCCAGGTACTTAGCACAGTGCCTGGTACTAATCAAGTGCATAATAAATACTTGTTGATTGTGTGTCAAACACCAGGGTCTAAGACCTAAGGTTGCAAGAACAAGAGTAAAGCTAAGTCCTACTGTAAGAAACTTATTTTCTAATTAGAGAAATAATGCATAAAATATAAGGAAGTAGAAGCCAGTGAAGGGCACTTTGGCCACAAAGAGTTACAGGTTTTTGAGTGGGGCCAGTGGGAGTAGACCAGCACACCCCATTCAGGAACAATAGTAGCTTTGGTTTGATCTTGGTTCGTGGTTTCAGAACTGAAAGGAGGGGCAAGGAAAGTAATCAGTCAGTTAATAAGCATTTATTAAGATCCAGAAATTTGATAAGACCAGGCATACAAAAGAAAGACAAACACATGAATCCAAGGAGCTCGTATCTTAATGGAGGTGACAACATGGAAAAAAAAAACCTGTATATATAAGATATATAAAATGTTAATGGAACACACTCTCAGAAAGAAGGCACTAGCAGGGAGGGAGTATGGGATGGGAGAGGGTCCTGGAAAGGCTTTGCAGTATAATAACTAAGGAAATAATCTGAGTATAACTGATTTATTGGCCAGGCAGACAGGAAAAAATGTGTCAGTGGACTCCTCAATTAGTCTGAAGACCCTGAATACAGACTAAAGAAGATTTTTATACACAAACCCTCCAATTAAATAAATCCAAAAGTTCAATTAATTATAACAAAAACAAACCAGGATACAAAATTAGGTAATCTAAATTCTAATTGGAGGAAAGTCAAGGGGCATTCCGAGTCGAGAGGGGGAAAGGTTAAGTTTCAGTCCAATTGGGAGGGGGAGGTGTAGGTTTCTGGGTCCTCTATTCATAAAATGAAAAGATGTCGATTAATTACATTCACCTGCATGTATGGAACAATAGATGGCTTATATAATCGCATTTCCCCATGGCTGAACAACAGAAAAACAACAAAATGGAGGAGAATACTTGTGGCAGCACGAGATGGAGTCAGAGTTCACAGGAGAGAATCTAATTGGCCCTTCTGATTTTCACACTAAACTAACTGTATTTTTGTACGTGCTCTTCATTTTGTCTTAATCACCTCCTTGAAGGAGGTGGGATTTAAGCTGAGTCTTCAAGGAAGCCTAAGGAGACAGGAATCTTTCCAGGCATAGGGATGGTCAGTTAAAAGACACTGAGTGGAGAGATGGCATATAATGTTTGAGGAAAAGCAAAAAGGCCAGTGCTGTTGGATTGTAGAGTAGATGGTGAGAAGTAAGGTGTAATAAAACTGAAAACGGGCTTAGGAAGGGAAAAGGTTGTGAAAGGTTTTATCTATCTATCTATCTATCTATCTATCTATCTATCTATCTATCTATCTATCTATCATCTATCTGTCTGTCTAGTGTTTTATGTATTTTTTACATCAAATTTTTCTCCAGTATCTTCCTCCTTCCCTTTCCCAGAGGGCCATGAAATATAAGTAATATTTTTAAAGACAAAAAAAAAAGAAGGAAAAAAAAGGCCGGGGAAAGCAGTATAGTTGATTAGTCCACTGAAAAAAATTGAAAATATGAGCAACGTGCAATGCTTGTGGATCTCCCTCTTCTACAAAAGAGTGTGGTCGTAGTGTCTTCTCCTATCCTTTTGAGCCATGCTTGTTCTTTATAATTTTGCAACATTCGGTTTTGATTTTTTTTAACATGTGGCTGTTCTTTCCATTTATACTGTTGTAAGCCCTGTGTATGTTGTTTTCTTGGATCTGCTTACTTTACTCTGAATCAGTTTATGTAGATCAGTCCATGTTTCCCTACAGTCATCACATTTGTTATTTCTGTTGGCATAGTCGTATTCCATTCCATGCATGTACCACTATTTGTTTAGCCACTCCCCAAATGGTGGCCATCTACTTTGTTTCCAATTCTTTGCTATCACAAAAAGTGTGTCTATAAATAACTTTGTCGTGTATGGGGACTTTTTTCTTATCAAAGTCCTTCTTAGTATATAAGCCCAGTAATGGACAGTCTAGGAGCAAGAGTATGGACATTAATGTCACTTTATTTGCATAATTCCAAATTGCTTTCTAAAATGGTTGTACAGATTCCCAGCTGCAGTGCACCAGTATGCCTATCCACCCATGATCCTTCCAACATTGACTATTCCCACCTTTTGTCATCTTTGCCAATTTGCTGAGTGTGAGGTAGAACGTCATGGTTGTTTTGATTATCATTTCTGTTATTGATGATTTGGAGAATTATTTGATGTGGCTGTCAGTTTCTGCAATTCTTCTTTCAAGAACTATTTGTTCATATCCTTTGACTTCTTCATCTGTTGGGGAATAGATTTTAGTTATATTTATTTCTGGAAATTGCTTATATGTCTGAGATATGAAACCCTTATCAGAGAAATTTGATTCAAAGGGTTTTCTTTTTTTAACTATGTCATCCTTCTGAAGGGCTTTAAATGCACATCACAGGACTTTATATATTTGATCCTGGGGGTGGTAATGAGCCATTAGTTCAGTAATACTGAAGGTGCAGCGTATGTGACATAGTTAGACTTGCTTTAGGAAAATCCCTTTGGCAGCAGAGTAAAGAATTGATTGGATTAGTAGAGAGGGAAAGGTGAAGGACAACCTCGGGTAGGAGTGCATGGACAGGTGGCTACGGGGCCTGGAGCCCCAGGGTGGAAATTCTTTCCAAATTTGGTCTCTGGTGGGAGTAACATGATTAGATCTGTGCCTTAGGAAGTTTGCTTTGGTAGATGTATGGACTAGAGAAGACTGTCCTGATCAAGTGTGGTGGCTATATGAATGGAGACTATCAAAAATGTAGAAGAACTTCCAGTGGATGTTATTAACTGATTAGATAATGTTGGATAATATGGATAATTCATGGATCATGAAGAGTCAAAGATGATGAATTCCACTGTGGACATGTTGAGTTTGAGAAGCCGACACGGTATCCAGGCGGAAATGTCCAATAGGAGATGTGCAAAACTGGTTGTTCTTCTTTCTCGAAAAGGACCAAAATGACATCACTATGCTAGAGTCAAGTTTCAGTGTGTCCGACTGTGACTGATAAAACCAATATGAGTGCAGAATGCTCTACCACAAGTCAGGCACAAACAGTCCATGTGAACATTTGGGATAGATACTCTAAATTTGCACATTCTATGTCTCCTTTGAGCTGTTTAAATTCTGCTTTGCTCATAGAACACATCTTCTCTGATGTGGGCACACCATGCTATGCAGTCTCGTGCCAGTGTCTCCCATGTCACACAATCAGTTCCAAAGTTCTTAAGGGAAACCTTGAGAGTGTCCTTGTATCACTTCTTCTGACCACCATGTGAATGCCTGCTCTGTGTGAGTTTTGCATAAAATAGCCTTTTTTGGCAAGTGTACATTTTGTATTCAAACAACATGGCCAGCCCATCAGAGTTGTTCTCTCTGAAGCAGAGTTTGAATGCTTGGCAGTTTAGTTTGAGAAGGGACCTCAGTGTCTGCTACCTTATCCTGCCAGGGCATCTTCAGAATCTTCCTAAGACAATTCAAATGGAAGCCATTTAGCTTCCTGGCATGGCACTGGAAGACTGTCGTGGTTTCACAGGCATACAACAATGAGGTAAGCACAATGGCTCTGTAGACCTTCAGTGTAGTAATCAATCTAATACCTCTTCTCTCCCATGCTTTCCTTCGGAGCCTCCCAAACACTGAGCTAGCTCCGGCAATGTGTGTGTCAACCTCATTATCAATGTGTATATCCCTGGAAAATACACTACCAAGGTAAGTGAACTTATCCACAGCATTAAGAACTTCTCCATTTGCTGTAACTGATGGTTCCATGTATGGATGATGTGGGGGTGGCTGATGGAGCACCTGTGTTTCCTTGGTGTTAATTATTAGACCAAAATTAGCACAAACAGCAGAGAGTTGATCCATACTTTGTTGCATCTCAGCTTCAGAGGCTTCACTGAGTGCACAATCATCTGCAAATAGAAAATCATGTACCAATATCCCTCCACTTTGGTCTTGGCTTGCAGCCTTTTCAAATTGAAGAATTTACCATCAGTGTGATAGCTAACCTTGATGCCGTGTCTATCCCCATTGAAAGCATTTGACAACATGGCTGAAAACATCATGCTAAAAAGCATGGGAGCCAGCACACAGCCTTGTTTCACTCCACTGGTGATTGGGAAAGCATGAGAGCATTGTCCGTTATCCAGCACCAGGAGAGCATGCCATCATGTAACTGACATAGAATGCTGATGAACTCCGGGCAACCAAATTTTGACATCATTTTCCATAAGCCCTCATGACTGACAATATCAAAGACTTGGTCAGATCTACAAACGTAGTGGACAGCCCTCTGTTCTGCTCCTGACATTTCTTCTAGAATTGTTGGGCAGCAAACACCATATTGACCATTCCTCGGCCCTTTCTGAAGCCACACTGGCTCTCAGGTAGATGACTGTCTCCCAGGTGAAGGATCAGCCTATTAAGGAGGACTCTGGCAAGAATCTTGCCAGCAGTGACTAAGAGAGAGATCCCCCTGTGATTGTGACAGGACAATCTATTTTCTTTACCTTTATAGAGATGGACAATGGAGGCATCCTTGAACCCCTGGGGGATAACCTCCTCTTGCCATATAACCTGGAAAATTTCAGTCCAATAGACTATCTTAAGGATCTGTGTTGTTTAACATTTTTATCAACAGTTTGGATGAAAGCATAGACGGCATGCTCATCAGACTTGCAGATGGTACAAAGTTGGGACACCTTGTGCAAGTTAGGTAACCTGTCTGCCTCAGTTTTCCCAGCTCTGAAATAGGAAGAATAATAGCGCATCCCTCCCAAGGTTATTGTGAGGATCAAAGGAAATAATATTTCTTAAATGTTCAGCACAAGACCTGGAACATAGTAGACACTATACAAATGCTAGCTATTGTCGCTGCTACTGTTGTTACCTAGCTTTATACTCCATGACAACTATGATTTATGAGTATCTTGACAGGCTAGAACATTGGGTCAAATTTTGAAAAAGATGAAATCACCTGGGGTTAAGTGTGATATCCTAAGTTTGGGTTGGGGAAAAAAATCCAATTCACAAGTATAAGATGGGAGACAATTGGTTTCAAAAAGGGGTTGCAGTCTCAGGGGACTTAAATCTTAACAATATGTCAACATGATGATAGGACATCCAAGAAAGTGCATGTGATGTTAGCCATCATTAAGAAAGAGGAAATTGCGGTCCTACTCTACTCTACTCTGGTTAGACCATATCTGGAGTATGGTCTAACTGTGCTCAGTTACTATTAAGAAAGACATTCATAAGCTAGAGAGAGCCCAGAGAAGGGTGACTAGAAGGGTGAAGGACTTCAGGTGCCTGTCAAATGAAGATCCTTTGGAGGAGCCGGGGATTTTTATCCTGGAAAAGAGAAGAATCAGGGCATCCAAGAAAATAGCTGTCTTTTAAGTATTTGAAGGCCCATCATGTAGGATAATAATAGTTAGCATTTATATAGCACTTTAGGGTTTGCAAAGCACTTTACCTGTGTTAATTCACTTAAACCTTACAGAACTTTGTGAAACAGGTGCTGTTATCATCTCCATTTTACACACCAGGAAACTGAGGCTGGGAGAGGCTAAGTGACTTGCCCAGAACCACATAGCCCCATTATTCACTATATTAACTTGTTGATTTGTTCTTCCTAGTACCAGAAGGAAGAACTAGGAGCAATAGGTGGGAGCTGCACAGAGGCAAATTTGGGCCCCAGTGAAGGAGAAGCTTCCTAAAGATCAGAGCTATCCAAAAGCTGTCCTTGAGTGGTAGTGAATTCTCTCTCACTTGAGGGCTTCAAACATTTGTCAGGTATATTGTTAAGGGCATGTATTTTTAGGTACAGGTTGGCCTCTGAGGCTCCTTCCAACTGTGAAATGTGATTCTGAGAGATTCTTCAAGAAGAGGAAATTAAGACAGGAGCTCAGCAGTTTGGTTTCCTCAATCATCAGTTAACATTATGTCATGTACTTTCAAACACAATTTTCTTGTTTGTTCTTCCTGTTACAGTGTCAGCCAAAAAGCCTTATTTCTTGTTGTTGTCCTTAACAATTTCTCGGGCTTTACTTCATAATGAATTTTTCCTATTATGGCACTATTCTTATTGTTTGAGGGCCTTTTTCTTCCTTCTTTCCTTCTTTCCTTCCTTCCTTCCTTCGTTAGCCTTCCATTTTTTATAACTGTCCTTTTAAAATCTGAACTCTTGAGAGAACCTCTTTCTCTGGCAGCCTTGTACATACTTTTATATGCCTCACCCCACTCCGTTGCCTCATAGAGAATTCAGTTAAATATAATTCAACAAGCATTTTCAAAGTACGTACTAGATATAAAACTTTGTCATGGGTTCTGGCCAAAGATTTTTTTTTTAATGACACAGTTCCTGCCCTTCAGAAGTTTAAAAACTAATAAGGGAGATACAATATGTATATAAATGAGTATGATATGAAGTAGTCTGTGTTAAGAAAAAAAGAAAGGCAGTGAAAGAGCTTAGACTTCTGTCTCACCAAGTTGAAATCCATTTGTTATGGATTTACTTGGGCCAGGTACAGTGCTAATGAGAAAACAAATGCAAGCAGAAAGAAAGTAAAACAGATAGTGCTTGCCCTCCAAGAGCTTCCATTCTAATGGAGAACCTGAAAAAGTATGTAGGTAGTGGGGAGGTACTGGACAGGGGCAATGGTAGATAAACATTGAAGAGTCAGCAGCAGAGCTTGTAGAGGAACAAAGAAAACATGACTTGCCTGGGCATCCTTCTTAAAATGGAGGGTCTAGGAGGAACCAATCAATCAGGCCATAGGAGTGGTGAAAAATCCAAGGAGAGACTATGTATTGACCTAGAAAACCACATATTTACATTATTTATGTTCCATTGGATTTTTTTTTAATTTTGTTAAATAATTCCCAGCTACATTTGAATCTAGTTTGGGCCGTAGTTGAGAATATTGCCATACATGGCATGTTTGACATCTCTTGTCTAGACTATATAAACTATGGTAACATAGTCACTGGTTGGCAGTGTGGTTCAAGTAGTTAGAGATTTGGTTCTGGAGTCAGAGGACCTGGATTCAAATCCTACATCTGATATTACCTGTGTGACTTTGAATAAGTCACTTAGCCTACCTGTTCCTCAGTTTTTTCATCTGTAAAATAATGGGCTTGGACTGGATGGCCTCTGAGATCCCATATACTTCTAGATCCAGGATCTCAAGGCTCCTTTCACTTCCATGTTACTGATTTAGTCTAGGGTAGCTCTTGTCTTGGTTACTGTGACCATGGCTTTCTACCCAAGGAGCCGTGTGTGGTTTGTGTGAATGTGGACTGCACCAAACCATCTCTGCCTTTGCCCTTTCTTAAATCCCAATAGCCTTGCCAGGTTCCCAGGCTGATCTCAGAGGATCATAGGATTTAGAGCCCCAAAGGAATACTAAAAGTTTGCTGTTTACATCTGCTTTGGTTGTTCCAAAGAACAGAAAAAGGCAGCTATAGGTCACTGAATTAAATCATTACAACGATTGCTCACTCCAATTCTTGTTCTATTGTTACAAAGCACTTTCCCATATATTCTCCATTCAGAGCTTACCACATTGTCCATTTGACCTTCAGTTACAAGTTCTTGCCATAATAATGGAGGAAGGATTTTCTCCATACTGGAAAATGTGGAACTAACATGATTAAGGTACAATTACAGCCCAAGTGAAGCAATTGTAAGCAAGCACCTAGCTGCTTCAAATGAATTCATGTTTCCCGAACCATGAGTGAGGTAGGTAGTTAGAAGAAATACCAATGCAACTTTACCATGAAGAAATTGCTTCTCATAGAGTTTAAATTACTTGGATAAGGTGACAATCTGGTATGAGGCAGAGCCAGGACTCAAATCCTAAGGCTTTTTCCCCTAGTTCATACTGCCTTTCATGAGATGAGACTTGCTGGGTCTCTGTCTATCCTAGGGTGTGTCTATGGCTTGGACAACTGGTAAATTTCAGTTTTTTTCATTAATATTACAGCCATGAGAGGTTGCATGTAGGTAGTGGCTAGAGAACTAGGCTGAGATTCAAGAAATTTAGGTTCAGGGTCATCCTGTGACTTGCATACTAGCCCTGTGACCATGGGCAAGTGACTGTAGCACTTGACCTCTTGGTGACTCAGGCAACTTTCTAGGACTGTAAGTTTCAGGTGAGTTGCTAATCTTCATTGTTTGAAGGAGGTCCATATTAAGAGTTTCTGACAACAAAGAGATTATAGAACTGGACAACACACGCACACATACAGGGTGTGGATGAATGAATGGATGAATGAAAAATGTATTTATTAGGCACTTAGCACATGCAAAGTGCTGTGCTATAGTGCTGGAGATACAAACAAAAAAAGATAGTCCTTGCTTTTAAAGGAACTCATAAACATAGAAGGTTTCAGGCACAAGTTAGCCTCTTCTTTAATCTAATTTCCACTAAAAAGATCTGACGTTGAACCATTTGACAGTGCCAAGGACTTTGGTGGCAAGAACTTTCTTTCCTGGGTCTTATGTAACTGTGACTTTAGCACTCCAGATATATACAACACGGAGAGAGTAGTACCAACTGTACAGATATGGCAGATGAGTGATTCAAATGTAAGTCCATGTTTCTTATGTTCCAGCCTCCATCTCCAACATGGCGCTCCAACAGTGCCATGAGGTAATATTCTCACCATCTACTGATGGACTATCAAACATGTGAAGGATCTATATAAGGAATAAATAGGACTAATTTGTCCTTTGCCAATGGAATGGACTGGTTGTTGATAATGCTGACTGTGGATGGAAGATAGTATTATGTATTAGAAAGAGGATTAGACTGAGGGTCAGGGTACTTGGGTTTCTAGACCTGTTCCTGCTGCTTATTAGTTCACTGTATGACTTGGAACAAGTCACTTTTCTTGATTGCCTTCTAGCTCTAACCTCAGATGGTGATGATAAACTTGCCAGAGGTCATAAGACTGAAGATTTAGACCTGGGAGGGATGTTGGGTGCCATCTAAGAGTTCAATCCTTCCATTTTGCAGATGAGGAAACTGAGGTGCAGGTGGGTTTACTGACTTTGTCCAAGGCCACTCAGTTACTAAGGATTAGAGCCAATGATCTCTATTCTACTGTTTTGTGACTGAGCTGGAAGCAAAATCATAGAGAGGCACTAGATTTTTCTCCAAGGAGCTTGCAATGTCTGGAATAAAATCCAGGAGGGGGTGCAGAGGGAGATTCTAGTTTTTCTTGTAGCAGTCTGGGTCTGTTTTAGACATACTTTTTCCCACACTCTTCTCTTTGCTTGAATCTTCCAGATGAGAAACTTTCATGATGAACGTTGGGAGAGTCAGGACCTCATGAGCCAGTCCCTCCCTCTTCATCTCCTTGACTAGGGCATCACTAGGTAGATAATCCTGAAGTCTGACTGGTTCCAGGGAGAAATATATGCTTATAGACTGGCTCTCCCAACCTGAGTTGCCAGTTGGACCCTGTGGGTCAATTGGAGGCAGCTGAGTGGCTCAGTGGTTAGAGCCTTGGGCTAGAATCGGTAAAACCTGAGTTCAAATTTAGCCTCAGAAACTTAACAGCTGAGTTACCCAGGGTAAGTCACTTAACCTCTGCTTGCCTCTGTTTCCTCAACTGTAAAATAAAGATGATAGCAACACCTACCTCCCAGGATTGTTGTGAGAACCAGATGAGATAATATTTATCAAAAGCACTTAGCCCAATGCCTGGCTCATATTAGGCATTGCAGAAATGCTTATTTCCTCCCTTCCATGAATACTAGCCCCTTTTTTATTTTTTGCCCTTTTGCGTTTCATCTTTTCTGCTCTGAGATGAAAGAGTATTGGATTAAGATGGGACTCTGTTAGCTTCCAAAGGTCAAGAGAGCAAGACACCAAAGGTCCTGGAACTGGAGTCCACGTCAGATTTTCTGAACAGCCAAGCCCAATGAGGATCCAAGCTCTGAGTGACCTTGTTGACCTAGGATAACAGTGGGTTGAAAACAGCCAAAAAGCAGCAACAGCAACTCATCATTGGTTCTGTGCCACATTCTGGAAATGAATTGAAATGGAGAGAATACCTCATATGACCTGCTTTGAAACTGAACCTACTCTCCCCAGGCATGGACCGAAGAGGTACGATAGAGAGTGTCCCTAGCTGCTGGCAGGAGTGAGAGGGGAATCATTTGTACTTCTGTTATAAATATATTTTCTCAGTAAATATTCCTTTGTAAAAGCTAATTGGTGTTTATAGGTTAAATCCTTTCCTTCCCCACCCAAGCCTAAGTGGTCATAGCTTCTTTCCTATTGACAGATAACATATTTTTGACAATTTGATAATTTATGCTGCTGGCAGAAAACTTAAGCATTTTCTTTTTTTTTTGCAGAGGGGAAGGCAGGGCAATTGGGGTTAAGTGACTTGCTCAAGGTCACACAGCTAGTGTCAAGTGTCTGAGGCCAGTTTTAAACTCAGGTCCTGCTGACTCCAGGGCCGGTGCTCTACTCACTACACCACCTAGCTGCCCCCACTTAAGCATTTTCTGAGTGAAGTACTTAAAGAGAAATGTCTTAGGGGCTTAGGTCCAATTCCATGGACAATCAGCAGATATCTACTAAAGCCCAGATGGTTCCCCAAAGGACTCCTTATCAAGTCAGAATCTAGTTCTTGCAAGGCAAGAAGGTGGAAGGTAGAAGCGATGAATATTATTACATAAAAGGATGTTAGAGAATGGTGAAAAATAAGGCTTGACCCAGGCAGTCAAGGTGAATTATTCCATACATTTTTCTTTAATTCTTATCCCTTGGTCTTTATGTGAAAGGAGTTGTTCCAGGGTTATTTGAACAATGTTTCCTGGAGGCGGAGATGGAGTCCCGTCAGACAGAGCAGGGCTGGAACAGAATTGTTGACATTTCTTTCCTTTGGGAGCCAAGAAGCAATTACCTTTAAGTTGCTTGGCCCTTCCCTTCCTCAAACATCCCAACCACCTTAACCGAATCCACTTTGGGTTCCAAACCACATGTGAAAACAAAATAACACCCTCTTTGAAGATCCAGAAACTCAAAGGAACGTAAGGGGCGTGTGCATGGCACCTCCCTTTTTCTCCTACTGGATTCAGAGCACTGTTTTTCCATTTGCTAATTCACAGAATCCCAGAGTTGGAAAGGACCTCAGTGGACATCTAGTCCAACTGATACCTGAAAAAGCATCTATATTATAGGATATCACAGATCACAAATTGAGAGCTGGAAGGGCCATTAGATATATTCTATTCTAACCTCTGCGTTTTATAGATGATGAAACTGAGACCAAGGTGGAGTATACTACACAAGTAGTAAGCATCAAAGGCATGATTGAACCATGGTTCTCTTGTTCTAGAGCCGGGACACTTTCCACTACACCGCGTTGCATTTGAGATGACTGTCAGTTCTAAAATTTTATGAATCTATGAACATCCTCATGTTACAACTTCTTGAGAAGTTGTCAGTTCTATGAATTTTAAACTCAATTCAACAATATGTAAGGCATTATGGTAGGCCCTGAGGATGAAATGGTGAAAAAATTGCAGAGTCCCTTATCTCAAGGAGCTTACAATCAAATGGGAGGTAAGTGATACATGCACAAATCAGCATGCTACAGGACAAAATGTGACAAGTACATGGAGGCCAAATGTCCTGAGAATATCTGAGGAGGGAGAAATAGTATCACAGAGTTAGAGCTGGAACCCTTCATTTTACAGATGAAGAAACTGAGGCCCAGAGATTTATACAAGGTCCAAAAAACGTAAGTCCATGTTCCTTGTGTTCCAGCTTCTGCCCTAGGATACTGACCTTCTGACTGGTGAGGAGCATTCACCAAATCTAGGCTAGACCTGGACCCTCTGTTGTTATTTCCTAGCCAGGCCTCTGCAACCTGCTTCAGGGAACCAAAGTGAAGCTAGCTCAGTTAAGAGCAGAGTAGGTGAGATTGTGTGAAGAATCACGAACTGTTGCTACTCCTGCCAAATCCTCTTATGCCCAACGAACTTATGCAGAATATTGTACCCATAGAGCTGTGGAGATAGGATTTGGGTGAATTCCACTTTTCATCTTCTACCTTTTCCCCACCCTCTCATTCTCTTGAGGTCAGAGATTCTTAATTTTTTTTGATGTCACGGACCCCTTTGGCAATGTTGTGAAGCCTATGGACCCCTTATCAGAATAATATTTTTACGTGCATAAAGCAAAATGCATAGGTTTGCCAAAGAAATACATTGTGTATTGAAATACAGTTATCAAAATAAAAAAAATTAAACACAAGTTCATAGACCCTAGATTAAGAACACCTATTCGAGGGACTGATGGGTCCTCTTTGTCAGTGCTTGTGTAGAGCGTTTGCTTTCTGTTTTGTTATTTGTTTTAAAAGAAACCAGCTTTTCTAAGACAAAGTCACTGTGTAATAAATTATTGGTTTGTGTGTCTCCCTGGGGGAAACGTTGCCCATTGAGGGGGACAAATGGGTGGCCAGCATGCCCAGGGAGAGAGACATTGATAGTCTTCGTTAAAGGGATTAATTGTTATGTTATTAAATTATCTTTATTAAAGGATGTAGTGTGCTACAGTAAAACTGAGAATTCAGAACAACAAGGCAGTGATCGCTGATCCATATTTTATAGCTTCCCAAAAGCAGGGAGTACAAATGAATCCAGACAAAAAGCTAGGCACAACTAAAACGAAGGATATCCTGGTGAAGAAGAGGGGAGGAAAGCTGAATAGTTCTTCTGAGGCCCTATGCTTATGGTACCTTTTATCTTCCTACATCAAGTTTGAAAGACTGGGGCAGCCAGGTGGCAAAGTAGATAATGCACAGGCCCTGAGTTCAAATATGGCCTCAGACACTTACTAGCTGTGTGACCCTGGGCAAGTCACTTAACCCTGATTGCTTCCCAAAAAATAGAAATCCATCTCTCTAAAGGGTTTTCTTTAAAGAGAAAGCCAAGCAGAAAGGAGGAGTTGGGAACAATACAGTAGAGTACTGACCAGATTCACTCTTTTGCTCACCATGTCTCACCTTGTATCCTATACATTTCTAGGAACACATAACTCCACTGTTTGAAAGTGTTAGTGTAGTGTGAAATGAGACTGGAAAGGTAGGTCAGAACCAGATTGTGAAAGGCTTTAAGTTCCTGGATAAGGAGTTTGAATATGGTCCTATAAATAATGGGGAGCCCCTGATGGTTTTTGAGCAAGGGAACATCATGGTTAAAAATGCATTAGGAAGATTATTTTGGCAACTGTGTGAAGAATGAGTAGGAGGGGAAAAGAGATGCCCAAGATCACGAGAGAAGCAAAGCCCACCCCGGGAATGGAGCAATGTAGTCATTCTTTTGAAGATGCTCCTTGAGGAGAGGCACCAAATCTTTTACTTTTGAATTTCCCCATAGTTCAAAGTTTGGCATTCTTTAATCCCAGAGTCTGTGAGGAGAGTTCTCCCTGCTGAGTAAAGATATCTTGTAGTCTCAGCTCATGGGCACTGCAGCTAGGTTCCAGGAGGCCTCAATCCAGGCTCATATATTTAGATGGAGTTATTACCTTCCTTAGTCCCTATCTGCTCTGGTAGGCCATGAAAGTGGTAGTTCCATAGATCCTGTAGCTATTTAAATCAACTGACCTTTCTCTTTCCTGTACTGGGCCCCTGCTATCTTAGGGTGGTGTTGGCTGTTCCTGGGGGTGTGTCAGGAGGTGGGGCAGGGGGGTGGGGTGGAGGAAGGGTAAGCACTGTCTCACACCCTGTCTGACCTCCTTGCTCTCGTGAATGAGCTCTGCAGATTTCAAATTTGGCATTAGGGGACCTTGCCAGGCAGACCTGGAATGTATGAAGGGACAGAAATAGCCATAGGCCTTTGGCTTTCTTCCTTGTCCTCTACCAGGCCTGGCATCGCTCTCAGTTCCAATTTCTTCTGTTGCCCTGTGCTGGCCGCCACCCATGCCACGCAGGTGGTTTAACATGCGATCAAGCTTTGGAGGTGTGGGGATGGGAAGGGAAGGAAGACGGAAAGGAAGAGAGGTAGTAGCTTTGCTCCTCAGAATTTAGATTCTAGATAGCCAGCATTTTTCACTTTCAGGTGAGAAGACCAGGGTTCCTGTTTTCCTGGGGAAATAGGGATTAGTTTTCCCTAAGAGGGAACAAAACTGTCCTTTGGACTTTATTGAACCCTGCTTCCTTTGGCACAATTTCCTGGTCATCCAAGGGCATTAAAAAGTACCATCCATATGTGGGGCTCTTCCAGTATGGTAGATTTCTGGAGGCCACATGAATCACCATACCTTGCCCTGCTGACCAGATGCATTTTCAATATGGAGATGGGGACACATACAGAGAAACTAAAAATCTCAACTCCTTGTCAAATCTTGCTACGTTAGAGCAAAGTAAACGTCCTTTTGTTAACTTCTGAGTGCCTCATTTTGTTCCAACAAGGAACTTAAATTAACAGGGTTAGGTCTGATACTGACGTTGAGGATGTTTCCTTTTTACACCAAATCCAGAGGCAAATGGGAGAATCCTATGCTTAGCTATTTGTATCTTTGGGCTCTGCCTCATACATGTTTTGTAGGGACTCCCATTTCCTCCTAGCGTTCTTCCTCTACTGGCTCTCTGAATGCCCTAGGACCTGGCTCAGGTGTCCCTTTCTTCCCAGGATGACATCATCGTTACCACCTCCACAGCTGCTATGGATTGGGCCCTTTATGGTTTATCGGCTGTTTCATATTCGCCATTTCCTTTGAACCTCATAAGATTTCTGTAAGGGAGGTAGTTACAGGTGTTGCTTTCGTGGAAAAAAAAGAAATGTTATCAAAAAGGGTAAGTTACTTTTCCAAGTCCACATGGTTTGCAAACAGCAGAAAAGCAACTGGGAATCCAGGTCTTTTGATTCTAAATCTGAGGATCTTACCATTGATAATAACTAGCATTTTTATTGGAGCAGCTAGGTGACGAAGGGGATGGAGCACTGGGTTTGGAAGAGAAAGACTTATCTTCCTGAGTTCAAATCTGGCCTCAGACACTTAGTAGCTTCATGACTCTGGGCAAATCACTCATCTCTGTTTACCTCAGTTTCCTCATCTGTAAAATGGGCTGGAGAAGAAAATGGCAAACTACTTCAGTATCTTTGTCAAGAAAACCCCAAATGGGGTCACAAAGAGTTGGACATGACTGAAACAGCTGAACAACAACATTTTTATAATGATTTAAGTGTAAAGTGTTTTACAAATATCTCATTTCGCTCTCACAGAAATCTTGGGAGGTGGGCTATATTATCATCCCCTTTTATAGATGAGGAATCTCAAGGACAGAAAAGTTAAATGGGTCACACAGCTAGTGTCTGAGACAGGGTTCGAGTTAAGGTCTTTCTCTAACTCTTTCGTACAAGTACAACCTAGCATTCAAACTACTGTATGATGCCATGAGTACAGAAAAAAAGAGTGGTCCTATTGACACCAGAAGGTGGTGGGGGCTGGGAAGACACAGAGTCTTCTTTCAGATGTTAAATGTTCTTAACTTCCTTTAAATTACATTTAATTGGCTTACCTTTAGAATCTTTAAGGGTTAGCAGCTACTAGTGGTTTGAAAAGGGTGTGTCCCTTACTCTAAAATAGATGTCTCACTGCTTATCATACCTCTATTAGCACTTTATTCCCTTGGGTTTCTTTCCTTGTTTAAGAGCAAATACCCCATTGGAGAAGTTACACCCAAAGCTACAATCTGCTAATGTCTTAATTATCCCGTAGGCCTTGACCTACTGATGAAAGAGATTCCTTGAGAGTCAGAGGAGAAAGAAACAAAACAAAACAACAAACCTCCCACCCACTTCACTCCCCTGAACATCGTCATGCTCTCAGGACCTTATCATCAGGAACTCATGCCTCATCTGTATCCCCTTCCCCTGAACTCCCTCTCTGCTTCTTCTCGGAGAGGGTGGAGCATGGCCAGTAGAGAGTTCCTCCCAGATGCTCTATTTAAGGAAGGTGTCCAAGGCAGGCATCTCTTTATTCCCTACCCAGCTTCATCATCAGTGCCTTCCCTGCCCTCTCTTCTCTCCCCCCCCCCCTTTGATTCCTTTCTTCTTCCTCTTTTCAACTTTTCACCATGTGTTGTCTTCTCCCATTAGATTGTGACTTTTTTGAAGGCTGGGACTGCCTTGTGCTTTTCTTTGTACCTCCAGGCTTAGCACAGTGTCTGGCACAGAGCACACTCTTAATGTATGTTTGTTAACTGAATGACAGAAAAAGGGATGGGAGAGTGGTAAATGGTAGTTAAAGAAGGCTATAGAATGGTACCATAAAGAAATATTTCCTAATGTATAATTTCACTTAAGGCTGGTTTTATTTGCTCTGTGATTTATTATATTACTTAGAATGGTATGAGGTACACTTCTTACTCACCTGCCATAAAATAAAATCATTTTTGTGAACGAGACTTAGGGATCATCCTAGTGGCATTTGAGCTTAGTATGAATCTGCAGTGTGATTGATATGGTAGCCAAAAAGTGATGAAAACCTAGGCTGTCTTAATAGAAATGTAGTGTCCAGAATTAGGGAGTTGAGCAGCCCCCTGGCACTTTGCCCAGGTCAGACAACTTTTGGAGCATTGTTTTCAGCTCTGGGTGCTACATATTAAGAGCAACATTGTCTAATTGAAGTAGATAGAAAGATTGTTCAGGTTGGGAGGACAACTCAGAATCAGGCCATGCAAGGAACAGTTGAGAGAGATGTTTTAGAATGGAGCAAGATGAGGGAAACACGGTAGCCATCTTCAAATGTTCATGGGTTGGTCCTCTGAAAGAAAGACTCAATTTGTTTTGCTTGACCAGGAGAGAAGGTAGAGACAGGAGGACAGGCTGATTCTAAGTCAACATAAGGACTTTCAGAATTGCCCCAAAGTAGAATAGGGTGCCAGGATACAGGAGTAGGAGAAAGGGCTAAGATATGGTGGTTGGTTGCCAATTAGATAGTCCATAAGCATTTACCAAGTGCCTTCCACATACAAGACATCATCCTAAACTCTAAGAATGCCGAATATACAAAGCGGTCCAGCGGATATAGCACAGGACCTGGAGTGAGGAGGACCTGAGTTCAAATCCATCCTCATATATGTATTCGCTGTGTGACCCCGGTTAGTCACTTGACCTATCTTCCCCTCCTTTTCCTCAAGTGTAAAATGAGAATAATAATAGCACCTATCTCCCAGGGTTTCTGTGAAGATAAAATGAGGTAATATTTGTAAAGCGCTTTGTAAACCTTAAAGCGCCACATAAATGCTAGTTATAATAATGATGATGATAATGATAGCTAGCTTTTAAAAAGAGTTTTAGGATTTGCAAAGTACTGATATTATTATTACTATGATAATTATAATCAGAAATAATTATTAACATTCCTTTCTACTCCCCTGTGTACATGTTAGAATGTAAGTCAATTTAACAATTACTTATTAAATGCCTACTATGTGCCAGGTACCTTGCTCAGCTCAGAGGATACAAGGAAAGACTAAAAACAATCCTTACTCTCAAGACACTCTCAGTCTAATGGGGGAAACAATATGTAAATAACTATGTACAAGCAAGATATATATGAGATAAACTAGAGATGATCGATAGAGGGAAGGCATTAATATTGAGGAGAATGGCAAAAGGCTTCTTGTAGAAGGTTGGGATTTTATTGGGCACTTAAAGGGAGCTGGGGAAGCCAGAAGATGGAGATGAGGAGGGAAGAACATTCCAGATATAGAGGAGAGCCAGCGAAAATGTCTGAAAATGCAGAGATGCAGCATCTCGTGCAAGGAACGGTTGGGCAGCCAGTGTCACTGGATCACAGGGTATATAGAGGCAGGCAAGGTGGGAAAAAACCTGGAAAGGTAGGAGGGGGCCTTCGAATGCCAAACAGAGAATTTTATATCTGATCCTGGAGATGAAAGGCAGCCACTAGAGTTTATTGAGCAGGGGGATAACATGGTCAGACAAGAGCCTCCGGAAGATCGCTGAGCAGTTGAATGCAGAGTTGTTGTTTGTCCTTCGTTCTTGAAGAGGGCCAAGACAGCGAGAAGGTGATGCTGTGACATGCAGATGAATTGATATAAGTGAGGGAGGTCTGTGCAAAGTCATCAGCCTCACTTTCTCCTCTGGAGCCATCTGGGTCCAGTGGCCAGTTATGGATCAGAACAACTGGAGATGGCCTTCTGAATGGAGAGAGAATAGGAGTGGCTGGTGATAAATTTGCTTTCAGCAGAGATCTTCAAGTGGAAAGCAACCAAACATAGGATCGTAGAAACTTAGAGCTGACAGATTTTGGAGGTCATTGAGTCCAACTCACCCTTGAACAGGTGTTCTCTCTCCATTCCTGTTAAGGGGCTATCTAGCTTTTGCTTAAGGATTTTCATCGAGGGACAGACCTCACTGCCTCCTAAGGCTGTCTTTTCCATTTTGGAAAGCACTAATGGTCAGGAAATTTTTATTTATATGAAGCCTAAATCTATCTGTTTGTGACTCCCCCCTTCCCCAATTGTTTTCTACCCTGTGGGGCTAAATAGATGAAAATTGAATCCTAGACAAGAACATTTGAAATGTCTGAAGATAGAAATCATGCTTTTCCCTAAATTTTAATCTTCTTCAAACTAGACATTCCCATTTCCTTCAACGGTGTCTCCCATGGTCTCCTGTTTCCCACTATTCTGTCCACCATCTCCTGGATGATCTGTTGTTTGTCAAAGTCCTTCCCCAAAATGCCAGGCCCAGAACTGAACCCAGTATTGCAGAAGTGGGCTGACCAGGGCAGAGTCCAGTGGGGCTATCCCTCCTTCTGGACACTGTGTTTCTGTAAAGAAAACAGCCTGAGATCCAGTTACTTGTTTTTTTGCTGTTTTATTTATTTTGTTTGCTTCTGGGTCATACTGTGGAATCATATTGAGTTTGTTATTCATTAAACCTCCTGTATCTTTTTTTTTAATTTTATGAGAACCACTAGAGGATCCCTTGTTAGGCAGGAGCGATGACCAGAGCCGAAAGACCTATCCTTGAACCTGTGTGAAGGTGGACAAGTCACTCAACTTCTCTGCATCTCATTCCTCTATCTATAAAAAAGGGGATGGTTCCTTTCTAAGGCCCCTTCTAGTTCTAAAGCCTTTTCCGTGCCTCCCACCCCCAAGTCTCTTTCAATGCTGAAATTCTATTAAATCATATACCATCAGCTCTGTGCTGGCAAATGCTTAGCAACCAACTCTCTGGGGGAAAATGTGCCCCAGGACATGCTTTTAACTTTAATCTATGTTATTAATATTTTCTTTATCACTTCCTTAAATCTAATCAGTTAACAAAACAATACATCAAGCTTTAATTTGTAGAGTTTGCTGATTTCCATGGTGTAGATTTGACAGATGACTCTCATCAGCCTGTACGATATTGCTCCAGGACACCCCTGCATATACATACTCATGGAATTTAAGGAGTCAAGGGACTTTAGCGATTATCTAATCCAAACCTTTGATTCAACTGAAGTGGCCAGACCCAGAGAAAAGAAATGGCCCTTGGGTCACATAGTGATTAGCCACAGAGCTAATAGTAGAACATAGGTTTGTTACATAGTGTAACAGTTAAAAAATTGAGGAAGACTGAGGCACAAAGTTCTGAAGATGATCAATTTATGAGTGAAGTATGAATTTACCAATAAGTAGGAGCTCAGCTTCCCCAGCAAAGCTAAGACCCAGTTATGGGGTTAACAACACATTTTATAGTTTTGGGTAGTACAAAAAAATAGAAATGTTGGCATCATGGATGGAAGAAAATATGATTAGATTAGAAGAAAATATGATTAGGCTAGCAACAAGACCCTCCTTCCCTTCTTGAATGAAGAAATTTTCATTGTTTAAGTCCAACTGCAGTCCAACTCTGTAAGGACAGAGATGACGAACCAGACATCTTTGCATAACAAAGCAGACATCCATGAAGGATAGCTTGGTGGTGTAGAGATACTAGATCAGATCCCTGGTATCCACCTGAATCCTTCAAGTGCAACAGATGTCCTTGACACAAGAATAGAACAGTGATTGGCGGTAGAATTGCATTTCTAAACTTAATACAAGCCAACTAAATTTCTGAATCAAATTCAGAGACAAAGAATCATGACTTAGGCAATTACAGGACAAAATCAATCAATTGTAAATAGGATCAATTAAAAAAAGACAATCAATTAAATTATTTCAATTCCTCTCCCCACCTTGGATCTACACTTATCTATAGGCTAATATGATAAGACTTTTTAACATAGTTACTTTTAACAGTACATACTGATATCAGTTTTTCTGGTGCAACTTCATAACAGGCTTTACCATAGCATCCAATGCAAAGTCTAAGAAGGATTACAAGACAGAAGGGAGTAAATACCCATTTACCAAAGGTGGTTAACAGGCTGTTTCCCTGCAGCCAAGTGAATGAAGAGAAGGGATTCTACCAGGGGTTACCTGTGGGAAGTAGTTGCATTTCTGCTGTAATTTGTTAGATCTTTTGAAGTCTTGCCACAATTTCTACTGACTGGTTAATGTCAGAACAACAAATCATAGCACAGTCATAGTAAGAATATCTAAAACCACAGACTAATTTTAGAGAGGAGATTTATATGTCACCGAGGTAACCAAGAAAACTCAGCAAACATAGATACTGTGAAACAAAAAGTCAAAGTAATAGAATAGTGATCATCAACTTAATGTCAAGTCTCTTTGTAGCTTGGTGGTGCACTCCCAATGTCCACTGAATCAGCCCACTTCAGCTTCGATCTTAGATGTCCCATGTAGCCATCTGGTCTCTGGAACATCTTTTCTTGGACATTCTGGAATAGATCTTATTCTCATGGCAGCTCTGAAGGGGGCTCCTCTTCAGTAGATTTATTTTTCTGGTTCCAAGTTACCTGCAGAGATTCCTAGGTAATTCTGTTGCAATCTGCCAGTAATAGAGCTCAATACAATTTAGTAGAAACTCTCAAATTTGCTTCTCCAATATCTAATTCATGTGGTGAAAAACAGTTCAAACCTTATTATTATAATCCCATTAACAACGGAGCTATAAGGAAGAACGTCAAATTAGGAACCCATAATTCACTTGAAACTTCAGAGAATTTAAGTTCTTACAATCCTCTTGCTATTTCTACCTTTATACCCTGTACTTGTTATATAACTACTGCCAACAACAAGAAGAATCTTAAAAAGAATCTATGAGGATTTGACTTGTGAAATCAGCACTTCTGGTTAAAGATTTAATATTTACCAAAGTAGACACGTAAGTTAGGGTTAAGAGTGCTTTTCTAAATTGGCATCGACTCCATTATTGTTTCATTTTTTAAGACTGGTGCTCGTGTATTTCATTCTTTATTTCAGATTTAAGCCTCATAAAGGGAAAAACTTCAGTTTTACTACTTATAGCTGCCCTGTGATGTAAATGAGCAAATTGTTGTGTTGTTGTATTTAAGAAATTCAACTAAAGAATCAAAAACTAAATATTCTAGAGTACCAGCTTGTGCAGGGGGTGAAAATACAATTTTATATATAAATTCCTGAACCCAATTTTTAGAACTTATTATTAGAATGTACTCAAGGCTTCTATATCCCATTAGAATAATTTACATTTGACATACACAATTGTTTGGTCTTGTTGCTTTTTCAAATTCCTCTTTAGAGAGATAAAATAATTTAGAGATATAATCTTAAACATAAATATATAGCTATCAGCACTCTTTATAAGCAGATGACTTTCTTCCTAGATTCATTGGCTACACAAACAGACTTGCAAAAGATTTATTTAACTTCAGTTGAAACCAACAATAAAAGACTTGGGATGGGATGTGTACATACACTAAGTACTTAATCTCAGATTGTATACAGAGAGCAGTATATATCTCAAAGGAGCTGTCTACAATTGCCTGCACTTCATGATATGTTCCACACATAGGTGTTAATCACAAATTAAATGACAGACCTAAGTAAAATTGGATTTCCCTTTGAGGTAACACAAGATAGTTCATATGTTACTCTCAGTTTAAGATAACTGTATGGAAATTCTTTTCCTTGTGAACAAATGGAAAATATTTCTGATTTTAACCTAATTAATACATTTATATTATTGTCCCACAAACTTTTTCATCTTTGTCTAATTATTCCCATATCATTCTGAGATATTTCAAGAACTCATACAGGAATACGTAACTATTAGCAAGGAAATGACAAGCTAAAAAAACTAATGTACTTATTGCCTGAAAATTCAGATTGAAAACAGTCTTGCATACTTGCATTTATTATAGTAGTGGAGAAGTGCCAGAGTATTACAACAAATTACATTTTACCCACATTCAAGTTGCTTCCTTAAATAAGCTTCTTTTTCCATTGGCAAGAAGCAAGATGGTTCTAAAAAGTCTAATTGTAAACTGGTTTTGAAATTTAGCCCAAACTGACTTCCCCATCTCTAACCTGCAGTTTTGTGTTGTAGAGTGGGGGGGGGGAAGACCTTTTAGGGGTGTAAGCCCTCCTTCCCTTCCATGGAGTGGGGCGGAGATTTTTCTCTTCCTTTGTTCTTTCTCTCATATACACCTATGGAGATGCTACCCTTTTTATGGCACATAGGGCAGAAAACAAAGATATACCATTTATTTCTTAGCAAAGATTGATTAGCAAAAGCAGAGTTAATAATTTCTGCATCACATGGTTTGAGTGGAGCAAATCGCACCTAGCAATTCCACATAAACTATTATAAAACGGGTAGGAGTCTCATTTTCTTCTTGACAAGTTGTTCAAAATCTACTCTAATTAATATCCATGCCCAAATCAAGAAGTCTAATATAATTTATAGCAAAATTTCTAATTTCAAAACACATACCAATTCAAAAATTTCCTTCTAATTTGATTTGTACTTAACTTTAATTTATAAAATTCCCAAGTATCTAATTAGATGTTTTAATAAAACATTTACTTTTCAGTTGCTTCCTTTTTTATATACATTTTTCTTTTTCCCCTTCACTTTGGAATTTCACTGATACTACTTTTAAACTAGTTTCAGTTCCCTTTTCTCTAATTAGTGAAATTACCTTCCTCCTATACTAAATCATTAAATCTGTTACTTTCTAGGCCAAGAATCATACAAAGTCTAAGTGTTATCTCCCTGTGACTTTCACAGCTATTCTTTCATCCTTACAACGAATTCTATGGAGAATTAAAACTCAATAAAGCATTTCAGCATTTGTAAAAAAAAAAATTCAGACTATAATTTGGAAATTCACAGTAGAAAATTTATATTTCAGTCTCTGGTTAGTATTTCATGCCATAAATTTCTGCAGATTGGGGGAAGGACAGGGATCTCAAACCAGACTTTTTTTTATATAACAAAGCAGACATCCATGAAGGATAGCCTGGTAGCATAAAGATACTAGGTCAGACTCCCTGGTGTCCATCTGAATCTTTCAAGGGTAACAGATTTCCTTGACACAAAAATAGAACAGTGATTGATAGGAGAACTGGATTTCTAAACTTAATTCATTGAAAGCCATATAAATTTCTTAATTAAGTTCAGAGACAAAGAATCATGACTTAGACTGTTACAGGACAAAATAAATTAATTTTAAATAAGATCAATTAAAAAGACACAGAATCAATATGATTATTTCAATAGGAATCTTCTTCTACCTCTAAATTCTGGGATTTTTCCCTCCAGGGTCCCCTGCTGAAGGGTTGCATTAACTCTTCACCAACACCAAAGAGCAGTATTTAAGGTTGGAAGAGAACTTAGGAATCAGCAAGTCCGGCCTATCTACTTTACAGGGGGTATCAAACGAGGCTCAGAAAAGTGTTTTCTAGGGTCATCCTGGTTCCTACAGGCAGTTGGATGATAGGATCCATGATTTAGCATTGGAAAGAGACATTTAGCCCAGAGGTATTAAACACGTGTTGGCAGCCAGAACCAAATTAAAATGTAAGTGAGAAATAGTTAACCAACTAAATAAAAATACAATAGAACATAATGTTAATATGTGTTTTTAATAAAAATGTCAACATGTGCACAACAGGGTTCCTCATGTATGGCTCCTGGAGGCTATTTCTATTTCAGTTTGACATTACTGACTTAACCCAATCCTCCTCATTATATAGTTGAGGAAATAGTAGTTAAATGACTTGTTCAAGGTCACTTAAGTAATAAGTGCCAGAACAGGGATTCTCTGATTCTATCTCCTCACCTTCCTACTGTACCATTCTATCTTCACTTGGTATCTGCCGGCCTTCCTGGTATATTTGTACAAATTCAAGGTCTAGAACAGTTTAAAGGTTGTATAGTTCAACCATAACACTTTATAGATAAGGAAATCAGTGCCCAGAGATGGATATAGTGACTCTCCAGATGGCACAGAAAGTTAGTGGAAGAGTTGGAACTTGATTCCAGGTCTTTTCCCAAGCCAATGATTGTTCCATTCCTCCACACTCCCTGCGTACCTATACAACTATTTAGAATACACATACGTATATTGACTTTAACTATATGTGCCTATAGAAGGCATGGTTATAAAATAATAATGATTTTTTTTAACTAAGGGACATTTACTTTAAAGATACAGCAAGAACACAACATCCTCCTCCTCATTCTCCCCATACCACTGGTCTCTGGGAAAAGTGGGCTTAAATGTTGCAATTTCTATATGAAATTCACCTCACCAGGTTCACTTCCACATTCAGAATGCCTGATAGATGATTGAGACCCATCTGTACTCTGTTAGTCTGAGTCCAGAAGGTCATTCTGCAGAGTCTGAATGCTGGGCTGGCTGGCTGTAAAACGGAGCATGGATTATCTTCCCAGACCTTCTGGTAGCTTATTCTTATAAACTTTCAAAGTTCATAAGGTCCTAACTATCTCAAGCTTCACTGGGTAAAAGCTAGACAGAATGGATATGGCAGAAACTCTCAATTTCAGGTGGGCTCTGGATGAGAGAGGGCCTGGAGCCTCTCCCCTACCTGGAGACCCAAAGCAACTCATCCTCCTTCTCCAATGCTGGTCAAAATGATTCATTTTCATAAGTCACACAGGCCAGCTGTTCTTCTTATTATTATTCGTCCCATAGTGTCTTGTATATGTTCAAGTAGATCTTAGGACAGGGACTGCTTCACTTTTGTTTTTATACAGACACTCGGAACTCAGCACAACGTCTATCACATAATAAGAACGTAATAAACACTTGTCGATTGACTAATTGATAAAATAATAATTTTAATGGCACTTTAGAGTCATAGAGTCCTTCTACAATAGCTCTGGGCTGATGCCACAATAGTTCAAATATTAGCTCTGTGAGAGGTGTAGTTTTGGGGATTACTAGACTTCCCCAAATTGTGAGAAAATGCAGTTTTGGGGATCACTGAACTTCCTAGGCAGGGTCAGAGTCCTGAGGAAGAACCCTGTGATAATCCCTAGGGAAGGCTGTACAGACCACAGGACTTCTAGAGGAAGACCAAGTGGTACCCCCCCCCCTTAATCTGTGGGGATTACAGGCAGCCCTAGGGGCCAGACCCAAAGGACGGACCCAAGTGATAGCCCCTTAAGAAGGCTGTGCAGACCACAAGGTTCCCTGGGGGAATCCTGAGTGGTAGCCTTCTTAACACTGCAATGGGGATCACAGGACTCCCCAAGGCGGGGTGAGGAAGTCAGCCCAAGACAAGCTTCAGCTGCTTGTTGCTTTCCTAGTTGTACAACTTTGGGAAGATTGATGTGATTTGCCTGTTCTCACCCAAAGAACTCAGTGGACAGAGGAAGGGATTTATTACGCTCCTCGAGAGAATGGGTGTAGTGCTCACTGGAACACCCATTGATACAGCTGAAGGAGCAGGGGTAACTGTTCCCTCCACTCCTGCTAGAGTTATAGTTACTTTACAATCTTTATTTTTTACATAGTTTTCCTAGGTTATACAGTTTATATAGGTAGGATAATAAGGATACAGAAGCAAAAGTGAAGTTAATTAGATTTTCCTTGTCTTAGTTTAGGGTTAATCTACATTCTTTAACTTCCCATACTTTCCCTCTTTAACATATGCAAATTATGCAAATCAGTAGGCCCGGATTCTTGACCAAGACCAGACCCTAGATAAGCTTGAACTAGTTCAAGCCGTTTGGCGTCTCTAGTTCCCCCGACTGCCTTCTCAAAAAGCTTTCACATGCATACAAGCCTCTGACCTCTCACCTGACCGACCTTGAGGCTTGGTTTCTGCTAAAGCTGGGGTGGGGGAGGGGGGAAAGTACACCTTTAGTTCTGTGGAAACAAAACTCCTCCTCCCATTTCTTACAGCTCTATTTTACAGATAAAGAAACTGAGATTCAAAGGGATTAAATAACTTAGACCAAGTCATGTGGTGAGTGAGTAGCAGAGATGGAACTTCTGACTCTGAGGTCATTGCTTTTGATGCTACAGTAACCATACGAGGTTTCAGGTAGTTTGAAGTTGGATATAAACTCCCCGAAGGCAAGAACTGTTTCATTTTTGTCTTTTTTATGCCAAGCTCCTAGCACAGTGCCTTCTATATACCAAGCAGTTAATAAATTCTCCTTGAGTTGAAGTGTTGAAACCACTAGAGAGATATTAGGCAATATAGTATTTTAGGTGTTTTATACAACCCATCCACCCCTGCCAATTACACAAATAGTGGGAACTACAGTGACCTTTCCTAACAATAAATTACAGTGCCTTGGCCCGATTGCCAGAATAACTTGCTCAAAGAGATGATATCCTAATACTGTAGGTTGGAGTTAATTCCTTGGTTCCTCCTCCCCATCCCCTACATATCCATCTTTTAATTTCATCACCTGGGTTAGAGGGAAAACAGTTGATCAAGGACCAGTTTCTCCTCTATCTCTACCCTTTTGCCTACTCCCACACATAGAGTGGCAAATGAGAAGATGCTCTTTTCTCCTGGTAGTCAAAGAAGCTATTAGATGCCCAAATACCTCAAAAGTGTATGTTGGAGAGAAATGTTCACTTTGTAAAACACCTTTTATCCTTACTGGTTACCTCAAGTCTCATAATGTTTCTGCAATCTTATTTCTTCATTTGACAATTAGACATCTAAATCACAGAATCATTGAACTAGAGAGGACTTAGGGTTATTATTATTATCTTAAAGTTTATTATTTGTATATTTTAAACATTCTTTTCTTTTTAAATTTTGACTTCCAAATTCTCTCCCTTCTTCCCATTCCTTCCCTTACCCACTGAGAAGGCAAACGATACATCAGTTATAAATGTGAACTCATGCAAAACCTAATTCCGTATTAGCCTTATTTCAAAAAAAGCAAGAAAAACAAAGTGAGAAAATTATACTTCGATTTGCACTCAGAGATCATCAGATCTCTCTCTGCAGGTGGATAGCATTTTTTCATCATGAGCCCTTTGGAATTGTCTTGGATCGTTGTATTGATAACAGTAGCCAAGTCTTTCACGGTTGATCATCATCATAACATCGCTATTACTGTGCACAGTGATGGAGAAGACTTAAATATCACCCTGTCTCAGTATGTCAACCATTAGGTAAGTTAATGTCTAAATCGTCTAACCAGAACAGAGAACTGTATCTACTCCTAAAGCCCTCCAGTGAGAGGAACTCAGTAGTTTCACTCCACAGAATATTCCAGTATTTAATTAAGTTCTAACCTGTATCCAGATGAAACCTCACTTTTAGTGTCTTTCCTCTCTTTTAATCCTTACGGACATGGAGGACAGTGGATTATTGCCTAGCACAGGGGTAGGGAACCTGTGGCCTCGAAGCCACATATGGTCCTCTAGGTCCCCAGATTTGTTCTGTGAAGTTTGGATTCAGTCAAAGGGCTGTGCTTGAGAACCTAGAGGGCCACATGTGGCCTCGAGGACACAGGTTTCCCACCCCTGGCCTAGCACATAGAAGGGACTTAACACTTACTGCTTACTTCAGAAGCCTTGAAGTTTATAATAATGCCCCACTCCTCTTTTCTATGCTTAATGACCTTTTTCTTTAATCTTATTCCAAGGATCTATTTTCTCTATCTTTAATTACTTTGAGAAGTGGTACAAAAGGCATTAATGAGATTCCATATGACTAGAAAAGCAGATGAGTAAAAGGGGGAGGGATAACATATTGACAAAGCCAGTGTAGCATTAAACTAGTAGCCCTAAAATATAAAAGAAAGGCCCTCCATTTAAGGAGGGTATCCCGACCAGCCATCTCTTCACTTCCCACCCAGCTGCATTCTTTTGGACTCCTCCTTTAAGCCCTGGTTCTAAGTACCTCCCTTTGGACCCTTGTGATGCATAAATTCATTAAGACATTCTGACCTTGCTCAGTATGCCTGCAATCTGATTCTAACTAATCTTATTCTTAGCTAGACGTGAAAGGACTGTTTATCACTCTGCTCCCTGGGAGGACTGGCCACCCCTCCTGGAAACAGTCATTCCTAAACAGAAATGTTCTCAAGGATGTTTTGAGAACAGCTCCTTTCCCACCGATCACGCATTCAAGAAGGCATTATATCGGCAAAATGCCTTCTTGGTTAGAAGGAACTACGAAAGGCAGGTAATCCTGAACTATCTTTGGGGGGTCTCCCCTGTGGTATGCATGCGTAGTGGGTTACCTTCCCGATGGGACTCTGGAGGTTGACCCAGGACTCTCCAGTTGCGTAATCCAGATGTAGATAATTCCCCTGTTGGTGCTGATCAATTATGGTAATATTGGATAAATATTGAGACTTACTGATTGTGACATCAGATTTGAGACTGTCATTTCTGAACCAATCCGAGCCTGAAACTAAATTAAGCTGCAGCAAATAAGGTTGCTTCACAACACAACCCTTCAGTTTCCTTTTGTGTGTTGTCTTCCCTCATTAGATTGGAAGCTCCTTGAAGGCAAGGACTAGCATTTTTTTTTATTTGTGTCTCCAGATTTTAACATAGTACTTGACATACCATAGGTGCTTAGTAAATATGACTGTAAAATAAAGAATCTTAAAAGAAGGCCTTCAACACCAGAGAGATTATGGAGTTTCTACAGCATATGGATAAGAATCACACCAAGGGAATGTTTATACTAATGACAAGATAATGGACCCATCAGAGTAAGTTAGTTAATCACTTTTGTCACCCAGCTCGAAACCTTTCCAGTTTCTCCAGTCCTTCTGGAAATATGGTGACCCAATCCAGACAGAATACTCTAAGGACCTGCTTAACCCAGAATATAGAGGGAAGATGATGGATCTCCTGCCTTTTTCTGTCATGAGTCCATTTTCTTTATACTTGAATAAGGCTGATTGCGCCTGCCCTTTCCTAATTTGCAAGTGTTGCAAGAAAAATTAGCTAAGTAATGATAAATCAGTTTGGACTCTTCTTCAGGTAGGAACACAGATGCTTGTCAGGTCAGAGCTTGGGTCCAGAGGACAACCAAGGCATGTGTGTCAGAGGCAGGTGGTCTATCCGAGAGAACAGTGAGAGGCCCTTTTAATAATTTCCTGCTTATTCCAGGTGTCATTTCCTTCTTTCATTTCCCATCACTTCTAACCAGTCCTTTGAACCTTTCTTTCTTTTCTTTGTGACTTCCTTCTTAGCTCATGCAGCTTCCAAACCTACTGGACTGGGTCAGGAAAGACCAGAGAAGAGTAATCTCATTAATTGGTCAAAAATCCTTTGCTGTATGACAGGAGTTGTGCTCAGCACTGGGGATATAAAGAAGGCAAAAATAGTTTCTGCCTTTGAGGAACTCACATGCTAATGGGAGAGACAATAAATAAATAACTGATTGCAAAGAAGGTATGTACAGTGTTGTTAAGTTGTTTCAGATTCTTTGAGATTCCATTTGGAGTTTGTTTGGCAAAGATAACTCAAGGGGTTTGCCATTTCCTTCTCCAGCTTATTTTACAGATGAAGAAACTGAGGTAAATAGGGTTAAGTGACTTGCCCAGGGTCACACTGCTAGTGTCTGAGGCCAGATTTGAACTCATGAAGATAATTCTTCCTGGTCCCAAGCCCAGTGCTGTATCCACTTTGCCGCCTAGCTTCCCTAGCTTTGATACATAGTAGGTCCTTAATAAATGTCTCTTAATTAACACCTACCAAAGCTCTATCCTAGGCCATCCTCTCTTTTTTCTCTATAATTGCTTACTTGGTGATCCAATTATGAGTTTGATACAGATGATTTCTCAGATCTATTTATCTAGTCCTAGTCTTTCTCCTGAGCTCCATTCCCGTATCACCAATGGCCTATTGCGCATTTTGAATTCGATGTCCAGTAGGCATCTCAAACTCAATGTGTCCAAAACAGAGCTCTGTTTTTCCTTTCAACTCACCCTTCTTCCAGGACACCACCGTCTTTCCAGGTTCACAACTTTGGTGTCAACTCCTCGCCTTTGATTGCTTCACATATATTGTATTCACATATATTGCTTCAAATATTGTAATTTCTTTCTCTATAACATCTCTTGGATATATCTTTTCTTCATTCACATAGCTACCATGTTAGTTCAGGCTCTTATTATCTATTTTCTGACTATTGAAATAACCTTTAATTTCAGAGAGGTTTAATATTTTAGGTACTGCCTACCTTAATTATCTCCCCACTCCATGCCATCCTCTATAGAGTGGCCAAAATGATTTTTCTAAGGTGTAAATCTGCCACCCTCCCTACTCAAACTCCACTGGCTCCTTATTGACATTAGGAATCAAATATAAACTCCTTTGTTTGACAATTAAAGCTCTTCACTCCCTGAACCCTTCCTGTCTTTTAAATGCTTTATCATATTACTCCCCTTCACATATCACAGAAATGTCTAACTCGTGGCCCTCAATACAAGAAAGTTAATGTTAATCTGTGGTCTTCTAAATCAATATACAGCCATCAGGGATTTTTACTGGAGTTTGACACCACTGCTCTACAGTTTCACCATACTGGCCCATTTGCTGTTCCTCACACAAGACACTCCATCCACTTCCTCTTAGTCTTTGTTCTACATTTCTCCCATATGCTCTCCCTCCTGATCTCTGCCTCTTAGAATCCCTGGTTTCCTTTAAGGCTCAGCTCAAGTGCTGCCTTGTAAAGAAGGAATCCCTCTCATACTACCTTCTGTCCACCGTGCATTTATCTTGTTTGTTCCTTTAGGTATATGTGGTCTATTCATTTAGAATGTCAGCTGTTTGAGGTCAGGGACTGTTTGTGCTCTTTGTATCCCAGCACTTAAAACAGTGCAATACAAAGTGTTTAATAAAGGCTATTGATTGATCGATTGAATGAGTTGTTGACTTGCCTGCCTTTGGCAAAGACATTATATTGTACTTGTGTTTGTTTTGTTATTCAATAACTTATTAGGGTGTTCCTAACCTCCATAAGGTTAGGACATACTTTTTTGTGGCCCTTTTAAAAAATATTTATTTTTAGTTTTCAACATTCATTTCCATAAGATTTTGAGTTCCAGATTTTCTCCCCATCTCTCCTCTCTTCCCACCCCAAGATGGCATGCAATTTGATATAGACTCTCTATATACATTCATGTTAAACCTATTTTCACATTAGTCATGTTGTAAAGAAGAATTAGAACCAATGAGAGAAACCACAAGAAAGAAGAAACAAACAAACAAAAAAGAGCAAATAAAATGCTTTAATCTGCATTCAGACTCCATAGTTCTTTTTCTGGATGTGGACAGGATTTTCCATCATGAGTCCTTTGGAGTTGTCTTAGATTCTTGCATTGCTAAGAAAACATAAGTCTATCAAAGTTAGTCATAGCACAATGTGGCTGTTACTGTGTAAGATGTTCTCCTGGTTCTGCTCACTTCACTCAACATCAGTTCATATAAGTCTTTCCAGGTTTTTCTGCAGTCTGCCTGCTCATCATTTCTTATAGCACAATAGTATTCCATTACATTCATATACCACAACTTGTTCAACTATTCCCCAACTGATGGGCATCCCCTCAATTTCCAGTTCTTTGACACCACAAAAAGAGTGCTATAAATATTTTTGTACATGTGGGTCCTTTTTCCATTTGTATGATCTTTTTGGGATACAGATCTAGAAGTGGTATTGCTGGGTCACATTTTTATAGCTCTTTGGGCATAGTTCCAAAATGCTCTCCAGAATGGTTGGATCAATTCACAACTCCACAAACAAGGCATTAGTGTTCCAATTTTCCCACATCTTCTCCAGCATTTATCATTTTTCTGTTTTGTCATGTTAGCCAATGTGATAGGTATGATATGGTACCTCAGAGTTGTTTTGATTTGCATTTCTCTAATCAATAGTGATTTAGAGCATTTTTTTATTTGACTATAGATAGCTTTATTTTCTTCTTCTGAAAACTGCCTCTTCATATCTTTTGACTATTTATCTATTGGGGAATGACTGTATTCTTATAAATTTGACTTATATATGTTTTAGAAAGGAGGCCTTTATCGGAGACGCTGGTTGTAAAAATTCTTTCTCAGTTTTCTGCTTCCCTCCTAATCTTTGTTGCATTGGCTTTGTGCAAAAACTTTCCAATATAATGTAATCAAAATTATCCATTTTGCATTTCATAATGTTCTCTATCTTTTGTTTGGTCATAAATTCTTCCATTCTCCATAAATCTGACAGGTAAACTATTTCTTGTTCTCCCAGTTTGCTTATAGTATCAGCCTTTATATCTAAATTGTGTACCTGTTATAACTTTATTTTGGTATATGGTATAAAATGTTGATCTATGCCTAGTTTCTGCCATACTATTTTCCAGTTTTCCCAGCAGGTTTTGTCAAATGGTGAGTTCTTATCCCAAAAGCTGGAGTGTTTGGGTTTATCAAACCATAGATTACTATAATCAGTGACTCCTGTGTCTTGTGTACCTAACCTATTTCACTTATCCACCACTCATTTTTTACCCAGGACAAAATGGTTTTGATAATTGCTGCTTTATAATACAGTTTTAGATCTGGTGTGGCTAGGTCATCTTCCCTTGCATTTCTTTTCATTAATTCCCTTGATATTCTGGACCTTTTGTTCCTCTAGATGAATTTTGTTATTATTTTTTCTAGCTTTATGAAATAATTTTTTGGTAGTTTGATTGGTTATGGCACTGGATAAGTAAATCAACTTAGGTAGACTTGTCATTTTTATTATGTTAGCTTGGCCTACCTATGAGCAATGGGTGTTTTTCCAGTTATTTAGATCTGACTATTTGTGTGAAAAGTGTTTTGTAATTGTGTTCGTATAGTTCCTGAGTTTGTTTTGACAGGGAGACTCCCAAATATTTTATAATGTTTACAGTAACTTTAAATGGAATTTCTCTTTCTATCTCTTGCTGTTGGGCTTTGTTAGTAATATATAGAAATGCTGATGATTTATATGGGTTTATTTTCTATCCTGCAACTTTGCTAGAGTTGCTTATTGTTTCAAGTAGTTTTTTATTTGATTCTCTAAGTATATCATCATATCATCTGCAGAGTGATAGCTTTGTTTTGTGGCCCACTTTTCTATCCAGATATTGTTTAATTTATTTTCAGTATCTGTCCTCCCCCGTTGAGAAGTGGTTGAGATCGCAATCGTGGCCTTCTAGTGAAAATATTGGAAGCTAGAAGAGCCTCTTTCTTATTCCCATTTTTCTTCAGAGTTTGCCCCCAGGGGAGAATGGAGCACAATATTTCTCACCTAGAACAAACATTTTCTATCTGTTTTAATCAAGTTTTCTTGATTATGGAAAGAGCAATGGAATTGGAGTCTGGGGACTTAGGTTATAATACTGGCTCGGGAAGTTACTCCTTATGTGATGCAAATCACCCCATCACTGTGCTTGAAAATAGGGGCAGATTGGGTGAGATAGATCCCTTGCAGCTCTAAATCTTTTCATCCTGGGAATGCCATACTTCTAGTAGCTGAACCTTGGTTCAAATCTCAGGTCTGCCCCATTCTAACTGTGTGAATGTAGGCGGGTAACCTGAGCTCTCCAAGAGCCTTGATTTCCTCATCTGATAATGAGGGAGTTAGATTAGATGACATAATCATAGACTCATGTTCTCTAAGGTCTCTTCCAGTTCTAAAGCCTGCGGGAATACTTCTATTACCTACCTACCTCACAAAGTTGTGGTAAAGAAGGGTATTAAATGACTACAGGTCCAGCGCTCATAGATGACAGTCTTTTGTAAACTTTAGTGGTCTCCGTTTGAGTTGTTTTTGTTCTTACGCCAGTTCTAACATTCTGTGTTACTACTCCTACTCCTACTCAGTAACAAGCATTTATATAGCACTTTAAGGTTTGTAGTAGAAGAGCCTGTTGGAAGAGTAGCACTACATCAGGCCTTTCTTTTGTTATTGTTGCTGTTGCATATTTTAAGTTGTGTCTGACTCTTCATGACCCCATTTGGAGTTTTCTTGGCAAAGATACTGGAGTGGTTTGACACTTCCTTTTCTAGCTCATTTTACAGATAAGGAAACTGAGGTAAACAGGGTTAAGTGACTTGCCCAGGGTCACACAGCTAGTAAGTGTTTGAGGCTGGACTTGAACTCAAGAAGATGAATCTTCCGGACTCCAGGCCTGGCACTTTATCCATTGCACCACCTAGCTGCCTCCTTCCCAGAGAGCCATCCTGTATAACAAAGAGTATTTTTAAAGAAGAGAAAAGGAGCAGAAAAATTAGCAAAAACAGTCAATATATTGAGAAAGTCTGAAAATGTATGCAGTGTTCCATACCTGGGGATCTTTCCATCTCTATAAGGAATGTGTGTGTGTGTGTGTGTGTGTGTGTGTGTGCGTGCGCAATATGCTTGTTCTTTTTGTTTGGAGCCAGGCTTGTTCTTTGTAATTTTACAATTACTTTTGACAGTTTTATGGTGATTGTTCCTTCTGTTAACATTGTTGTAGTCATTGTATAGATTGTTTTCTTGACTTCTAACTTTACTGTGTCCTCTTCTGAACTTCCTTCTTTTTTCCTGCGTGTTTTTAATATTTCATTACCAGCTCCTTATCCCAAGCCTCATAGAAGCCTTTTTTTTTTTTAAATAAGTAAGTATAGTTAAACAAAAGGTGGGTTCTGGACAAACCACTGTGGTTAGTACCACAGTTGAGGCTGTACAACTGCTCTTAAGAATCATGGAAATAAATGTAGAGGCTGGTTTTATAGAACACTGTCATGATGACTGGCTTAAAATAAAAAGTTCCCCATCTTTCTTGTAACTAATAAATAACACTCCCACACTACAAACACAGACTTCAAAATAACACTGAGAATTTAACTAATAAACTGTACTTGAAGAAGACCATGATCACAGATAAGACTGTTACCCATAATTTCCTGGACATAATATCGAACATAAATATTTAAGAATGAAGTTTTAATAGAAATCGTCATACCAGACACTCATAATCTCCAAGCTATGTGGAATTAGACACTTTCAAAACATGGAGGCCTAGTAGAATAAATCTAAGAGGGAACAAAATGAGAGCAGGAAGAGGTACATATCATCCTTGGTGAAGTCCCAGACATGCTTTCAGTGAACCTATAGAAAATGAGATGGTGGTTGTTGTTCAGTGTTTTTTAGTTGTGTCTGACTCTTGATGACCCCATTTGGGATTCTTTTGGCAAAGATACTGGAATGGTTTGAGATTTCTTTCTCCAGTTCATTTTACAGATGGGGAAACTGAGGCAAACAGGATTAAGTGACTTGCCCAGGGTCACACAGCTAGTAAGTGTCTGAGGCTGGATTTGAACTCAGGATGATGATTCTTCCTGGTTCCAAGGCCAGTGCTCTATCCACTGTGCTGGCTCGTTGCCTAGCTGTTGAAGATAAGCTTACTTGCCAATATTTTTGTGCAATTTCAAAAAGCAGGTACTTGACCCATCTATTCGATGATATGCAGGACATTAAATATAAAATAAAAAACTAGCAAGATAGTGGCATTTTTGGTCTGTTTCTCTGAGCTTCTTTGAAAAAATGAGAATGATGAATTGAGGATGAAAAGCTTTTGTAATATAGAAAACTGGTGAAAGAAATCAAATGTATGTGAGAAGAGGATGAAGTATGTATCACTCACTACCCCTCCCCCCATAATTATATCTGCTACTGGATTCGTTTTCAATAAGCCTACAGAAGATGTACTTATATCCCGCTCAGCAATCTATAAGAGCAAATGAGGAGAAGCAACTTCTTTTCCTCTCTTTGATGAAGAGCACTTGTTCAGGCCACCATTCCCTTGGACCGTCAGTAAGGAAAGGGGAAGGGATTGCTCTTTGTGCCCTCCCAGCAGCAATAAACACATGGCAGAGAATTCATGTGCTTGCCTAGGTGAGCCTGAGACTGGATTTCAAGTCCCTGGCTGCCTCTTCTGCTTTGTGCTTTTTTTTTTCTCTCATCAAAAAATATTCTGGGTTGGTGCTGACTCAGGTCAGTTACCTGGTAGTTTAGCTTCAGTATTACAAGAAAATGAGACACTTATAGATCATTTAACAGTTAATCGAATGATTTACTTAACTGTAGCTATAGAAGGATTTTTTAGCAAGAATGGCCATTGACAAAACCTTGAGTTTATTCAACTTGAGAGTTTATTTCTTGACTGTATTACCCATCCTGTTGTACCAGCCAAACATCAGAGTGCGTCTGGAGTTTTTCAGGTAACGGGGAATGACGTCAATAGTCTCAGCCTTTAGTCCCCTGAGACAACTAAGTCTCAAGGAAGTCTCAATACTTTCAAAGGAAAAAGTAACGTAATTTGCATGGAGAGATGGGCTAGGATATTGCTACTAACCAAACAGGTGGCTGAACAGCAATCTTGAGAGATGGATGTTTCTAGCTTTTGTAAGCTACCTTGTAAGTTCAAGGAGTCGGATGCTTCTTGACTTGTGTGCTAATTGCCTAGCAGGCAGCGATGTCTACAACTGCTTGGAGGCGGTGGTCATCACCAAAAGGATGCTGATGTTAAAGGGACCAAGAAATTTCAGATCGTTTCCCCAGTGGCCGGGAGATTCCCGCTTATGAATTTCACGGAGAGCACAGATCAGAGACAGCCAGGCGATGCAGTGGATAGAGCTTTGAACCTGGGCTCAGGAAGACACGAGTTCAAATCTAGCCTCAGATACATTAGCTCTGTGATCCCAAACAATTGTCTGTTGCCTTAGTTTTTTCATTGGTAAAATAGCGATGCTAATGGCACCTACCTCCCAGGATGGTTGCGAGGATAAAAAGGAAAAAAAAAATTTGTAAAATACTTTACAAACTTTAAGATAATATAGTAATGCTATTATTATTATTATTACTACAACGAAGGTCAAAATGACAGGACTTGGCAACAGCTTAGATATGTGGGCAGCCAGGCAGTGTAGTGGATAGAGTGTCGAGCCTGGAGTCAGGAAGAGGAAGACTTATCTTCCTGAGTTCGAATCCAACCTCAGACACTTCTTAGCTGTGTGTCCCTGGGCAAGTCACTAAACCCTGTTTGCCTCAGTTTCTTCATCTGTAAAATGAGCTAGGGAAGGAAATGGCAAACTACTTTGCCAAGAAAACCCCACATGGGGTCACGAAGAGTTGTACATGACTGAAAAACGACTGAACAACAAATAGATATGTGGGATGAGTGCAAGTAAAGAGGCAAGGATGACACTGGATCTGAAGTCAAAAGAAATGAATTCGATATTTCTTGCCTTCTTAATGGGTGGAGGAAGAGTAGGAGGAAGGGAGAGAATTTAAAATTCAAAATTAAAAAAAAATGTTAAAAATAAAATTTAAAAAATAAAAAAAGAAATTAATTTGAATTGTAATACTGCTGCACATATGATCAAATCCTTTGGTTCCGTTGTGCCTCAGTTTCCTCATTTATAAAATGAGGATTTTGGACTAGATGGTGCCTAAAATCCCTTCCAGTTACATGCTATGATCTTGTGAATATTTCTAGTACTGTTTGCCTTCTGGATCTTTCCAAAGCACCTCGGCAAACATGAGCTGATAACCAATACAGCTCATGCTTCAACAAACTCACTTTTTGGGTCTTCCTCTTCTGGACAAGGGCACCAAGAAGGAATGGGGTAGAGGCATGACAGGACACAAGAGGAACATGAGGGCAGACTAAAATGCCACATTGGGAAATCTGTTCTTGTTCTCTCTTGACCAGTCCCATGGCAGTGTACAAAGCAGTAAGTGATTTTAGGAGGGTCATCTGTGTTGTAGGACCTTTTCTGTACATCTGGGGGCAAACCTATTGATGTGAAGATTGAGGTAAGAAAGTAAGGCCTTTGGCTAGATGAATTAACTGGGAATGCAGAATTTGTCTTCCAAAAAGAGTCCTTCTAACTCCTTCCCCACTCCCACAATCCAGGATCAGGAGTTTAAAGACCTGAATTTTAATTTACCCTGGGGTCTTAAACAAGTCACTTAGCCACCTGTGTTTCAGCTGCCTCATTTTTAAATGAGGTGTTAGATTAGATAATCTTTCAGGTCATCTCCAGCTGCCAATCTTATGATCTCTACAAGAATGGAATATGGCTATTCTTCTAGGTGACCTCATTCAGGGGTTTCTTGGGCCTAGGTCAATTGTCCAGTTAAATACTAGAAGAATGGATAATTAATCTCATTTTTCTACCAATCTGAGACCTGCCAAGACTGGACTGTGGCAATATTCTAAAGTAAGTGAAATCTTTCTCCTGCTTCTCCCACCTCCTTTTTTTGTAAATAACTCCTCTTATTTGGTGACCTGCTTCCTCAATTCACCCAATATCTTTTTATCAACTTTAGAGGGTCCCCAATCAGGAACTCATTACTTTAGACCTTTCCCTCCTTTCTACCAATCTCAAAATGACTGCCCTGGGTCTCATTTTCTCACATACTCCTCTCTGTTTGTTAATCTGATAAACACATTCCAGCTAAAACCTTAATAGCTGCTAAGGTATTACCTTACTTCATTTCTATTTTTTCCTTCCTAGATTAACACTGAACCCTCGAAAGGAGTAAATAATATAGGATTAAAACTGATTAAACTGTAATCAATTTAATTTTTTGGTTATTTGGTGATTTTTGAACTGAATAATTTCCAATTCTTTTTTCTGAGAAATTATTCATGAAATATTGGTATGGGGCTTTTATGTAGTCTATGAACCATTGACCTCTCATATCTTATTCTGGAACCATATTTTTCAACATTTTTTCCCCTCGGTTTTCTCCTTTATGTCCCAAAGTGACCTTGAGACCTCGCATTAAAGTCATTAGATATTACAGAAATATTTATAGCATCATTTTTTTTTTTTTTTGGTGTCGTGGCCGAAAAAAGCCCAACCCAACAGCAAAAAACCAAAACTGGAAGCAAAGTAGACACCCACCAAGTAAAGAATGACTAAATATATTGTGGTCCATGAATGTAATGGACTATTATTGTGCTGTAAGAAATGACAAACATGATGAATACAGAGAAACATAAAATTAAGTGAGCTGTTGGGAAATGAAGTAATCAGAGCCATGAAGACAGTATGCACGGTCTTGACCACAAAAAAAAGATAAATGTTGTGAAATTTCAAACAACAGGCTTGGCCCCAAAGAATAAATATGACAGACTACTCCCCCCACTCCTTTGCAGAGGTGGGAAGTTCCCAAAGCATTGTGTGGAGTAGTGCATATAACATCAGATTTTTTTTAATGTATTGATTGATTTTGCTGATTCTTCTTTTCCTTCTCTTCTTCCTTCTCTTCCTTCTTCTTCTTTCCAAAAAAGGTGGAAGTGACAGGGGAAAACCTAAATGAAATAAAAACAAAGAGTATTTAAAAATCTATAAAGCTAATAAAAACCCACTTCTATGTTCATAAATACTGAAATACCATTATCCTATCATAATCTATTGTCATTTTATTTTTCCTTCTTTCTTGGAACCCACCATCCTGTTTTTCTTCAACTCCACAGTGTTCTCTTCTCTAGAATCCCTTGCACCCTTGTCTAATTGCCAGTCTTGCCCTGCTGAGTCTTAGCCTTGGATTATTCCTACCATCTGCTGTTTTTGCCCCAACTCATGTGCTACTGAATGTAGTTGGAGAAAACCACCAAATTGTAGTGACTAGTCCACTACAAATTTATGTTACACGATCTCAACTGGGCCTTCATTGTGACAAGGCAATCCTCTTACACTATCCTGAGATTTTCACTATCCCACTCACTACAGCAAATTTTCCAACCTTTTTATCCCTTCTCAAATCTCCCATGGCTCGTATATGTATATAAACACACGTGTATTTATAAACAATACATGTACACGTACACATACATGTATGTGTATCCACATACATGTGTAGGGATATAGGTGTGTATATACATGTGTATATATGATATATGTATATATATACATTATATATGTATACATGCATATGTACACATCTATAATATATCTATATAACACATGTATATATTTAGATATGTACATTAGACATGTGTGTCATCTCCCCCATTAGAGCAGAAGTTTCTTGAGAAAGAGACCATAGTTTTGTTTTTTTATTGTATTTTTTGGCCTTTGTATTTCTAGGACTTAGCACCCTGCTGGGTATATGATAGGAGCTTAAACATAAAGTCACTGAGTATCAAAGTATAGGTTGATTTAATTTGCAAAGATTTACCTAGGTTTATGTAGCATTTCTCTGCCTCTTTATACTCTACAATTGATGTTGGCTCTTAAGGGGCAATTATTTTGTGGTGGTCTTTTTGCAAATGTTTGTGAACCATGCCTTATGAGATAGTACACTGTGGTACAATGGAAAGGCTACAGAGAATCTGGGTTTTAAATCCTGCTTCTGACACTATCTACATGACTAGTCAAGTCTCTTAACTTCCCCAGGCCTCAGTTTATTAATCTGTAAAGTGTGGTGGTTGGACTTGATGGCCTCTGAACTCCGGGCTCTAGGTCTATGATTTTATAAAGTGCCTCCTTTCTATTCTGCCACCCCAGCACCTCTAATATATCTTCCCTTCTCTCCATTAACTTGGGAGCTATCCTATTTCAGGCACTCATCGCCTCTTTTGCCTGGACTATTTCAATAATAGAAATGGTTTTTCCAACTTTCAGGCTCTCCCCTTTCCAAACTATCTTCACAAAGCTGCTAAATTTATACCTCATTAGAATATGAGCTTATTGAGGGCAGGGGCTGTTTTTTTTTTGTTTGTTTTTTATTTTTATTTTTTTGTGAGTTTTTTTGGCCTTTCTTTGTATCTCCAGTGCCTGGCACAAAGAGCTTAATAAATACTTGTTGACTGACTGACACAGGAAGGAGCATAATCCCCCTCTGTTTATTAAATTTTAGTGTCTTCCTCTTGCCTCTAGCAGAAATACAATCTCCTCTGTTTGGCTTTGAAAGCCCTTCACAGTCTGGCTCATTCTACTTTTCCAGGCTTATCTCACATCATTTCCTGTCATACCTTCTTCATTGCCCGCACACTGCTCCCCATAGATTCCCGAAGACACTGTGCCTTTGGATAAATTTTTTGGAATTCTCTCTCTCTTCATCTCCCTCTCTTGCAATCCTTACCTCTTTTCAAGGCTCAGCTTAAGCTCCTCTTCACAGGGCTTTCCTCATCTTCTCCCCTCATTTCTGTTTTGCTGAAATTGCTTTGGCCTTTCTTCATATTTACTTATCAGTTTATACGTTGTATTATCCCGGAAGAATGTAAGCTCCCTGAGGCCAGAGACTTTCATTTATGACTTCTTTCTCCAGTGACCAAAGAGCCAACAAACTACTAGAAAACCTGAACAAATATCTCACTTTTAGAGTACCAATGTTGTTGTTTTGTCCTTCATTCTCGAAGAGGACCGTGATATCATGGAGGTGATTCCATGACAGGCAACTGAATTGTATTTAAGTGAGGGAGAGCTGTGCAGTCACCAGCCTCATTCTCTTCTCCAGAGCCATCTGGGTCCAATGGCAGATATACATCAGGACAACTGGAGATGGCCCAGGCCCGTTGCCTTTTTAAACTAAGGTCTTTCCCAAGTCTCAGTCTGACTGAGGCAATGTCCACTCAGTGATTAAGGCTAGGTAAGAAAAGAGGCAGAGAATGGCCTCTATACCAAGTTAAAAAAAATATCAATCTGGGAGGGGAAGAAGGTTTCTGGTCAAAAGAGAAACAATTGATATTTACATTCACTCTGAGCCAATCAGTGCCCAAACAATGACCCAAACAAGTGGGGCTTGAGAACCAATAGATGTTAATGATTATAGATGATCTAAAAGGAGTATTGGAGGGCAAGCTATTGAAGGAAATGGGGATGTTCAGCCTGAAGAAGAGAACTCATGATAGCCTTCTTGCATGTTTTTAGATATTTGTAGCATCATCACATGGAAAGGTTAGACTTTTTCTATTTGACCCAAGAGGGAGCACATGAGACAGCAAGGTGAGACAGTGGACTGAATACTGGACTTGGAATCAAGAAGACCCGAGTTTAAATGTGACCTCAGACACTTACCGGCTATCTGACACTGGGAAAGTCACTTATCCTGTGTCTGCCACTATTTCCTTCTCTGTAACATGGGGTAATAATAGCACCTATCTCCTCGGGTTGCTGTAAGGATAAAGTAAGGTAACATTTGAAAAGCACTTTGCAAACCTTATGGTGCTATATCCATGCAAAATATTAGAGAAAGATTAGGGGCAATGGAAGAAGCTGCAAAGACAGGTTCAGTCTTCATGGAAAAAGTTTTCTAATAATTACAGTTGCTTTGTGGAATGTGCTGCCTTGGGAGGGCAGTAGATTTCCCATCACTAGAGGTCTCGAGGCAGAAGCTGATTGAGCCCCTTTGTTATGTACGATGATGTAGAAATGATTTATAGCAAGGAACAGGTTGGACCAGGTGACTTCTAGGGTCTCTTGCAGCTATGAGATTCTGTGTTTTTGCAAAATAACCACTGACGATGATTCGGAAGGAGCAAAGGCAGGCTTGAAAAAGAAAAAGCGTTATAGCATAGGGTTGAGATGAGGGAGGCTAGAAAATCAGTTTGTAGTCTGCATTTCTAAGGTAGGACAAAGGGATAGAAGGAAGGAGGTAAAAGCTTGGTATTCAGGGGTGGCTGAATTGCATGACTGAGGAAACTCAAGGGTGCCAAAGTCAAGAGGTGTGGGTGGTGTCTTGCCTTGGCATCCTTCCCTGATTCTCCAGAATAACATCTCCCCAAATTCTTAGTTCCTGTACACTTTGACGGACCATCTAGTCAGCAAACAGGCAAAAGGCACACAGCCCAGGCTTACACAGACAAATCTCAGAGCTGAGGGTTGGATACTTCCTATTCTTCTTCCAACTCTTACACAGTGGGGACAATTTGTAATTCCCCAAAGACTTCTCAGAACTTTGGAGGAAAGAAAAGAAAGAAAGAAGGAATTAGAGAAAAGAAAGAGATGAAGGAAGGAAAGAAAAAAGAAAGAAGGAAGGTAGGGAAGAAAGAAAAGAGAAAAACTTGTGATAAGGCCTATTAAATGTGGGTTATCCCCCAGAAGTTCTTTGATTGGCCCTCTTTTCTTCCTTGGTCATTTAATACACTGCCATAGCTATGCAAAGGACTCCAAAATCTATATCTCCACTTCCAGCCTCTCCCCAAAGCTCCAGTCCTGTATTTCAAATTGCTCCCTGGATATCTCCAAATGGATATTATACGCAACACGATCATGATAGAATCTTTCCTCCAAATTGTTTCCCTTCTCTTTTGTTGTTACTGTTGACAGTAATACTATCCTCTCATTTACAAAGATTCGTGTCTTAGTCATCCTCCTCACATCCTTCACTGCCACATCCAATCACTTGCTTTGTCATGATGGTTGTCTCTCCCTCATTGTTCCCTTCTGAAAGCATACTAGGTCAGGTCTTCATCTCTTTTCATCTATAGCATTGTAATAGCCTCCTAACTGATCGCCTCTCCAATCCAACCTTCATTTCAATACTTGTACCGCTTTGCAAACCTCATTCTTTTATTCAAAAACCTACCCAATAAAATGTAAAATCCTGATCCTATCATTCAACACCCTGTAAATCTGCCTCTAACATGCCTTTATAGCCTTAGTTCACACTAATTCTTTTTATATATTCTGCATTCTAGTTAAATTGCATTGCCCTCCATTCCCTGTTTTCATCTTGTTCTCTATTTTTCTATGCATATATCCTATCCCTCAGTTCTCAGGCTTCCCCACTTTCCATTTGTGAATATCCACATGAATAGACATATCCTCTACCTGAGTCAGGCCACACCTCGATTATGGTGTTCAGTTGTAGGAACCATTGGTCCTCTTCCAATGGGAAGGAATAACAGTGAATGGGGATTGGGAGAAGGGTTGATCAGCAGAGTAAAAGTACAGCTGCCCATGGTTCTTCTGACCATCGGGAGTAAGAAGGTCTTTTTGCCTAGATACAAAAAAGGGGCAGTTCATGGGAAGCTTCCCCTTGGTGCAGCATGGGGAAGAAAGGGTATCACATCTGTGAGGTGGTATCTCACTCCACTTAACATAGTTCACAGTTCTGCCTTAATGCAGCCACAAATCAGCCAGGTTATGCTTGAAATTTGTAATCAAATGGTTATTGTTCTCAATATTGCACCCACACTGCCGGTAGATTCTCTGTAGTCATTGGTTCTTACAAGTGCCTCTGGGTGCAGACATCACAGGCCCACACATCTCAGGAGATATTAAAGCAATCTTTATGTCTTCTCTTAGGAAGAAAATCCATCCTTCATTCGAAACCATTACTTTTTCATCTTCTGTTTTTTCTCCTACGATGTTCCATGACCCAATCACAGTTACACACACACATACAGGGCTTCTGGCATTTTTTCCTCCCTGTTTCTATGCATTCTGGGAATCTGAGCTTCCCAAAAAAGGTGCTACATAAAGGAAATGAGTTCCAGTCATTGTAACTTGCCCAAGGTCACACGGGGTGGGGAGGTGGGGGTGAATTGCAGAGCCAGGTTTTGAACACAGGTTTTGGAGTCTCCGGGCTCCAAATCCACCACTTTTCCACAATACCTATTTTTCCTTCAAGGTCCTTAAGTAGAGGCAGGATGATTGCTTGATGGGAATACTATAGAAGGGATTCTAGTGATGGTTGCACTAAATGGTTTCTCAGGTCTCTACTGACTCCTAGAGTCTGATTCTGAGAGTCTACAGCAATGGTGTCAAACTCCCAACAGAAATGGTGCCACAAATCCGTACAATTAAGATCCCTGCAGAGGCATGATGACTTAATTTTAAAATGGAATGCTATCTATATTTTATTGTATTTTTATTTATTTTCTTAAAAATTTCCCAATTACATTTTAATTTGAGTCAGGTAGCTCTTGATTGGCAGCATAGGGCCACTGGCTCCATATTTGACCCCTCTGGTCTACAAAAGCCTTCCCTTTCTTCTCATTCCTACTCACAAAGCCCTCTGGCCCCTTATTACCCCCAGAAAGAATTAATCTTTTACTGTCCTTCAATTTCTCATAGCTCATTATCCATATCTCTTCTTTATAATTATTAAGCTTTCCATTATATCATAGTTATTTGTAGACATCTTTCCTCTTTCTCCATAAGGCAAGTAGGCTCCATATCACCAAGGCCAAGTATAATACCTGGTACATGGTAGGGATCATTGGATCATAGGCCTAGAGCTGGAAGGGGCCTTTAAGGCTATTTAGTCCAACCCTCTAATTTTACAGATGAGTAGACTGAGGCACAAAGAGTTTAAATGACTACCCAAGCTTACACAGCTAATAAGCAGCAACTTAATGCATGGAGGGTTTTTTTTTAGACGGTGAAAGTACTGTTTTTTTTTAGCATCTTACAAAATAAACAAAAAAACAAGCAATCAGTTCCATATACACTGAAAACAAGCAATTCAATGAAGTTCATTCTTAATATAAATTGAACTGAATTGAAAAAGGAAGCCTCCTCTCAAGTTTTTATGGGAAAAGGATAATTTCCACTTCCTCAGACAAACTTCCTTTTACACCTTTTTACATCTCCTCATATCTGCCCACTCTACCACTACCATGGTAGAGAGGAAGCCCATTCTACTTTTGAAGTTTTAGCTTGTTAAGTTTTTTCCTACACTGTGTAGAAATCTGCCTCTCTGTGGCTTCTACCCATGTGTACTTGTTCATTTCCCAGAGTATAATCCTTCTTTTCAGGGGTCAGCAAACTTATAGCTTGTGGTTCAAATCCAGCCAACTGACTGTTTTTGTACAGTCTGAGATAAGAATAGTTTTTATGTTGTAAAATACAGTAACGCTTTATTGACTAATGTAAAAACCATTCTTAGTTTGTGGGCCTATTCCAAAACAAGAAGCCTGACCCATGTATAGTCTTTCAAATATTCAGGGATGGTATTCATAGGGGTAATATTGAGGAGGGATCATATCCCTGACAAAAGTCTCTCTTTTTTTAGTATAATCATGATAATCATCGTTACTTCTTTCAGTTAATAATCACAAGGAAAAGTGAATCTCCCCATCAGCCTCTGGATATGCTCCAGCTTATTCATAGTCTTCCTCAAATATGGCACCCCGAACTGGATATAATATTTCACATGTCTCTTTAAGGGAGAATTCAGGAGGACTCTATCACCTCCATCCTTCTGGACACTATATTCCTGTTAATATAACCTAAGTGCCCATTAATTTTTTTTTAGTTTGGCTGCTGTTATATTGACTCATGCTGAACTTGAAATCCATCCCCAAGCCATTTTCGTCTTCTTCAGCTGGGATTTCAATGACAAGAAATCATGTCTAACAGCAGTCTTGGGGGAAGGATCCATCATCTTCTCACCTGTACTTTTATCGACATGTAGAATGTTTCTTTGCTTGATCCCATATTTATTAGAAACTTACTACTACACATCGACACTAATGATAATTAGTTTTGCAACTATTCACATTTAAATAGATGAATTTCAAAGCACAAAATGTTGCAACATTTTAGTATGTCCTAAGTTTTTATTAGGATTCTGTGTTATTCATTCCCATTTGCTTTTCCTCTCTCATGCACATGTAGCTAATGTGTACCAATATTCATCTGGTTCTGCTTTTTTTTTTGCCTTATCACATAAAGGTCATTTCAGACTCTTTAAAAATACTTCTCATACTTGTCAATCTTATTTTCGTGCACTATTCCATTACATGTACCACTACTTATTTAACCATTCTCTTGTTGTTGGAAATTTAGGTTTTCCCAACAGGATGATGCAGAAGAAGAAAAGGCACTGATTTTGGCTCCAGGGGTTATGGGTTTGAATCCTAACTCAGCCACTCACTGAGTCACCTTGAGTAAGTCATGTTACTTCACTCCGGCTCAGCTTTTTCATTTGTAAAAATAAAGAATTTGGATTGGATGACCTTGAAGGTCTCTCCCAGCCCTAATAATGCTTCTCTGAGAAATCTTTGAGCAGATAGCTCTTTTTAATGGTTTGTTTTTGATAACATTTCCAGGTTATATTTTCAACAATGGATTTATTGGGGTCAAGGGTAATTAATGATCATGGATTATGACAGGGGGTATCAATTTTTATATTGGGCAGTATAGTATGTTGGTTACTAATCTTATTCTATCACTACCTGAGTTCTTTTATGTATGGCTTATTTTTTTCCAGGCATCAGATGAGTGGATGCCATGCTAATTACTCATGGTTGATTGAAATCCAAGTTATAATCTTTCCTGGAATGTTTATAGTGTGGTCCACAGGCGTACGACTTTATCCTACCCTGTGCCACCCTATAATCTCCCTTGGATTAAATTCAACTCAATGAACATTTATAGAAAGCTTACTGTGTAATAATAATAATAAAAAAAATAGCTAACATTTATATAACACGTTAAGATGTGTGTAGTGTTTTACATATGTCAGCACCGTTTGATCCTCATGATAACCCTGAAAAGTAGGTGCTATTATCTCTATTATACAGATGAGGAAACTGAGGCACACAGTGGTTAAGTGACTTACTCAGGATCATACAGTTAGCAAGTGTTTGAGTTGGGATTCCAACTCAGGTCTTCCTCACTACTATATGAAAGACACTTTTCTGGGCACAGGATAAGGGGTGTTGCAAAACTGAGTAAGATACATCACAGGCAGAACAATAGTTAGGGAAACTCTGATAACTGTTGTCTTAAGGATTCTCCCCGTCCCCCTTCCCCTCCTCCTTCTCAGTTCCCTTGAATTGGCTCCCAAGTCGAGTAAGCACATGGGATTCATCAGGTTATGTAAGCCACACTGTAACCTTGGAAGGGTGACTCAGCACCTTGGCACACTACACTCTCCCAGTCATAAACAACCCTAACACCAGGTCAGGTTCAGTGGGAAGAAGACGCCAAATAGGGATGATCAAACAAAGGCTGCTAATGAGGTCCGGCTGAAAGGTCTCCATTTCGGTGTCCATTTCATGCATCGGGAATCATGGCTCCCCACACAGGAACTGTCAGGTGGCTAGTCTGAGCTCACCAGTGGAATTCCCTCTTCCATTCTCTGTCTTGTTAGGACTTTGGCTGTACCCCCACAGAAAATTTATATTCAACCTGCACTTTGTCCTTGGGGCCACCACTTTTGTTGCCCTACAAAACAAAAGTCCTCACGTCCCATTTCTGGCCTCCAGAATGTATACTGAGGAGGGAGGGTTTTTCATGAAATGGCACATGTTCAGGTTTTGTGGTATCAAAGGTCACTATGGCATTGAACAAAACTCCATATATCTTCAGCTGCCAGGTTGCCGATTGGTGGTTCCAAAATCATCTTAGGAAGAAATCAGTTTGGGGGACACTGGCTGTAAGGGCTGGGAGGACATAGAAGGTCCAAACCTGGACTAATTCTTATCTTTGTGACCCCACTTTTCCTTGATAAGTGGAGGGTTATGACTCATATACTTGGAAGCTGTCTCCTACCAGACCAGGGGCAGAGTTCTGGTCATCTTGAGAACATAAAGAGAATACTGAGCTCTTGGAGGATGTATATGAACTGATGCAAAGTGAAGTGGGCAGAATCAGGACAACAATTTATGCAATAACAGCACTGAAAAGATGACTTTGAAAGACTTGAGAATTCTGATCGATGCAATGACCAACCATGACTCCAGAGCACTAAAGTTGAAATACACTGCTCACTCCTGATAGAGGTTGCAAAATGAAACATGTATTTTTTGAACAAGGCCAATGACAGCATTTGTATTCCTTGACTATGCAAATTTGTTACCAAGGTTTTCTTTTTCATTTTCTTTTCAACTGGGGAGAAGGGAGATGGAAAGGAGAAAAAATGAATTTTTATTAATCGAAAAAAATTAATTTTTTTAAAGCAGTCAGCTAAGAGTCAGGAGCTTTGGACTCTAGACCTGACTCTGCTACTAATTCACTTATTGACCATGTCCAAGACAATCAATCTTCTTGAATCTCAGTTATTCATCTCCACATTTCACAGACTTGTCATGGAGATCACATGAGATAAAATATGAAAAAATGCTTCAAAAACTAGAAAGCGTTTTCCAAATGTAAAGTATTAAAATCACCTGTGTTGTCTATATTCCCTGTGCCTTTGCTCTATTTTCCCCTAGGAAAGCAGAATGCTGGTGTTTCAGACAAAATGGTAGTTATTTTGGGATCATTTAAGTCACCCTAGATTATCTCTTAAACTAGCCGATTCCATTTTGGGGTAGCTCTAATTTTAGGGAGTTTTCCCTTCACTTTGCAACTTCTACCCACTTGTGTTAGTGCTGTCCTAAGAGACCAAGCAATGACAAAAGTCTTAGTCTCCTCCCAAGTGACGGCCCTTCAAATACCCAAAGCTAGCTAGCGTGTCATTTCCCACCCTCAGATCTTTTTTTTTTTTTTAAATAGGTTAAACAACCTCAGTTCTTTCCACAGATCTTCATTTGGTACGATTTTGAGGGCCTTCACCATCCTGATTACGCTCCTTTAGTAATTTATTAGTTTGCCAATGTCTTTCCTAGTATGTGGTACCCAGAACAAACAAAAGAAGAAGACTTCTGATGTGACCTTACTAGGCCAGAGCACCAAAGGTCTTCCTGGCCTACTAAAATGTCCCCCAATATTTCCTTTCCTTGATTTCTCATGCCTAGAAGGACGACATGCATCCCCTTTGGAAATGATACCCCAAATTCACTGGGGGCCCTTCTATACTTATCTGTCTTATATCCCCAAGTTCTCCCCAGAGGCTGACAGTGGACGGAATGTACTACTCCCTGGTCTTCTCAGACCAGAAAGTAAGGAAAAAAAAAACTTTCATGCTTCATCTGACCATTTCTCCCAGCCTACAGTTTTGGTCAGTCTTTGGCCTCAGCATATTTCGTTTGTTGTTTTGCTTTCAGGCTAAATCAGATTGGAGGCTGAACAGGAAGCCAAGTACATTGTATTTGCAAACTGAAGCCGTATGTGGCATAGAGCCAGACCCAAGGCCACAGGGACTAGCCCCACTATGGGACTGGAAAATTTTAAGTGTACATACATATTCTGTCTTTTGGGTGGTTTGTGGAATGGTAATGCAGGGCATTTCCCCATGGCTACTCACGACAGCACTAGTTCACTGAATAAACAACCTTTGGACTCCAATTCTGTACTTGAGATTGAAGATGGGGATGCATAGTCTTGGGCACATTTCCTGAGGATCTTTTTATCACTGTAGGAAGTTGTATAGACTCATGGACACCAAACTACTCAGCAAATTCCTGCCTCACAAGGCTAACAGCCCTACAATGGACTCGAAAGAAAGAGTAGACAAACTTCATTTTAAGGTTTTTGTCGTTAGATCCAGATGGCTCTGGAGGAGAAAGTGAGGCTGGTGACCTTGCACAGCCCTCCCTCACTCAAATCAAAGTCAA
>CM053626.1:276123981-276137018 GCA_028646595.1 Phalanger gymnotis
CAATGGTTCTGAGACCTCAGAGATGATTAAGACTAATCCTCTCATTTCACAGAGAAAGATACTGAGTCCCAGCGAAGTTAGAAGACTTGCCCAAGGTCACACAGACAGTAGTCACAGCAGAGTCAGGATTTGGACTCAAGCCTTTTGACTCTGGATTTTTCCACTAACAAAAGCCACTTCTCTTCTGTTTTTGGTTCTCAGGAAGGGGACAACCCTTTACTAGGCACCATTCAGTGTGGCTTTCATGAGTTTTAGGGTCCTGAGCATAGCACAAAGGAACATTGTTGATTTTTCTCAGCTCAATGGTTGTCTTCTCAAGGAAATGTGGTAGTGAGACAAGGGTTACAGTACTTACAAAGAAACTTATGAGTGGCCAGTTAGAGAGCTCCCTGCAGTTCAACTTACAAGAGGTTAAGATACTGAAGGCAACCCCAACTTTGACACTAGAAAGCAGACAGTTCTAGCTTGAGCTTTGTGTCTACACAATAAATTCCACTGCATCAGTTATTTGGCCTGACATAAATAAACTTGACGAGATGAAATCACGTACTCTGAGGTTGCTGCAGCGTGGCACGGAGATTTGTGGGAAGGCGACAGGTTTTCATTTAACCACTAACACGAATAATAATAATAGCTAACATTTGTATGCAGCTTTGTGGTTTGTAAAATGCTTTGTAAATGTTATTCTGTACTCACAATAACCCTGGGGGACAGGTGCCGTTATTAAATCTTGCACTTGGGGAAACTGAGTTAGATTGGAGTTGAATGACTGTCCAGGGTCACAGAATTACTTGGTCTGAGGCTAGATTTGAACTCAGAAGGATGAGTCTTCCTGATTCCAGGTCCTGCACTTCATGCACTGTGCCACCTAGCTGCCCAATTTCCTCTGCTAAGCACCAAGTACTACATTTGGGTAAGAACCATTGGCCTCCATTCACATTTTACTCCAGTACCTCATAGTGGCATGAAGACCACTTTGTCTTCTTAAAGGTTAGGCTGGTGGAACACTGGCTGAGCCTCAGGGATGGCAGTGACATTCTCTTTTGTTTTATTTTTAAATCAGTTTTTCCAAGTAATAAGTCAATTTTCTCTCCCTCCTTTCTTTCCCCACTCTTTTTTTTTTTGAGGGGGGAAGGCAGGGCAATTGGGGTTAAGTGACTTGCCCAAGGTCACAGAGCTAGTAAGTGTGTCAAGTGTCTGAGGCTGAATTTGAACTCAGGTCCTCCTGACTCCAGGGCCTACTCACTGAGCCACCTAACTGCCCCTCCCCACTCTTTTTGAACAAAAAAAAATGAATTTTTTTTGAAGAGTTATGCAATCAAGCAAAACAAATTCTCACATTGCCATGTCTGCCATGTATATGTTGGTTGAATTCGACATCCTGAGTCCACACTTCTCTGTCCAGAGACAGGTAACATGGCTCTTCATTGGTCCCCTGGAATCCTTCTTAGTTTTAGAGTAAGGAGGTCCCACAAGTCTGAGTAGTACAAAGGCAAAGGAGAAACTTATGCTCCCTCTTCTATCTGTCAATGGACTCAGAAACATGCCTGTAAGACACTACTAGAATGCCCCCTGACCTTAGCAATCAGAAAGGATGGCAAATTCACAAGAGTGGGGGATAAGTAGGAGTCCACACCTCAGCACCCTTTATTGGCAATTGGTATTTGGAAGGCAGGATTCAAAGGTCTGGCTGAGAGCCTGTTCTGACCAGGAGCAATCCAATCTGAATTTCTAAGCTACTCAGGGACTGTCTCCACCTTCTTGTATTTTCCACTTTTGATTGTCAGAAAAAATTCATCTCTGAAAGAAAATAGGCAGTATGGTGTAGTGGTGAGAGGTTCAGACTTAGAGACATCTGGGTTTGAACTCTGTTTCTGATACTTACTAGCTGTGTGGCCATGGAAGTCATTGAAAATCCATGAAATTCAACTTAGTCACCTGAAAAATGGAGACAATAAACCTTGCACTCCTGCCTCATAGGGTTGTAGTGAGGATCACATGCAATAAAGCATGTAAAGCAGTTGGTAAGTCTTCACTCCCTCCATGACTACCAGATATCATCATGCCCCTTCTCACATGGTAGATGTTTCCAGAACAGCTTCAGGTTCCCAGTTCATAAGTGAAGAGGTACAGATGAGAGAGGAAGCTACTGTTTGGTGCATTCCAGGCTAGGCCAGCTTTCCTTTGATTCCAGGCCATTAGACAGTGTTTCCAGGGGTAACCACAGTGTCTGGCACATAATAGACACAGGAAAGAAGGAAAGAAAGAAGGAAAGGAAGGAGAGAGAAAAAGAAGGAAGGAAGGAAGGAAGAGGGGGAGGGAGGGGAAATGAAGAAAGGAAAGAAAGAAGGAAAAGGAAGAGAGAAGGGAGGGAAGGAGAAAAGGAAGGAAAGAAAGAGGAAAGGAAGAGATGGAGGAAGAAAAGGAAGTAAGGAAAGAAGGAAGAAAAAGGAAGAAAGAAGGAATGGAGGGAGGAAGAAAAGGAAGTAAGGAAAGAAGGAAGAAAAAGGAAGAAAGAAAGAAGTAATGGAGGGAGGAAGAAAAGGAAGTAAGGAAAGAAAGGAAAAGGAGGAAGGAAAGGAGGGAAGAAGGAAAGGAAGGAATAAAAGAGGAAAGGAAAGAAAGAAGGAAGGAAGGGAGAGAGAAAGAAAGGAAAGGAAGGATGAAAAGAAGGAAGTGTGAAAAGGAAGGGAGAGAAGGAAGAAGGGAGAAAGGAAAGAAGGAAAGAAAAAGGGGGAAAGAAGGAAGGAAAAGAGGAGGGAAGAAGAGACAGAAGGAGGATGAAAAGAAGGAAGGAAGGAAGGACAATCCACCATGGCTCCCTCTCTGATCCAAAGTTCTGGTTGCCCCGGCTATGGGTTAAATGAACTTTTGTCTTCATCACTTTTGTTCACCATCTTCATATCAGTTCAGCAGCCGCTTCTCCACAAGGTCTAGCAGAGATAACAAATCCTTTCATTTCCTACCCTTTAGCAGACAGTTTTCTCAGGTTGCTATGGCTGGAAAAATGCAGCACCTGGTGGCCAGTATTCTGGTGATGAGCCGCTCTCTGAATTTAATTGGGCTGGTTTTTAGACAAGAAACACAAAGCCTGCATTTGAATCCTTTCCAGCTTAGTTGGACCTGCCAGAGCTTGTACTCCTCTGGCCACGGCCTTGAAGACCTCAGGGTCGCCTCTGAGTTCATGAGGAGGCAACAGAGCAGTAGAACGATGTTCATATTACTGCCTTTCTTAAGCACGTGTCAGCATGAGGTGAAGAGAGAGAAAGGAGGCCAGCTGAGTGGTAGAAGCAACGATAGCCTTTAATTAAATTCATGTGGGCGTTTGCTTGTTTTGCGAATAATACAATACAAATAACTGAAAGCTGGACATTTGTTAAATGATTTTCCTGCAGGAGAGATTAATTATTACAAGACCTCTGTTACAAAAACGAGATTTATTAGGTGCTTATTATGTGCCAGGCGCTGTGCAAAGCACAGGGACACAGAAAACGTGAAGAGTCTCTGCCCTCAAGGAGCTGATATTCCAATGGAAGATATGAGAGATACATATATTATAGACACAAAAAACATAAAACTTTGACACACAACATTCAGCTTTGCAAATACAAAGGAGAAGCCTCCAAGTGCCCCTTAAGATGGGTTTAATCAAAACAATTTCCCATAATTCACTAGAGGTCAGGCCAGAGGGGAAATTTATGGCATGTGGGAGACTGGGAATCTATGGAGCCTTGAGAAAGGGTTCACTTCCCCCTCCTCCTCCCATAAGAAGCATTAATAACTGAACAATTGTCCTTTCTTATCTTGGGTATTCCAGCTTCTAAATAACCTTGTACCACTCCAAGTGGTGCTGACAACCAAGAAATCTCCTCCCTTCCTCCCTCCGTCCCTCCCCCCAACTTCAAGCATGATAATGAAGAGGTTTATTAAGTATGGTAGGTGTGAGTCAATCACAGGGTATCTAATTTTCTTCTGAAAAGCCCTCCCTGGATTCCTGTAGCAAAGGATGAAAATGAGGAAAAAGAGAATTCCTGCTTTTCTCCCCTGATTAGCAGATGAAGCCATCTGCTGCTTTCCCTTGTATCGAGGATGGAAATTTGCATTTGTGTACAGCCCTGGAGTGACAGATATGCAGGTGCGGCGTGTGTGCGTGCGCGCCTGCGTGCGCGCACACACACACACACACACACACACACACACACACACACACACACACACACACACACACACACACACACGAGTCCTCCAGCAATGAAAACCTTAATCCCCAGATGGGCAGGAGGGGAAAGGACCAGTTTGGTTGCTTCCCAACTCTTTCCTTCTCTTCCAGATGTGGAGCTGCCCTGAGGCCTGGGAGCAGCTGCTGGCTGGGCAGCGCCTGAACAAGACAGTTGAGGGGTTGGGGAGGAGAGGGAGGGAAAGAGGAAGCTCTGAGGGCAGGCGATAGGCAGCCAGGAAAGAGGCTGTCTGTGGAACATGCTGAATGGAATTTTCCTCTGGAAATCCTTTTGAACTTGAGGTGGATTTGAACCTCTCACTGCAGGATGTCCAGATCCTCCCTTTAGCCCCTCCTGTAGAGTTATTGGGCTTCCTTTCCTGTAATAATTAACTCCAATGTTTCCAATACTTTTGGCGGTAGTTTGTCCCACCTTTTGGCAATGGGAACAAAGATGAAGCCTAAGCTTTTACCAATCCCTCATTAAAATCCTTTTTTGACTAACACTTAAACCAAACTGCTCTCTGTATACAGCATTTGTACAAAGTGCATATAAAGTAGTCCTAGAGGAGAAGCCATTAGCAGGTGGGTGGGTGGGTGGTGGTAGCTGGGGGACCAGAGAAGGGCCTCCTGTAGAAGTTGGAGTTCAAACTGAAGCTTAAAGAAAATACAGGATTCTAAGCAATAAAGGTGAAGAAAATCATTCTAGGTATGGGGACGGGATACAGAGCCCCATTTCTCAATGTGGAAGCAGGAACAAAGTTATGGTCGCCAAGAGAGCTGAGCTGGGATTTGGGAGACTTGGTTTCTGATCTACTGCCTCCGTCTGTGGAATGAAAAGATTCAACTCAATGATCTCAAAGGTTCTGCCCAACTCCAACATTGTAAATTGGGCTTTAACAATGGACGATGCAGCTTGAAAGTTGGAGTCAGGTAGAAATTCCACCCAAGCAGAGACTGTGCTGTAGGGGTGATGAGGAAAGGTGGTCCTACATTCCTGTTTAAAAATCATGAAGAATACTGGGGGGGGGGGCTTCTCAAGTTTTTTTTTTTCCATTTCTGGGGCCTCAAAACTGGGTGGTTTACAGTTTTCCTTTCTGAAGAAAGAGGTAAAGAAAACGTCTCAACAGGCAATATTTCAAAAGTTTCAAGGAGTGAGAATAGAATCCCGCTGTCATACTGCATGGGAGAGACGAGACGAGGATTCTACTTATCTTTAGAATTTCGTTTTTGGTTCAGATTTGTGATTTCATCATGGACGCATAGCCACATCATTCCCCCCACCCTGGACCCCCCAAAATTTAATCTTAAAGAAATGCCTGAAACACTGAGGCAGCTGGTTGTGCAGTGAATAAAATGCTGGGCCTGGAGCCAGGAAGACCTGAGTTCATGTGTGACTTCAGACATTAACTAATTGTGTGACTTTGGGGTAAGGAGTTTAACATCTGTCTGCCTCAGTTTCCTCATCTGTAAAATGGAGATAATCATAATACCTACTTCCCCTTCTCCCCCCCTCCCTGCCAGTTCCCACCCCGCCACTTCCCAGGTTGTTGTGAGAATCAAATGAGATTGTATTGGCAAACTGCTTAGCACAGTGTCTGGCACATAGAAGGAGCTTAAAAAATATTTACTCCCTTCCTTGTGGTCACACAGCTAATACGTGTCAGTGGCAGTACTTTAACCCAAGTATTCTTGACTCCAATTCTGGTCCTCTAGCCACTAAACAACATTGCTTCTCATTTTCTTTCCAGTTGGAAAATAAATAGAATCATAGAACTAAAAAGATTAAATGACCAAGGGTGGCTCAAGCTCTAACATCCTATGACCTATATGAAGTATATTCTTCTAGTCCATAAGATCACACATTTGAGGCTGAAAAGGACCTCAGAATCATCTAGTCCAACCTCTTCATTTTACATATGAAGAAACAGGCTCAGAGAGTGAAGAGGCTTGACCAAAGTGGACAAAGGGAGCCCAGGTGGTAGATGTGTTGTTGGTAGGAGCCAAGATTTGAACCTAGGTCTTTGACTCCCAATCCAGCATTCTTTTCACTGCACAATGCTAATTCTTCTTTGGCATTTTATGGTTAAGAGGAATGACTTGCTCCAAGTCCCATGCCTGCCTAGTAATAGGACCCAGACTAGAACATTAAATTTTTCAAGGCAGTTCAGGGTTCTTTCTATTATATCATTACAGTTCACTATTGTAATAATCGCTATGGGGATTCACTGAGAGGGAGAAGGGAAGCATTATTGTCTCTGCGGTCAGTGTATTGGAAACCCAGAATTTATTGGGTTGGGATTTAACTCTGTCATACATGTGTAATCTATGAAATGTTAGCTACTGTACTGTATCACCCAGGGATGCATGGAGGATGTGGTGAGAGGGGCCATATTTGTAGGCTAAATAAAGAGTCCAGAGACATGAGAGACATGGATACCATTTTTCACAGCCCTCAATTAAAATCCATTAAAAACCACATGACCAGAGGAAGGGAAGGGAAATGAAACGTTAGGTGACACGGTTTGAGAAATTTAGGAATGTAGACCTGTCACAGGCTCAGGAAAACCTGGCTAGGGCCCTGACATCAGGGGGCCCATGGAAGGACATTGGAAATCATCCGCCCCAATCCTTCATTTTACACATGATGAGAATGGCCTTGAGAGGTTAAATAACAGAACTAGAGGATTGAAAGAGCGAACCATAGAGATCATCTAATTTATAATTGAGGGAATGGAGACCCAAGGGAATCAAGTGACTTGCCCAAGGTCATACAACTAGTTAATAACTTGGTTCTTCTTTTAGTGTTCTTTATACTCTACCATGCTGAAGAATTTCCCCAGGTCCCAAGACAAGTAATTCCTTCTGTCAACCATTCTTACTCTCTAGCAAGAAAGTAAATAGCCCTTTTGAATGACCTGTGGTCTACATTCTGATTCTGGGTCTCTAAGAAAAACTTTATACCTTCCCTGCCTGACTTCTGAAGGAGTGACCTTCCACGTACTTCAGGGGCAGTTTAGGGGCATTGATAGGTCTTGTTTCCTTACACAGGTTAGGAAGATCCAAGCATCACTGCTTTCAGGAACTTCAATGCTTTTGAGACTGCTGGCTGGAGATTTGGATGGAATACCCTTGTGAATATATCTTTATTAGCCAAACTAGAGACTTTCTAATGTTATGGAAAATTTTCTCCGACTGGCAATATGTTATTAAGTGGCTGGCTAAATGTTAACTATATTCTTAAAGATAATATGTGTTGACAGGAGTTGGCTTTTAATTGGACCTGTGCCTGTTCGAACAAGATTGTTCTTTATTATAGAGTACAGGAGTAGGCATAGAGAGAAAGGGGAGGACGGGGCACATAGGGAAAACAGCAGATAAAAGAGGAAGATTAACCAGGGATTGAATAGAAGCAGAAATTTAAAGAAAGGTCAGAACAGTTCTCAGAAATCCAGGTTGCTACAATAGAACATACTTCAGCTGAAGCCTGGGCTTTGACAGAATTTTAAATACTCCATCATTATATCCATGATTCTTTCTGGTAGCCATTAAAAGAAAAAAAAAGCATGTCTCTGAATACGTGAACACTAAACAAAGATATTTTCAGAGTATGCTATTGAATCAAATGTTAAACCCCTTTTAAAACTCTACATCTCAGAGGAAGAAGTGTGTGGTCTGTGTATGTGTGTGTTTACAGCCTCTGAGTGAATCCCAGGTGATTGCCCCTCACCCTGACAAGGCTGAAACTTGGCTGTTTTCCTGGGTTTTATAGGCCACAAAGAGAGGTCTGTATGAAACCTCTCTTCCAGGAATTTTGCATCTATCATCGAGACTTAAATATTACTAAAAAGGAAATAAAATGCCTTTGCAATCATAGCACCAAGAGGAACTTTGACACTCATGTATGCTAGACAGACAATGCAGCCTGGAGGCATCTGAGCATGGGGTTAATTCTTGCCTTTGAAGGACTATCTTCAATAATCGAGGTAGGAAAGTACTCAGTCTTCTTTTAAGAGACCTGGGGGACAGAAATTCCATGACTTCTCTGAGCTACCAATTCTAGTTAGTAACGCCAACCACCACTGAGAGGCTTTAACGAAACCTTATTAAATCCCTAGTGAATAGCCAGCCAAACCTCATTATAACATGAGAGGCAACTCATATAGTGGAAAAGAACCTTATCTGGTTCCTTATGTCACCTCAGGCAAAGGTCACATTCTGTGGCACTGAGACTCAATTTTCTCATCTGTAAAATGGAAGGGGGAGGCAGCAATTTGCAAAGACTACAGCTATGAAGTAAGAACTCATATTTCAACAAAAGCTACCAAGAAAACTGAAAAGCAGTCAGGCAGAAACAAGATATAGACCGACATCTCATTTCCAATTTTCCTTGTGACTTAAACATAAAGTATGCCATCATAAATAGATCAGAAGGGCAAGGGAAAAATGACCTTTCAGATCTATGGTAAGGGGAAGAGCTCGCTTTCAACTGATGGATAGAAAGAATCAAAAGACAAAGTGGATGACTTTGATTACATAAAATATAAAAGTTTTTGCACAAACAAAATCCATCTATATGGAATTTTTTTTTGTAGATCTTTTAGTGAGTTAGGGGCTATTATTACTATACCCATTTTACAGATGAGGAAACTGAGGCCAAGAGCGGTTAAGTGACTTACTAGCTACTAAATGTCAGGCTAGAATTGAACTCAAGTCTTCCTGACTCTAAGTCCCAATACACCTAGCTGAAGAGATTATGTTAAGTGATGGGAATGCCAAGACCAGGGGTGAGGCACCTGTGGCCTTAAGGCCCTCTAGGTCCTCGAGTGTGGCCCTTTGACTGACTCCAAACTTCACAGAACAAAAAGTTTGGATTCAGTTAAAGGGCACTACTTGAGCACCTAGAAGGCCATATGTGTTCTTGAGGCTGCAAGCTCAAGAAAGGCTTTTTGGGTTGAGTTGAATGATAACGTCTCATCAGTTCCTGGAGGTGGCTCTTTCTTTAAAAGTGAGACACGGTAAGGAGTTACTCATTGTACTGTTTCTATAAACTATCTCCATGGGAGGGCTTTGTGTCTTGGTTCTGTGTACATGGTTCTGTGCTCCACAGCTGGACGCTCATTTCAAAAACTGAAGATACTTGTTCCCAAAGAGAAGGCAATATGATGTAGTGCATAGAAAGCTGACCTTAGACCAAGGAAGGCTTGGGTTTGGGTCCTACCTTTGACGTATATTACCTGTGGGGCCCCTAGCAAGTCACTTAAACTCAAGGCAGGTAGGCGATACAATGGATAGACTGATGGGTCTAGAGTCAGGAAGATCTGGATTCAAATCTGACCTCAGACATTTACTAGATTTTTGACCTTTAGCAAGACACTTAACCTCTGTCTGTCTCAGGTTTCTCACCTGTAAAATGGGGATAATGATAGGACCAGCCTTCCCGGGTTGTTGTAAAGATAAAGTGAGATAATATTTGTAGTGCCTGGCACATACTAGGTACTATGTAAATGCTAGCTGTCATCATCATCATCATCATTATTACTTAACCTCCCAGTGCTCTAGGCAACTAAGACTTATAAGTTCCAGAGAAGCTGCCAACCTGCAATGGTAGGAATTTCCTCATCTGGGAGTTTCGTATACCAGAGTAATCACAGGGCCAGTTTGAGTCCTTATTCTTAAGGAAAAGGGTAAGACAGAAAAGGAGAGATTAATAGAGCTTAATGGATGTGTGCTGAACGGAAGAATGGTACCTATAGGACATACAGACATGGAGGCAGTCTCACTAGTACACAGTGCTCTACGCACATCTCAGCCTGAGGTTTGGAAAAGCTGTTATGTGCTAGATTTGCTCATCACTGTGTGGCATTCAGGACACAGTCATAGTGAAGAGTTGCCCAGGAAAAACCAACAGAAAGCTGACATTCTGTTTCAAAGCATCAGGCCAGGATTTAGAGATGCTTTTTGCACTAGAAAGCCCCTCTAGGAGGAGGCTGATTCAAAAACTAACCACTTTGTACAATGTCCTTCAGTATTTTCAGAGGCAGACACGATCTGGAGGTTTTTATAGAATCTGTTCTAGGGGTAGGAAGTGACTTAGGAAGAAAACTGATTCATTTCCCTGTCCCCAAGCAATCACTCACTTACTGCATGTATGGCACTGTGCTGGGATCTGGGAGAAGCAGAGGTGAATAAGAAACATCTTTATGGGATTTACAATGTGGTTGGGGACAAGAAGCCTATAGACAACTAAATACACTACGACAAGTAGGTGGCATGACTATGGATAGAGTAGAGCACTGGGCCTGAATTCAAATCCAGCCTCAGACACTTTCTAGCTGTGAAACCCTAGATAAGTCACTTATCCCTGTTTGCCTCAGTTTCCTCATCTGTCAAATAAGCTAGAGAAGGAAATGACAAGCTACTCTAGTATCTTAGCCAAGAAAAGCCCGAATGGGGTCACAAAGAGTTGGATACGACTGAACAACAACAACAAAGATGAAAAAGACAGATATATGTGTATATACACACACACATACACACACACATATACACACACATACACACACATACATACACACATATGCACATACATACACACACATACACATATATACACACAAACACACACACGCACACACATATACATACACACATATATACACATACATACACACATACACATATATACATACATATACACATACATACACACATGCACATACACACACATATATACACACATATACAGACACATACATATACACATACACACATACACATATATACACATACATACACACATACACATATATACACACGCATATATACACACAAACACATATACACAACATACATACATGTATACACACATACATGTACACACATACATAATATACATATATATACATACACAGACACTCAAACATATACACACATACATGCATACATACATACCCACATATACACTACTGGAATCTAGGTGGTATGGTGGGTGCAGTTCAGGACCTAGAGTCAGGAAAACTTGAGTTCAAATCTAGCCTCAGACACTTACTTGCCATATGACCCTGGGTATTATCATTAATCTGCTTCAGTTTCCTCATCTGCAAAGTGGAGATTATAATGGCACCTGGCTCCCAGGGCTGTTGTGAGGATCAAATAAGATAATGGGTATAAAACCCCGGGCACATAGTAGGCACTCTATAAATGCTTATTCCCTTCCCCTCCCTAAAGCACTATACAGTTTCTCGCTGTTGCTATTGTTTTGGTGTAGGAATTGAGAGAAGGGAGAGATAATGCATGAAGCTGCATCTGAGACCAAAAGAGGAACAAGCATTTATCAAGCTCCTACTATGTGCCTGCGTTGTGCTAAGCGTTTTACAAATATTAACTCAGTTAATCCTCACAACTGCCCTCTGAGGTAGATACTATAATAATAATTATTATTAATAATGATATTACTATTTTTATTATTGCCATTTTACAGCTAAGGAAACTCAGGTAAGCAGAGATTAAGAGATTTGGCCAGGGTCCCACAGCTAGTGTGTGAGCCTGGATTTGAACTCAGGTCTTCCTAACTCCAGGCTCGGTGCTCTAGGTTCTTCTAGTAGACAATAGTACTAATAAATAATAATAATAACAGACCATGGTGACAATAATAGATAATAGTCCACATAAATAATAACGGCGACAGCTCGCAACTGATGTGGGTCTTAGAGGGTATAAACAGATAGAGACAGAAGAATGGAAGTGAGCATTTTGGTGATAGGGAATGACGTGCAAAGGGGTGGAGATGGGAAAGGAGGCAGGGTTCTTAGAAACGAATGAGTAATTCAGTTGGGTTGGAGTGTGGAACACGTAAGGGAATGAGGGGGAAATAAGGCAGAAAAAGTAACCAAAAATGTAGAAGGCCTTGAATGCCCGGGTGAGGAGTTGGGATTTTTATTTGGCTCAATAATGGGGAGCCGCTGAACGTTTCTGAGCAGAAGCGGTCTGGTAACCTCGCTTGAAATACTAAATTGTTATCTCACAATCCTTAGGTACCTGAGAGGCCTTTTTTGGTTTTTGCCTAAAGGTCAACCTAAAATATGCCCTGCAGTGCAAACCCATTTTCTTGACCTCCTTGGTACTAATGGGCAGCATCCTACTAATTAATATCTGTATGGTGTCTGAATTCCTATTTTAACAACCCAAGATTCCTCCGCTGTCTCACTCCTTTAACTTCATTGAATGCTTTATTCTTGTTTTTATTGTCGTTATTGAGTTATTTCAGTCCTATCTGATTTCGTAGGCAGTGTTCTTGGCAAAGATACTGGAGTAGTTTGCTATTTCCTTCTCCAGCCCATTTGACAGATGAGGAAATGGAGGCAAACAGAGTGAAGTGATTTACCCAGGGTCACTCAGCTAGTAAGTGTTTGATGGCAAATTTGAACCCAAGCTCAGTGATCTATCTCTCACATCATCTAGCTGCCTTCTTTACATGATAACATGTTACAGTATTAGGTATGTTAACATCATCTCATGTTAGTGATACAAAGCAAAGATGTGAAACGCCCAGCCTACAGGCTACATTGTGTCCTCTAGCACTCCCAAGTGATACCCAACCAGATTAAAATGCAATTGGGCGGATCTAGCAGCATCTACACTAAGAGATCGAAGGGCTTGGAATACGATATTCTGGAGGTCAATGGAGCTAGGATTAAAACCAAGAATCACCTACCCAGCAAAACTGAGTATCATGCTCCAAGGCAAAATATGGATTTTTAATAAAATAGAGGACTTTCAAGCTTTCTCAGTGAAAAGACCAGAGCTGAATAGAAAATTT
>CM053626.1:276137518-276201302 GCA_028646595.1 Phalanger gymnotis
GGGGGGGGTGGAAATGGGGAGAAAATCTGTAATTCAAACGCATGTGAAAATCAATGCTGAAAACTAAACATATTAAAAATAAATTAAAATAAAAAATGTAATTGGGCAATATTTAACAAAATAAATAAAAATACAAAAGAACGTAAACAATACTGATATGTGGTTTTCTAAGTCAATACGAGGCCTGTGGGGATCCTTGTGAATGGCTTAGTGGTCTCCGCTTCTATTCCAGGTTGTTACTACTCATGTAAAGGACCTTGAGTTACCTAGTCCAGCCCTCTCTTGTTAGTGAGACCCAGTAAGTAAGGAGAGGTGCCTTGTCCAAGATCACATGGCTAATTTGTGGCAAGTCTCCTGTCCGGGTCGCTCTGACTCACTTAAATATAATTCATGCACAAATCAAGATGTCATCCCATGATGTCATTGGTCCTCTTTGAAAATGAAGGATGAACATTTTTCCTTTTGCTTCTTTCCTTTCAGTGGACTTTATTGGAAGAGTTGACCCAGTTCAAAGTGGGCAGACAATCTCTTATCTCTGGAGTACAGGAAAGATGTCATTCAGATGTGCCAGTCTGGACACCAGAGGCTCAATTATATCCCAGTATTAACAGTAAGCCACGGTGATTCTACATCTAAGTGTATTCCAGAACATTTAAGGGCAATGCAGCAAGAAGAGCAGAGTAAATGGCATTTTTAAATGCGTCTGTTTCATGGGTGAAGGGGGAGCTCCTCTGGAAATGGAAACCTATCAAACAGAATTTCATACATCACTGTGAGCATTGTCTTATGTACAGGACCCAGGGGATGTCTTCTGAGCCCAAGCATGGCAATGTGTGTTCTCAGTCAGCACACGCAACGTGGCAACTACTAACCTTCTCACATACACAGAGATCTTTAGACTCCAGATTCTAGCAAACTATTATCTACAATCCATTCTCCCAATTTACAGAGTGGGATGGATGGAATAAATCCTGCCCTTTTACTAGCTCTTAATCTGCCAGTTACAAACTAGAAACCCTACTTGGGGTTGGGACATGAAGCTTCGAGAATACGGCAGGTAAGTGTTAATTAAGAAAACAAGTGAGCATGTAATAAGCACCTACTATGCGCCAGGCACTAGGCTAAATTCTGAAGATACCCAGACGAAGATTAAACATTCCTTGCCCTCAAAGAGCTTGCATTCTATCTGAGGAGGGCAGACTTTCCTAGGAAGACTCATAATTTCTCTTTTACTTCTTTGAGAGATTTACAATCCTTGATTCATCTTCAAATTCTCCCAATAAAATCAGAACTGTAAGCAACATCTTCCCTCTTCTTTTTAGTTTGGTTGCTTCTTAGTTTATCTCTAAGTGCTGGATGGACTTACCCTTCCTACAACTCAATCCTGCCCCTTCCCATGACAAAATTCCTGGGTCCTGCCTGAGAGAGAAAGGAAATAGGGGTCCATGTGAACTGGAATTGCTTGGACCTAAGGTTAAGCTGATATCTTTGCATTGCAGAATCTGTGTATATACACAGAATGTGTGTATGTACATACATGTATGCATATATACATACACACATACATATACATATAATATCTTTTTGTCATTAGATGAAGCACTACCACAGAACTGGATATGTGCCCTGGCTCTTTGCTGAATGTCATGCACTTTGCTAGGTTGACAAAGCAACTTCTGATTGGTTTCTGTGAGTTGTCACAATTGGGGCCAGAAGAGGGGGGTTCTGTTAAAGATGACTAGACACTGAGACGGACTCTAGTTGGCCTCTAAAGCTGTGGGCCCTCTCTTTTTTGTGCCTTTTTCTTGGAATTATTCCTGTGTTTTCTCCTCATCAAGCTACCCTACCCTTCCCAAGGTAGCAATAATGGTTACAAATACTTGGCTTCGAAGTGGGCTGGCACAGAGAATTTCAAAGACTATGTAAATGGAGCTAAATTTGAAATGTGTTTGTCCTTCATTTTCGAAGAGGACCCTGACATCAGGGAAGTGATGACATGACTTGCAGTTGACTTTAATTTGAATGAAGGAGGGCTGTGCAAGGTCACCAGCCTCACTTTCTCCTCTAGAGCCACCTGGATCCAGTGACCAGATATTCATCAGGATGACTAGAGATGACCCAGGATGCAATGGGGGACCCTGGCCCTTTTAAGTTAGGATCTTTTCAGGTTCTCACTTCGAGTGAGGTAACGCCCATTCAGTGAATAGGCCTCTTTAAGAGGTTAATCAAGGGATGACCCCTTTAATTAGAAAAAAAAGGAAAAAAAATCAAATTGGGAAGGGAAGACCCTTAGGGTTGCTGTTCTAAAGAGAAACAGTTACCATTGACATTCACTCTAAGCCAAGAGTTCCACTTAAATATGAAATACAAATGAGTGAAAAACCACCTATGGGGGCAGCTAGGTGACACAGTGAGTAGACCACTGGCCTGTTCCAGTCAGGAAAAATCACCTTTGAAACACAGGCTATGTGTCAAGAACTGTGCTAAGCACTGGAGATACAAATAGAAAAGTGGAAGTAGTCCCTGCCCTCAAGAAACTTATATTCTAATAGGGGAAGACAATACATTTATGTGAATGATTGAATGATGATCAGAACACTTGGGTTTGTAATGGTTCTGGGATGGTAAAGCCAGAGGGAATAGACTGACACATGATTTTCAGGAACAATGACAAAGTTGATTTGATTATGGTTCCAGAACTGGAAAGGGAGAATGGGGGGAGGAGGGGCAGAGCAGTAGTTGAAGACACAGCTAGGGAGTTAAGTACTACTACTACTACTACTACTACTACTACTACTACTAAATAACAAGCATTTATATAGCACTTTAAGGTTTGTAAAGTGTTTTACAAATATTATCTCATTTGATCCTCACGACAATAGTATGGGGTAGATGCTATTTTTTTATCCCCATTTTACAGATGAGGAAACAAGCTAAGTTTAGTGATAAATTGAAATTAAGTGACCTTCTCAGGGTCACAAAGCTGGTGTTTGAAGTTGAATTCCAACTCAGGTCTTCCTGACTTCAAGTCGAGCGCTCTATACATTACACTGCCTAGCTGCCTTTGTCTTAGTCACTTCTGCAAACCATTAATTTAACAAATATTGGATTGAATTATTTGTTGACTATTTTGATACTTTGATAGATCCGTAGTCTCATTAATGTAGGTAGTCCTCATCCTCTACCACTTACGTCCATGTCCTCTTCTGGTACTCTATGTTGTTATGGCTCAGTCATTTCAATCAGTCTGACTCTTTGTGACCCCATTTGGGGTTTTCTTGGCAAAGATCCTGGAGGGGTTTGCTATTTCCTTCTCCAGCTCATTTTACAACTGAGGCAAATAAGGTTAAGTGACTTGCCCAACAACTAGGAAGTGTCTGAGGCTGGATTTGAACTCAGGTTTTCCTGACTCCAGGCCCAGGGCTCTATCCACTGAGCCATCTAGCTGTCTTCATCTTCAGTTTACATGTTGAGAAATGCTGACGCCGAGAGATTAAGCGACCTGTTGAAAATCATACAATTCAGACTGAAAGCTGACATTGGAAGCCAGGTCACTTTATTTATGGTTCCTTGCCCTTTGTTCGCTGCATTAGCCCAGACTGCCTGGTCTAATTGAATATGTCAGCAGCATACAATATCATCTGAATGCAGAAGTTTGGGGTTTGGTTTGACCGATTCAACTCTCCAGGTTTTTTTTTTTATTCTTCTAAAAACTGACAGAGAGAGTCCAGTATTAATTTAGAGAAGTCAAGCAGACACATCAATTAAATATGAACTCATGGCTGATGTAGTTATAAAATAATAACATTTTAAAAGGCTGATTCTGTAATAGGCCATGAACTTGGATATCAACGCATGGCCATGAAAATAGCAATTGATGAGGTAAGCTAAAGACGTCTGGGCCAGAATCTGTAACTGCCAGTGATGGTCTAAGAATCACAGACAATTAGAGCTTGAAGGGATGTTAGAAGTCATCTCATGTAATTCTCTCAGTTCACAGATGAGAACACTAAGGCCTTGACTTGTCCGAGATCACATAGCTCTTTAGTAATAGCCCTGGCATTCAGACATTTTTTTAATCCTCCGAATCCATGGCTCTCTACTCCATATCACACCATTGAATTATGGGATCTGAGCTACAAATGGTAAAAAACTGATTTAAATTTTTTTTTAACAAAGGAGTCTTTTTCTCTCCCTCCCTATTTCTCAGCTTCACTTGGACTACTGCTATGGCCTCCCAAATGGTGTCCCTGTATTCAGTCTCTCTCCCCTTTCTCCAATCCATCCTCCACATAAGCTTCCAAATTAATATTCTAAAGCACATATCCCTGGGGGCCAAGTCTGGGAATTCCAAAAGCTGTACTTCTTGTTTCTGACCAACCAGAAGCATGTGACTTAGTGCTGAGGGGGCCTTAGTGCTTTGAGATTATAAGGCCATCCCCTTATTGGCTACTGAACCAGAAGCACTGATAACTCAGTGGATATTTACAAGGTAGTGCTTTCCTTCCAGCCATGGATAATGTCGACTACTTAGATCTGCTTCCTGTGATGGGGAGGACAGCAGCAGCTCAATCATGGCAGACAAAGCAATGGATCCTCCCTGAACGAGCATGAGCCTTGGGTCTAGGGTTACATCTTTTGTGTTGTTCTTTGTTGATCATAGGTGAATGAGTTGTTGTTGTGTTTGTCCTTAGTTCTCAAAGAGGACCATGACATCAGGAAAATGATGACATGACTTGCAGTTGACTTTGATTTGAGTGAGGGAGGGCTGAGATGGATGTGACTATGCATGTGGAGGTAATTTTAAGTTAGGGAGAACCAATGGCCCTGGAAATTTCTTATGGGAGCTGACTAGAAGCAAGGGGAGGGGATCTCTGGCAACTACTCTGTCATTCTTAGAAAAGACTACCATCAAAAGAATGGGCTCTGGCCTGGCCCGTTTTTTCCCAGAAGTCATAGACTGGGAACTATTTGGGTAATGTAGAACTGAGGTGAAATGTTACAGTTCTTATTCAGCTGTCCTAAAAACTGCTATGTGCTCTGATAAGGTTTAAGTATCAACCTCCTGAAGTGGAGTTATACATTATTGAATCCTGTTTGAAGTTTGCTTCTTTCAATCGAATATTGTGTCATCCAGTTTTATGTTTTGGAGTTCTACTGTGTGCAGAAAATAAATATAAATCTCATATCTAATTGACAGTCTTTTTTTTTTTTTTTCTGGGGGAGACCCTAGACATGAGCCAACACCTAAGCCTTGGGCAATTTTTTTGTTGGACTGCCAAGGTGGGAGACAAAGAATTAAAAAGGGTCAAAGAATTAAAAAAAAATAAAGGGAATATAATTAATCCCTTTCATCAGAGGCCAAGTTCCCCTAGGACTGAACCCAATCAGGTCACAGTCTTGAATCTAGAGCTCAGAAAGGGAGTGGTACAGTATCTCAGCCCCTTGGGCCCAGCAATGGTTCTTATTATTAGATGCTGGTTTGACCACATCACTCTTTATTGCTTCTGGGATAAAACACAAACTCCTCTGTTTCGTGTTTAGAGTATTTCACAGCATAGATCCAAGTTATCTACATTACTTCCACCTCAATCAAATGCATTGTCTTCATTCCAAACTAGCTTACTTGCTGTTCCCTGAACATAATGTTCCATTTTTTTTTTCTGTCTGTGTCTTCACACTTCCTGGAATCTGTGTCTTCCACTTCCTGGAATCTCAAGGCTCAGTTCAGATGCCACTTTCTACAAGAAGCTTTTTCTGATTCTCCCAATCATTAGTATGCTCCTCTTTACTCTTCTTCCAGGTCCTTAAATTATTTTGTGCTAATTCTGTACTAAGGTTGTATTTACCTGTCCATTTACATGTTTCTCTTCAGTAGAATGTAAACTCTCTGAGGACTATTTGACTTTTGCTTTTATTTTCATACACCTAGCACAATGTCTTAATCATAGGGAACATAGTAAATGCTTATTGAATCACATGGAATTTATCTATTAACCTGCCTATCCAGGCAGTCATTCCGGTTCCTCTGGTATGGCCTTTTGGTCTTGATACTTATTTCCTTGAGATGGTCTTTATAACTTGGCTTGTCGACAGAAGGATGTATTAGAGAAATATATGACCAGAAAAGAAGATCTGGTCACACGTCAAGGGCAGGGGATCAACAGGTGGCTAGCCTGAGGGTTCCACTGATAACCTCAAAAGAAAATTGAGGAAGGCCTCCAGTATGTTGGGTGGACTTTTTAGGGCAAATTTATGGGAGAACATAGACAAGAGTCATATAGAAAGGTTAGGCATGGAAGGGTTACATTCTGTATCATTGGAGGGGACATCCAATTCCATGAGATCACAGATCTATTTGAAGGCCTGAGTTGAGTCCTCATGGACCACAGATAGGCTCCCTGAGTCATTGTTCAAACTGCAGGAGACAGGAAAGGGGACAGCATTACCTTGGAATACCCTTTTTGATCTATTTGCCAAGTCTCTACTCTTTCGATATTTAAATTGCTTCCAAACAAAAACAACCTCAAAGCATGGTATATTAATACAATGGAATATTATTTTGTTTTAAGACATGATAGTGGCAGCAGCTAGGTGGTACAGTGGATAGAACACCAGCCCTGAAATCAGGAGGACTTGTGACCCTGGGCAAGTCGCTTAACCCCGATTGCCTCAAAAAAATAAAAAAAGATAAAAGGGATAAAAGGTTTCAAGGAAACCTAAGAAGACTTGTATGGATTGACATAGAGTGAAGTTAGTAGAAACAGGGGAACAATTTACATAATAACAATAACAACTTTGTAAAAACAAGCAACCTTGAAAGCCTTAAGAACTCTAATCAGGGCTATGGCCATACATGATTTCTAATGATGACGAGCGCTACCTACTGCCTGACAGGGAGGTGATGTACTTAATATGTGGAATGAGACAAACATTTTTGGATATGCCCAATGTGGGAATTTGTTTTGTCTGACTAGGAGTATTTATTATGAGAGTTTTTCCTTTTTCTCAATGGGGTGAGTATGAGTGGAATAGAAAATAATTACTTAAAAGGAAAAAAAACCGCTTAATTAAAAAAGGAATTATTCCTTCTCCATTTAATTTTTAAAAGTTTTTATTGCTATTTTCTGTTTCTTACATTACCATAATACCCCACATTATCTTTCCCCCCTTCCCCTCTCAGAGAGCCATCCCATTATGACAAATACTACTTTTGGAGAGGAAAAAAAGTCAGCATAACTGATCAATACGTTGAAAAAGTCCGAAAACGTGTGCAAAGTGTGAAGCCTGTGGACCTCCTACCTCCACAAAGGGGTAGGTTAGGGCCGTCTTCTCCTATCTCTTCAGTTGAGTCCCACTTGGTTTTTGTAATTCTGTTAATTTACTTTTGTTTTTTTATGGGTCGTTCTTTCCATCTACATTGTTGTACTTACTGTACTTGTTTGCTTGGCTCTGCTTACTTTACCCTGCATCAGTTCATAATAGATCTTTCCATGCTTCTCGGTATACATCACATTCATCATTTCTTATAGTGCAGTAATTTTCCATTTCATTCATGTACCACAATTTGTTTAGCTATTCCCCAATTGATGGACATCTACTTTGTTTCCAATTCTTAGCTACCACTAAAAGTGATACTATAAATATTTTGGGATGTATGAGAACTTTTTCTTACTGATAACTCCTTTGTGGTATAAACCTAGTAATGAGGTCTTTGATTCAAAGGATATGGAAATATTATGGCCATTTTATTTGCATATTTCCAAATTATTTTTCAAAATGTTTCTATCATTTAACAGCTCTACCAGTAACGTATTAGTATGCCTATTTATCCACAACCCCTCCAACATTGACTTTTGCCGTTTTTTGGGTCATTTTTGTTGATTTGCAGAATGTGAGGTAAAACCTCAGTGTTGTGTCGATTTTCATTTTTCTTATTATTAGTAATTTGGAGCATCTTCTCTCTTCCTTCAATTTAGTTTTACATGAAAATCATACTTAGAACTTCCACACCTCCTGAATCTCATTTTCCTTTCCAATTTATTTTCACCTCCCTGAGGTCCCCTTGTCCCTATTCTCTGACCATTTCTACTTCACCTGAAATATTGTTTCTGGTATCACCCAGTTCTGGCAGCTGAACCTCTTGTCTTATCTTTTGACAAACCAGAATTCCATGTCATTTCCTGTGATTGCCTCAACATGCCTCATTCTCTACCCTGTCTTCGACTTCTTCTTTCCAAGTCTTCTTTATGTGTTTCCCCCTATTAGAATGTAAGACCCTTGAAGGCAGGGGCTATCTTGAAGATGACGGCTTTTGACTCTACCTCACTCTCTGAGGCCCAAGTTTGCTCCATCTCCCAAACCTCTTTCCCTTCCAGTTGCCTTCCTCCACTTCCAGTATTCTTCCGTACCATGAGAGGATCAGGGATATCTCTTTTCCTTGCCATTGGCTCAAACCCAATGTAGAACAAGGCTATTCTGGGCTAGATATCCTGAAGGCAGAGTTCAAGGGCCCCATCCCTGTCCACAAATGTTTATGACCGGAAGGATGGAAATGTCCTCTGGATTCCTGATTTTTCCCTGAAATCTTTGCACCTGTTGGACTGGGGCTGATATGTATGCCCCTGGATCCTGTGCCGTGTGTGTGTGTGTGTGTGTCTGTGTATCCATACATCTGTTCCCTTGTCTAGGGTCTTGACTGTCCTAGGTGTCTGTTAGACTCCTCTTGGATTTCTGCCCCTTCCTGTCCCAACTCAATCTAAATGATGTCTCTTCTCTCTCATTAGCCCCTCCTGGGTCTATTGGGCCTTCCCTCTTCCCCGCTCAAGCGTAGGCTCTCTTGTCCAGCCTCCTGGGTCCTCAGACATCTCTTCTGAAAAAGTAGAGGGTGATGGCTCAAAGTTTCCTTGTTCACTGGGGAGAGGCCTTTTCCACCTTCACTGAAGATGGAGGGAGGCTCCTGCCTGGCCTAGTGTGGCCCAGAAAGGCCCATGGAGACCCAAGAAACAGTATTTACCACAAGGGCTAATTAATAAACAGAAAAAAATTAAAATGACCAATGCAGAATGTCCAAGCAGGGGCCAATACTACTGTATCTTGGAATTAGGTCCCTCAACATCTTCCAAGTGGGTGACATCATTTTAGGTGGTCTAGGCATGAGCCAAACTCTTATTACATTTGCTCGTTTATGTTTACTAATTGTGTTATGACTAGCACACCAGTTCCATTTAATTACTTAGCATTGGATTAGCTTTCAGAAAGAGATTATTTATTTGGAAGACATAGCAAAAACAAACATGAAACATCTTTTCCAACACTTTGTGGACATAATCTCTTTATACCACGAAGAGAATGATTAAGCTCACAGCTTAGTACAATTCCTATATAGTACTAATCCCACCAAGTTCAAGTCCAAAGTCCCCCTGGCAGATGGTGTACTCGGACCCTTGCTCCTTAGAGCATTGTTGCTGAGCCCACTGCAATATTCACCTTGGATTCTTGTATTTCATTTTTGGTTGGTTCACTCTCTACACCTATATGGGAAAAGCAAAAATGAAAAGGCTAAAGCCCCAGACCCACTCTCAGGCCATGTGGCCTTAGGACTGTGGGGGGTGAAATGGGGAACCTCAGGCCCTAAGCTCTTACTTCATGGTGTCACTTGCTGTGAGTGGAGTGCTCCACCTGGAAAAAAGGCCAGACTGTGCTCAGTCATCAGGTAATCTTAAAGATGCAGATAATTCTGGCTATGCAGTCAGTAGAAAAAAGGCTACTTCCAATCCTGTGGTAGGCCAATGCAGAATGTCCAAGTTTGGGCCAGTACTACTGTATCCTGGAATCAGGTCCCTTAAGATCTTCCAAATGGGTGACATCATTTTAGTCAGTCTAGGCACAAGCCAAACTCCTCTTACATTTGCTGGCTTGTATTTGAATGCTTAGCCTTTAGTAAATGCTTGTTTGATCTATCTCATATCTTGCTGTATATCACCTACCTACCTACTTAGCCATCTGTCTGTCTTCTAGCTCCAAAGCTACATTAATTCTGCTCACATCCACCAAGCATGTTCTGTGAATATGATGGCAATATTTTACTGCCTAGTAAAGTTTTGCTAAACTACTATTTCAACACTGTAAGGTCCTTCTCTCATCATTCTATATCCTTGTGGTTTCAGATTATAAGTTCTTAGGAAGCATACCCTATATTTGCACAGGGCTGGAGATAAGGATTAAGGTTAGAAGCTTCCCATGATTTATGCTGAGACTTCTTGACAAAAGGAACACGGAATGGTTAGTCAGAAGTTTCTAGAGCATGGAGGAACCAAGGATCTAGAGAGAGGAGGCAGAATTCAGACCAGAAGCATTATGTTGGTACCAAGATCGTTGAAGTTCAAGTCTGGGGGCCCAGGCAGAAGGTTTTGAAATCTGGTTCAACAACCCTTGTAGCACTTGCTCTCTTATGGGTATGAGTTCATTGTTTTGCTTGGACAGGTGAGGCTGGCCTTATCTTCAAGCTTTTCCAAAATGAGTTCCAGCTGGATAGCTCCTTTACCACTGTTGCAAGCTTTAGTCAAGGGAAACAGCCATCTCTAAGCACTGGCAAACAAAGGCATAGGTCTGCATAATTCATTTTGCATGGTGCAGAGTACAGAGAAATGTGTAAATGACACTTTAAAAATGGTTTCTGTTAATGATGAATTGATCATATTTTAATAATTTGATGACCTCATCGATATGGGCATTCCCTCCACTGGTACATATGGCAAGCTATTTATGCCTTCTTATGCTACCCAATTTATGTTTACCTACAAATCTCATTATCCTAGATAACATACCCAACATCCTAGGTCCCCGGTTCTTTAAATTCTTTTTTTGTTTCTATACGAGTGCATCACTAAATTTTGTTATGTGAACAATCTCTGTTAGGAGATGGGAAGCTTTCCAAATTATTAGTCCAATGGAATTACGGTTGATCATTGCATTAATCAGAGTTCTTAAGTTTTCTTTGGGGCTTTGTCTATAGGAGTTTTGGAGTTATTCTCTTCTTCTGGGCTTGTGTCTTGGACATCGCTAGTACCATAATGACTCATCTTTTTTTGTTTATACATTTTCCATCAATCTGTTCTGGGCAACTCCATATTGCTTAGCCTAGCTGAGAGCTCTAAAGGCTAGGTCTGTGATCCTGGCCCTGTTGAGAGACCTTCAAGCTGCCATCTTGAGGCTGAGGAAGGGGAGGGGAACTGTGTCCATAAATCTTCTTTATGTAATCTTGTGCCCAGGCTTCTGGGTGTTGATTCCTGGGCCCTCTGAGAGACCATATACTTGTGACTTTGAGAACAGTATTGGGTGTAAGATCATCTGAGTGTCTCTGCACTACTGGCCTCTATTGGGTGCTGACTTTGTGTTCTCATCCTCTTTGGGAGACCCTGAATGGCTGGCCTGGGTTGGGGCCTGAGTCCAAATTCAGCTGTGGGTATCTTCATGCTTCAGGGCATGAATCTATGATCTCGGCCTATCCTTGATCTGTAGTTCCTACTTTGCTCCCTTGACTGTAGGTCCCATTTGTGATCTTGGGCTGGGAAGGTGATCTACTATAGTTTCCCCTTTGGTTTACAGATCTCTACTTAGAATGTTAATGGTATAATCATCAGGGAGCTGGGCTGTTCTGATTCCTACTAGTAGCCATCTTAGCTAGTTCCAAAGTTGTTTTAAATAAATTCCTGATGTCTTCTGTGCTTGTCAATTGACTTTGTTGGCTAAATAAGGAGATTAATAAATACTTTTGGTTAATTGAGGATTTGGATAATTGATATTTACAAAAATCTGTAATTTTTTCTCCTAATGCTACTAATAAGTACTTTACCCAGTTTCCCTTTTCAGAATTTCTTTTCCTGAAAATACACAAGAGTGAGCCTCCAAATCCTCTTTCCTCATCTTCTAGAGATGCACTGATGGTTACAGGAATAGGCTTACAAAGTTCTTCTAAATCTTTGCAGGAAAGACATACAAGTGTCAGTGATTAATATTGTAAAAATTCACAGAGACCGATAGACAGATAGTCAGCAAGCTTCTTTGGGTCTGTGATGCTAATGGTAAATTCCATTTTTGGACTTTCCTTCCAGCTGAAGTCTTACAGAAATTAGGACTTTGGGGAGGGTGGGTGGGGGTATTATTGAAGTTGAGTAGGAATCAGGCATGGCAGTTTTTTGGCTTTCTACTCCCTTCTGAGAAAAACCCAAAGATTAGTAGCTTTGAGAACTGTCAACTGTTTTTCATTCCTCGGGCCACCTGTTTTAAATTAAGAGAAAGACAAAGCAAAATGTAGTACCAACAATAACAACAAAATAAATCCCCAAGCTACCGAGGCCCTTATAGTAAAGCCAAAGAAGAGACCCTGGGAGCTTGGAGCAGGGGGCCTTGGGAGGTTGTCTCTGAACGAGTGAATGATTTCAGCCACAGGTCACATACCATAGATTTTTCCCTAGGCTGGGAAGGTGACATAAGCTATTTTTCCCAGAACCATCTTGACACAAGCAATTACTCCATTAAACATGGCAGACGGCCTCCAGGAATATAATCACACCCTGCCCCCCATCCCAGCTAGTCCCACTGCTCTTCTTTATCATGGGCACCAGGAGGTCTGGCCTGGGAAAGCCAACATGAATCCTTTTAACAATGACTCAAGAAACATTTAAGAGCACACTTCATGAGGAATCTTGTGCAGGGTGCTTAGAAAGATATAAAATTTAAATAAAGTAATTTCCCTGTCCTCACGGAACTTACAATCTTGTAGGAGATTGACACCAATATAGATAGCTGTAATATATAGTGTCATATGATAGGGATTGCAAAACAAAGTGCTATGTAAAGTTGGATATAGCAGGGCAGGGAGGAGAGAAGTAATGAAGATTGCGTATTTAGAGCCAGAAGGGATTTTAAGGACCATCTCGTCCAGCCTTCCTGATTTTACATATGGGGAAAATGAGACTCAGAAGTGAAATGACTTACCCTACAGATAGTTAGCAGCAAAGCTGGGATTCTGCCTTGAGTCATTTGACTTGAGCCCCAGTATTCTTTCTGCTGCACCATATTGTCTTCATTACTGATCGGAGGAGGGATGTGGGAATCTGGGAAGTGCCAATTGATTCGGGCTTTTGAAGATGAGTAGGAATTCACCGTAAGGGTTCAATAGATGAAGAGAAGGTATGGTATCTTAGGCATGAGACCAAATGTGAGCAAAGTCACAAAGTTCAGAAACACAGGGCATGTTGGGATATAGACAATGGCACTATTTGGCTGGAGCAGAGAGCATACAGAAAGGAGTAATAAAAAAGAAAGTTTGAAAGGTGATGCCAGGTTGTGGAGAATAAGAAAGTCACTGAAAGTTTTGGAGCAAAAGGCTGGCATGACTAGACAGTGGTAGAGCGGATAGAGCACCACACCTGGAGTCAAGAAGACCTGAGTTCAAAAATATCGTCAGATACTTCCTAGCTGTGTGACTCTGTGCAATTCATTTCACATCTGTTTGCCTCAGTTCTCTCATCAGCAAAATGGGGATAATAATAGCATCTACCTCACAGAATTGTTGTGAGGGTCAAATGACATAACATCTGTAAAGCAATTAGCACGGTGCCTGGTGCATAGTAACTGCTATAGAAATGATAAACTATTATCATCATCATTATTATTATTATTATTTATATGTAAGAAAGGATTGGAGGAGAGAGACGGCAGAGGCAGGAGACAAGTTAGAAGAGAATTTATCAGTTAATCAAGTACTTATTAAGAGCTTCCTGTATGCCAGGCACTATGCTAGGCACTAGGAATGAAGACTTACATATATCTTACAAGGGGATGTGTGTATATGTATATATGTAAATGTATACATATATATACAACATAAATGTCTGTATGTATGTATGCACACATATATATTTGTGTGTGTGTGTGTGTATGCAACCCTCCATTGCTCAGAGGTCTCTCAGCCAATCTAGAGTTGCATCTCCTTCCCCATAAACAACTTAGAGTATCCCAGGGCTATCCTATCCCTCAGGGAACTGCCCAGGATGCCCCTGAGTAGAGGTACTACAAATACATACAAAAGAAGCAGGGTAATTTCCAGAGGAGTCACTGGCAGCTAGGGGTATGAGGAAGTTCTCATATAGGTAGTGGCATCTGAGTGAAGCTTTGAGGAGATTCCGGAATCTAAGGGAATCCAAGGAATTCTGAGGGATCTTAGGGATTCTAAGAGGCAGTACTGGGGGGAGGGGGCACATTCTAGGTAGAAGTGGGAGATAGAATGTCATGTGTGAGGAACAACTTTAGCTAGACTGGGGAATGAGTAAGGCAGGTATTGCCTAATCACCCGGGAAAGGTAGGTTGGAGACAGGTTTGAAGGACTTTAAATGCCAAACAGAGAGAGGACTTTATATTTGATACCAGAGATATTAGGGAGCTTTTTGGGCAAGTGATTGATGTGGTCAGACCTGTGCTTTAGGTGCATCACTTTGGCAGCTGTGTGGCAGCTTGATTCGAGAAAGGAAACACCCACAGTACTTTAAACATGAGATAGTCAGGTGTATAGGTTTAGATGAGTAACCTTCTCTGACCTTCAATTCACTTACCCTTTCTTCCTACATATTTTTGAAATGAAGATAGCAGGAAGGGAAGGAAGAGACATTCTCTAGAGGGAGTGCCTCTACATTTGTTCAAAAGGACAAATGGTCCTCTCAGCAAGCTCTTGCTTTCAGAGCTCAGCCCTAACGTAAGCTTTCAGCCTCTGGAGGAAGATGGGTGTTGTCAGTTCTGCAGCTAGGAAAGTTTTGACCCTTGCCCTGTTGTCTTGGGGCTGAGCTACCTCCCTCATCCCCTGCAGAGATCCCATCCTGCTTGTATTTCCCCCTTATGTGGTTGGCAAACTGAAGCAAACACAGAAGGCTGGGCTCTGTAGCCTGGGGAAAGCTGTTCTGACCAAGTCCCAGAGAAGTAGATAGAGCATGGTGATAAATTAGAATACTGTACAGTTATGTACAATGAAATTTGAATACTTTACCTGGACAATATTTTCCCACTAGGTTCCACAATAGACCTGTAAGGAGAGGACAGAAATCATGATCCCTGGTATACAGTTCATTGAATCATAGGACCATAGATTTAGAGCAGAAAGGGATCTTAGAATCTGACCCCTTCATTTTACAGATAAGGAAACTGAGGCACAGAAGGGTTAAAAATGATTTGCCTAGGATTGCATAGCTAGTAATTGTCTGAGGTAAAAATTGAACTAAGGGGGCAGCTAGATGGTACAGTGAGTAGAACACCGGCCCTGGAGCCAGGAGGATCTGAGTTCAAATTTAACCTCAGCCACTTGACACACTTACTAGCTGTGTGACCTTGGGCAAGTCACTTCACCCCCGTTGCCCTGCCTTCCCCCCTTCAAAAAAAAATTGAACCAAGGGCTCCCTTACTGCAAGCCCAATGCTATTAAATCCACTTTAGATGTCTCAGTTGGCCAACCCGAAGACCAAACAAAATGAGGTGATTTACATATGGCAACTCTCCTTTGAGTACAAAAAAATAATACTTCAGTAGGGAATGGACTTTGAGTTTATCTAATAGTGAGGTATAGCGCATAAAATACTGAGCCCATAGTCAGGAAGACCAGAGTTCAAGTCCAGCCTCAGACACTTACTAGCTGTGTGACCTTTGGCAAGTCAGTTAACCTCTGTCTGCCTCAGTTTATAGCTCCTACCTCCCAGGGTTATCATGAAGATCAAATGAAATAATTATAAAGTGCTCAGCACAGCACCTGGCACATAGTAGGTGCTCTGTAAATACTGATTTTTGTTATTCACATTCATTTCTTTTTCTTAAAAAATAATAAAAATATCTTGCATTTAGATGGCCTCTTATCCTTTTTCAAACACTTTTCTGTGTCTCATCTTAAGCGATACAACAATTTGATAAGGTATTGTAACCTTACCAGAACTGACCTAGAACTTAAGTTCTGGATTTTATAGAGAATGGATTAAATCCTAGCAAGTATCTTATAGTTTTTCTTTGTCTAATGCCCCCACTGAAAGTTTCCTTGGGAATCTTGGAATTTAACTAATGTCTAGTCTTCTACAGAAAAGTATAAAGTGTCTATATAGTCCCCAATGCACACACAAGGGCTAACTAGCTAGTTAATGAAATATATATATATATATGTTACATATATACATATATGAGTATATATACATGCATTCATACAATACACATATGTAAACAGAGTAAACCTAATCTTTCTTTCCCGTGATAGTCCTTTAATCATGAGTGGTCACTTGTAGACAGGCCAACTAACAGTTTGTCCAGGATGAACCGATATGAGACAAGCCAGGTACTGAGGAGAAGAAATAAAATTCTTATTTGGGAGAGAAAAATATATTTGCACCTCTCTGTTAGGATAAAATGAGATAGTCTATGTAAAGGACTTTGCAGACCTTAAAGCACTACAGGATATCATAATCATTGTCTTTAGTATTATATGAGCTTGGGGGGGTGGCAAGCATCGAGTGAAAGGGGCATTTTAACATTAAATGGTATGGAAAAAGAATGTATCCTACTGAGTGACACTTTTGCTTTTGGAATAAAGAGCTCAGGCACCTTTTAAAAATAGTATTTTATTTTTCCAATTATATGTAAAGACAATTTTTAACATTCATTTTAAAAAGTTTGAGCTCCATATTTTATCCCTCCCTCCCTCCTCTCCTCCCTTTCTAAGACAGTAAGCAATTCGGTATTGCTTGTATATGTGCAATCATGTAAAACATACTTCTGTATTAGTCATGTTGTAAAAGAAGAAACAAACCAAAAGAGAAAGAAACACTTCAAAAGTGAAAAGAGTCCACTTCTATCTGTATTCAGACTCCAGCCGTTCTTCCTCTGGATGTGGGTACATTTTCCATCACGAGTCCTTTGGAATTGCCTTGGATCATTGCATTGCCGAGAAGAGTTTAGTCATTTAGAGTTGATCCTCATGCAATGTTGTTGTTACTGTGGACAATGTTCTTGCTCAGGAACGTTTAAAGAACCAAAGAACAGTATTTGGTACCTTACTTAGAAGGACTTCAGTGTATAGGAAGACCCAAGGACAAGGATGGTCTTCATTAGATGCTGGACTTTATGCTGGTTACCAAGCTGAACTGGTTCTGTTTCCCCAAGGACCAAGAGAACTTGTTTTAACCTGTGGCTTTTCATTTTCCTCAGGCATCCGGTTATCCTGTACCTCCCTGAGAACTGAGATACTTCCCTTTGAAATAAACGCACAAGCATCCATCACTCCATGAATTCCCTGAAACACGTTGACACTCTGTCTATATCAACATCTCTCCTCTGGGAAAAAAATTTGTCTTTTCTATTCTTTCTGTCTGACATCAATTTCTTAGTGTAACATCTTGTCTATAAAGCAAAATTCAGAGGATGAAGAATTAAAAAAAAGAACAAAAGTATATTTTATTTATGTTTTATCACAAAGAAAGAATGAGGGAGAGCACCAGAGGAGAAAGGGAAAATAAGAAGATAATATCCCATCGGATAATGCAGAGAATTCTGCCAGGGAATTGGAGTAAGCAAAAGAAAATCTCATTATGAATTTGACATATGCCCCAGTTCGCTTTGGTCTCTGCCCCCACCCCCACTCCTGAGTCCCTTTCATAGAAATGCTGTCCTGTCTGAAGTCAACAGCTGATGATAGCTTAAGTGTCCTGGCAGCCCTGATGATGTCACAAGGGAGAGGGGCACTCTTCTAGTCTGGGGCTGCAGTTTCTGCCCTGCCCCACCCTCCCACCCTCTCCATCCCCCTCCATGACCTCACACACTAACCACCATGTCCAAGAACAGAGGAGGGAACATCTCCCAGGCAACAGCAGCTGCAAGCCTCTGTGAGAAACAAGCTTAATTTGTTCATGGTGATGGAATTAAGTTGGTGGGGTGGGGGTGTAGAAGGGGAACAAGACAAGCAGTGGGAGGGAGGGATGGAGGAAAGGAAAAGAGAAAGAGAAAAATATGACCATGTTGGCTAATAAATGGAGTTGGCATGTGTTGGATGGAACAGGGAAACGGCAGCTCCCAGGGCTGACTGGTTCTCCTCCTCCCCTCCCCCATCCTTTTTTTTTTCAGTTGTTCTCTCCACTCTCTGAAGTCCCTTGGAAACCTTCCAGTTCCCAATGAAGTTCCAATTCTTATTAGAAATCCCCTTCTTGGCTCCTTTGCCTAGTTTCCCTTCTACTCCAGACACTGTGCTCCCCCTATCCTCATTAAGTTTAACTTTGCAAAGAAAGTGGTGGGAGAAAGGGAAAGTCAACCAACCAGGGCTTCTTTTCTAGTCTTGCTCTCTGAGTCTGGGTCTAACAGAAGTACCCAAGACAATTCTAATAACTGTGGTTTTAAAATCCTTTTTTTTTTTTTTTTGCACACTGATATAAGCAGCCCAATTCATTGAAGACAAAAGGAATGAAGATGGCAATGGTAAGAAATGAATAACTAAACTCTGGTTTAGGATTTGAAGCCCTTTGCCTTCAGGTAAATAGCACCAATATGGGCTTCCTAACCAAGTGATAGGATACTTCTACCTGCAATGGGTTCGAAAACATGTCCTTAAGGTAAAGAGTCAATTTGTCATTCACTACTTTCACGCTACTTATCGCACCACGTTTTGGGTTTGGGTTTTTTTGTGAGAAAAAAATGGGGTACACATAACATTATAAACTCAAGATAGCTCATCCACAAAAAAATTAACTCCCCAATTATTATACATCTCTTAAAAAGATTCATATGGAATGCTTATTCAATCAAAACCGACATGTTCTCTCCCTTGAAATGTTATCTAGGTTTTTCCGAGAATACCTCTGTTGTCTTGGAATGTCCTCAGAAGGTGCTGTCAATGGTTAGATGCCAGGATAAAACCTTCAGAGTCCTTTCAAATAGCAGGGGAAAAGCGAATAGGGTAGGGAAGCCATTTAAGCTTGTGTTTTCTTTCCCTGTGGCTTGTGGTCTTTTCCTCTGCCTCCTAGGAAACCACTAAGATTCCTTGGCCTGTTTCCAAAGTCCTCCATGACCCCACAGTCTCTTCTGCCACTAAATCAGTCTTCATCACTAATGCATCCTCCAAAGCTTCCTTCCAATTTAGGCTTGGCCCAGCCCAGAGTGATTTTGTTTCCATCGATGTGCCCATCTTTCATGCCTTCCTTGGCTTTTGCACCTTATTCTATGTGGAAGTCCACAAAACCAAAGCCTTAAGATGACCCTATTTTCCTGTCTGTGATTATCCTTACACCAACAGAGCCATAAAACAAATCTTTTAATATTTCTTCTATGGTGTTTTCAATCAGACCTTTGACAAAGTTGCGTATGACTGGCTCCATGCATTAGATGTTTTTCTATCTTTTAGGCTGTTCTACCCTTGATTTCCATCTTGTTAGAAAGAATCTAAAGCTTCTTTTGCATCTTTAGCAGAGGAAAATTTAGTGAAGAAATAACCTTTAGGGTCTCCACTAGTTGTTTTTGAGGATGCTGATAACTGTCCCCTTCTCACACACTTTCCGTAGACTTCGGCAACACTGTAGGTAAGGTCATTCAACACGAGTGTCTTTGAATCTCTTGAAGTTTTCTTGACCTTGATGTTTCTCTCCTGTAATCCAGAATAGTGGCCCAACTACTCCTCTCTGTTCCTTGTTTCTTTTCCAAGACTGTGCTCACTTCTGCTTCTGTCTTAAATTCAATGTAGGCAATTCCTTTGGGTATCGCCTCCTTGGTGTAACTAATCTAACTTCGATGGCGTCTTCAGACACTTCCTTTAGCTCCTTTTGAATAATCTAATAAGGCAGGTTCCTGAAGGAAGAACACTCTTCCATCTTGATTTTTCATGCCTTATTTGTATTCATTTGCCTTTTTCCAGTTTAATTTCAGAGTCAAAGATTGTTGAGTCACTGTGTCCCAGAGATTTTTATAAGATTTCAGCAGATTCAAATTCCACATGGCCAAATTTCATGGTAGCTCTAATTTGGACATCCATGTCGACAAGATCATTCCCCACCCCACTCCCAAGAAGTCCGTGATATCAGTTTTTAAATTGATGGAAGTGCTTTTATTGAAGTTCAGGTTTCCAGCAAAGATATTTAAAACCATTGATGGCTCAACTTCCAACTTCTGTTTCTCGGATCCAGGGACTATATTATCATTTGCTTTTTTTTCTTTTCAAGTTCTTTAAAAACACACGCATTTCTTCTTCTTCCTCCCCATCTTCTTCATGTTCTTATTCTATAGCTTTCATAGGGGCATCCTTTAGCTGGTACAGTCTCTGTGACTTTTTCTGTATCATCCTCACTATCCCTTTCCTCCTCATCCCCTTTTTCCTCATTTTCAGAGTTTCTTTGGTTGGAATTGCTCTCATTTTATCCCTTTGGGAGGTCCCAAATCTTCATCCTCTTCATTTTCTTCTCTATCATCCTGTTCAGATTTATTGAGCTCTTTTTGGAACTTCTTTTCTTATCTTTCCTTTCCTTTTTTTGCCCTCTGGTAGGGAAATATTACTGCTTTAACTGAGGTAGCTCCCTTCTTGCCTGATATGATGACTGTTATGGTTAGGATAGCCACTTTCTTGGCAGAGGAAGCTTTGATGTTCCTGCTGGGGGTTGTGACTTCTTTCTGAGCAAGTGTTCTGGGTCTGGCCTGGATCAGGTCTGTCCTACAGTAGTCATTTAATAGTCAACAAAAGCCATTGTAGGAAAAAGATGTTTAGCAAAGATAGCTATTTAGCAAGACATTGAGGATACTTTGAGCTGATTCAGCTCAGTAAATCTCTCTTGCCTAAGTTACCCACCGTGATCCACCATCCTAGCATGAGAGTACCTCTCCAAAGTCCTTATGGCTGCTTTGTACTCAGGTGAAAAAAGAAGTGACATCTACAATCCCCTGAACTGGCCAAATATTAAGGAAGGTCTCAATACCCTTTAAAGAAAAACTAGTCTAACTGAAATGGGGAGGAAAGTTTAGGACACTGTTCCTACAGTAGGCGTGACAACAATGGCCTTCCACTTTCTTTCCTGGAGTAGCTGCAGCCTTCTTGCCTTCCTTTGAAAGTACTACAACCTCTTCTCCCTTACTGTCTTCTTCATCTTCTGACATCTCTCCATCCTCACTGTCTTCTATTGCTCTTGAGAGAAGAGTCATTATCTTTGGCTCACCTTGATTTTCCCTAGTTTCACCATGGAGGCAATGTTGCAGATAGTGTGGATCTGTCAGGTAGAGAACCAGGCAACATCATGGAGGCTGAGAGTGGAGTCCTTTGGCTGCTGGAGACTCCCCATCATGTTTTAATGTTTTAATAGCTTCAACATTGAGAGTAGGGGTGTAACAGCAATTTGGCTAACGACTGCTGTGGGGTTGTAAGACCCAACAGGACCAGCAACAAGAGCTGTCAGCACAGGCCCTTTGATCTGCCTTACTAAGGAAAGTAACTTTAAGGGGTTAACAACCTCACTTTAATCACACATACATATATCATTCACTTAGTTCAGGAGGAAAAATCAGCACCCTGAACTTCAGAGCAAATACAAGTAAATTACAAACAGAAACAATATAAACAGACCAAATCACAATTCAGTTACCAGAGAAGAACCAATGGGTCTGGGTTAGCAAAGCCAGAGGGCAGTTACAAAGGCTTGCCCAGAGTCACATGCCACTCTTCCAGTGAGTGAGAGCCCCCAAAAGAAAAACACCAACCTCTGAGTTTGTATACCCTGTTCAGGGTCAAAGGGCATCACAACATACGACTCAAACCCACAAGACCTAAAAGCTTCTGGCTTCACAAACATGCGACTCAAAACCAAGTAACTAAGCTTTCCCTTGAGATAAGGAGGTCATCAGAGACTCCTGATCCAATCAAAGAAACAAAGGCTGGATTCCTCAAGGGCACTTGATTAAATAAGTGCCACCTTAATTACTGATACAAGGGATCAACCTCCTTTTTCTGATGGATGAAATCACTCTGCTTTATAGTTGAGAGGGGTTGGCATGAGAAAAGAATGAAGAATTTGGGGTCAAATTATGGATTGTTTTACAGTGGGAGTTACCCCTTCTGGTGCCTCTGTTCCATAGGGCGTGAATTTATGCCTTCTAGAGCAGCAGTCTAAGCTGATACCTGGGGCCAGAATTACTAGTTGAATAGGTAGGTATTTAAAGCTTTAAAAAGGCAAAGTAAAACATAGGCTTCCCAACCAAATGACTCAACACAATGAAAAGCTGGTTGGACCAGGAAGTTTCCTTTTTACCTGGGAGTATTATTCCAACTTTTGACTTCCCCTTTTCCACTCTTGTCTCTCCCCATCCCCCACTCCAATCCCTCCCCAAAACGAAAAACAAAAACAAAACCCATCATCACATTTCCCTATCTGATTTCAACTAGAGGCCAACACCAGGACAGAATCATGAACAAACATGAGTCAGTAACAGCCAGAGTACAGTTATCAGTCCATAGGGTTACCTTCTCTTACTCCTCACCTCTCAAAGATCCCTGTGATGCTTGAGATCCTATATGTGAATGAAGAGAATTATAATCAGGGCTCTCTTGGAATCATCTGAACCAGCTCATGAGGGCCAATTGTTAAATTTTCAATGTGAGCATTTATATCTTTTTATTGGCAAATGCTGCCAATCAGGGCTTGATTTGTTATGCATTGATTATCTAGACCTAAGAAAGTGATGAAGGAAATATTAATAATGCAGATTCAATTTAAAATACGTTATGCATACACACATATATTTTGGAGAGGCCAGTTGTTAAACACATACCAATTCACCACTGATTATAATCATCATTACCAGCTACAATTACTATTATTCAACAACCAAATAAGGTTCCACTGTGTAATAGATGATGTGCTCGAATCGTTTTCGGGGAAGATAGATTCTGTGTAACTTCAGAGGGAATATTTAGGCTTGATAAAAGGGGAGAGAAGAGAAAGGGGAAGGGAATGTGCATTTACAGAGCACCTACTATGTGCCAGACACAGTGCTAAGCACTTTACAAGTATTATCTCATTTGATACAACAACCCTGGGAGGTAGGTACTGTTTTATAATTGAGGAAACTGAGGCAAACAATGATTAAGTGACTTGCCCAGAGTAACACAGCTATTAAGCATCTGAGGCTGAATTTGAACTCAGGGCTTTCTGATTCCAGGCCAAGCATTCCTATCTACTGCCCCACCTGGCTATGAAGAGAAAACTTCAGTTAGAGCTGTCCAATGTACCTAGCAATAGGTTGCCCCTATCCCTTTAAGTGACGGCTGAATGAATGATCGGTTGTCAAGAATACAGTTGAAGGGTGTTAGACCAGGTGACTTCTGACATCTTCTCTAGCATAGAAGATTCTGTGACCTTGATTTTTCGATACATGAGCCACTGGTTCATGCTCTGGATTCCATGCAAATGCATGCCTGCTAAGTGAAAGAGCACTGGAGAGTACTGTAATCAGAACTTCTGACTTCACATCTTAGGCTACCTGCTTACTGTTTGCACTTGAGCAATGACAATCTCTTTGTGCTCATCCGTACAATGACCTGGAAGGTTCCTTCCCTCTCCCACATTCTATGATTCTATGAGATAGCCCGGGGCTTAGCAAGCTGCTTGCCAGTTGCCAAATCTGACTAAGATTTGTAGGCTGAGGACAGTTCACAAACAGGCAGCCCCAGATTTGGCCCGTGGGCAAGAGTTTGCTGAACTGTAGTCTACCCCGGTTCCCCTCAAGTAAACAATTCTATTAGCTCAGAGGTCCAGGCACCTGTGGGACATGGCTAAGAAGAAGGAAAAGGAAAAATGAAAGGAGAAGTGAAATGATCTGTTCTGAGTTTACACAGGTAGTTATCAACAGAGTTTAGATGTGAACCCAGGACCCCTTCCATACCCAGTGTTCTTTTCTTTAGGGCTGCTCCCTTGTACTATATCTGGTTCATGAACCATCAGGTTGGATGTGGAGTAATTTCTCCTAAATGTCCTCAAATTTCAGATCCATTCTTCAGATCTTGAGTTGGGGGAGTACACAGTTAGAGGCTAAGGGCAATCAAGAGGTGAAGTAACCCATTGGACTAAGAGGCGGTAGACTATCTCTCTGATGGACTGCGTTACCTTGGGTGAGTCTGTCAACCTCTCCGAACCTGCCCTATCCACTAAACCTCGTGGTTGTGAATATCCAGTGAGAAATAACATGTGAAAATATGGTAAACAGTCATGCATAATAGAAATATATGATGTTATAATGATTAGGAATAGAGGATAAGGACTAATCCTGTTCTCTTATTGGTAAAGGGAACTCACAAGTAGAAGGGCTCTTTCTACCCATGTAGATCAGCACTTTCTCTTCAACTTAAAAGCCTTTAGGGAGTTGCCCAAAACAATAAGAAGTTAAATGACTTGTCCAGAGTCACACAATCCATATATGTCAGAGATGAAACATGAACTTAGATCGTCCTGGCTGTGAGGCCAGCATTCTATCCACTTATGCCATGTTGCCTCTCTGATTTTATTATAATACTTATTTTCATATAACACTCATTTCTAGACCATCAAAGCTCAATACCCACCATTTACTTTATTGGATTACCCAACTAAAGCAGACCTTTTGACTGTTCTTTATGAGATTACTGGGTCTCCATCTTTGAATTGAAATGTGCCATCATTTTGCAAACTAAATTAAGGAAACACTCAATATCTAGAAGCAACCTAATTGTCACCCCTTTGAAATTTCAGAGATAGGGTTTGGAACAACACCTATCTGTACAAAAATATTTATAGCAGCTCTTTTTGTGGTGGCTAAGAACTGCAAATTGAAGGGATGCCCATCAATTAGGGAATAATTAAAAAAGCTGTGATACATGATTGTGATGGAATATTATTGTGTTATAAGAAATGACAAGCAGGATGATTTCAGAAAAACTGAAAAGATTTATATGAACTGATGCAAAGTGAAGTGAACAGAACCAGGAGAATATTATACACAGTAACAACAATATCATACAATGAAGAATTGTGAATGACTTATCTATTCTCAGCAATACAATGATCCAAGACAATCCCAAAGAACTCATGATAACGCATACTATCTGCCTCCAGAGAAAGAACTGATACTGTTTCAATATAAACTGAAGCATACTATGTTTTTACTTTCTTTCATTCTTTTATTTGAATCTTCTTGTACAGAATGACTAATATAGAAGTGTTTTACATGACTGCATATATATAACCTATATCTGATTATTTACCATCTCAGGGAGAGGGGAGGGGAGGGAAGAGACATAGAATTTGGAACTCAAAACTTAAAAAAGCCAAAAGTTAAAAATAATTTTAACATGAAGTTGGGGGAAAATGTATATACACAAACATATGAAAGGATTTTTTATTATTTCCCCTTATCATCTTGAGGTCACAAGCCATAGTAGACAGAAAACTAGTTTTAGAGTCAGGATGCTCAGGTCTCACTTTTGATACATACTGGCTGTGGAGCCCTGGGATCATTCTCTCAATGTTCCAGCCTAGTGGTGTCAAATTCAAATAGAAATAGAGACCACCAATCCATCCATAACTATCCCTGCTGGTCATATATTGGCTTAGTTTTAAAATGTAATATTGTCTATGTTTTATTGTATTTTCATTTATTTTGCTAAAAATTTCCTAATTATATCTCTGGTTCAGGCCATGCTGGGGATAGAGTATTATGGGCTGTACTTGGGTGTGTTTGATATTCTGCTCATGACAAGATTCTTAAGGCAATCCATGAGTTGCAAGGGCAGTGGCGACCTACACTGATAGAGGGAGTTTCCTCATCTGGGAATTCCCTATATTAGTGAAATGACAGGTCTATCCCACATGCCTAGCCCTATGATAATAGAATACAGCTGTGAGGCAACAGCTTGTTTTTGGTGATTAGGCACTGTAAAAACTGGCACTCAGCTCTACTAGTCACTGAAGCACATTCAGAATCAAAGAGGAAATGCCTTCTGTAGCTGCCTGAAGCATTTCAAATGAGGTTACATCAAACATGTTGACAAGGAAGTAACTCTGGGCTAGTTGTGTATAGAAGAGGTCTGCTTGGAGATTTCTCTTTATTGTGAAAGTCTCCCCACAATTCTTGCTATTGGCAGCCCAACATTGTGGTAGAAGTTTTGTTCTTAATTTTTGGGCAGAGTTTTTTCAGAGTGAAGAGTTGCCAAGATTCTAGGCAGAAAAACACTTAAGAAATACTACACAACATGAAGAAAATAGTCCAAGGGTCTTAAAAATGGGATGTGTTCAGCTGTGCATCAAAGGAGCTTCCAAAGAAGGCAAAAGGGGGTCATTCATTCAACTATTAATGTTTGACAGCTTGCCATGTGCAAAGCATTCTTGGAAAAAAGTTTTCAATCTAGTTGGGAAGATAAGACTTAAGTGAAAAATTAAAAACAATGCAACAGCTATCACAAGATGGTGCATGATTAATTGCCAGATGAGTGGTACAAACAATGTTCTATGAGCCCAGAAAGGGCAGAATGATTATGGGTTGAAGCCCATCTGGGAAGGCTTCACAGAGAAGGAGAAACTTGATCTGGGTCTCATAGGATGTTGATAGATTTATGGAGGGCATTCAAGGTGAAGGAAATGGTAGAAGTAAAGACTTCTGCGAACACGCAAGGCATGTTTGGAGGACCATGCATTAAACAACTTGTTTGAAATTATGAGTTCCTATAAGGAAATGATGGAACATAGAACTTTATTGGGGCCTGGAATGTAAAGGGATTTGAATACAGGCTGGGTTCTGTAATCAATGATACCTTCATTGGCTATTCTAGACCACCATGATCCTTCTCAATTCTTGATGACTATTTTTGCCATTTTGCCATATAATTTAGGATTTGATGTTATATTGCTTTGTATTTTTTTTTTCTGGATCATTTGTATATACCATTAGTGATGTAGAATAAGTAAAAGCTCCTTGAGGGCAGTGACTATGTCATATTTCTCCCTATTCCCTCACATCACTTAGCACAATGCTAGGCACATTGTGAGTGGTCAAAAAGGGCTTGTTGATTTTACATGGTTTGATATAACATGATAAGAGATAGGGACTGTGACCTGGAGCACAGAAAGCCAGCCTTAAATCCAAGAAGATCTGGGTTCAGGTCACATCTCTGAGACATAATGGCTTTGAGACTCCAGACAAGTCACTGCTTCTGAGTGTCCTAGGCAATTTTCCAAGATTATAAGTTGCAGAGAAGGTACTCACCTGCAAAGGTAGAGGGACGTTCCTCGGCTAGTAGTTCCCTACACCAACAGCATAATAGGCCCTGTCCCTAGCCCTTTACTTTTTTTTCTTTTCTTTTTCTTTTTTATTTAATTTTAGATTATGGAATAAAATAAGCATTTCCGTAACATAGTATCATAAAAAAGATGATTGCATGAGAAACTGCAAAACCATTATGTACAAGTTGCTATTCCTCTTAAATATATAATAAAGTTATCATGTAAATTTCTTTTTCCCCCTTTTTTCTTCCCTCTGCTCCCCCTGTCCTGCCCTAGAGATGGCTACCATTAGACACACACACACACACACACACACACACACACACACACACACATACATAAAATTATTTTATACATCTATTCATCAGTTTTTTTCTGGATGTAGTTAGCATCTTTCTTCATACATCCTTTATTTTTAATTTGCATATTTATAATAGTCAAAATGACTTAGTCACTCCAAGTTGTTCTTAGAACAATATTGCTATTCCTGCTTACAATGTTCTCTTGGTTTTGCTCATTTTGCTCTTCACCAGCCCTTTTCTCATATAGCAGTATATCTAGGAAGCTGGCAAGGAGAGAATACACAAGGAAAGTCCAGGAAATGGGGAAGCTAGCTTTATCTTGATGATCATCACCCCACCAAACTATTTGGAACTTTACAAATTTTATTCACTGTAACTCCCGTGCAATACCCCTAGAAATCTTGCCCCTATTTTGAGGAACATTGATATTAGTCATATTTCATATATTGCATCTTTCTTCTACTTAATACAGTGGTCTCCAAGTGGTGGGTGAATAAAGAAATGGATTTTTTTTTCTATCGATGATTCTTAAGAATATCCATATTTTTATGAATTTCAAGTAAAACCAGCCTCTTTGGCTTTTCCTAAAGGGGATCTTGTTGCAAATTTTGTCATGTTCTGAGCATTTAATAAGAAATCCATTTCCCAGAATTTTTAGGATCCCCTGGCTCATCCTGCTTTTTGGAATTTCCAGTTGTCTATTCTCAACCTAATCCCTAATAGGAAATTGACCGGGAACTTTGGAAGGTAGGTGACCTAAAATCAACATTGTTGGCCCTGATGTTTGCTTTGGTTTAAAGAGTTACGGGGATAATATAATAAACCTTTGTTTTTCTGGGCTTTTCTTTACTGGCAAGTAGCTGTTTTTATCCAGATATTTCACATGTGACAGGTCCAGCAGAAGCTTAAAATAGAACTGGCTCCCAATTTTCTGGATCAGCTGGAGTAGCAATAAAGGCATAAGTGTCATAGGCCCAAATTCCATGCTAGAAAAACAACTATCCGATAATGTTCAGATTGCTTAACTGTCCTCTGTCCAGGTCTTTCATTCCAGTGGCTCCTGGAACTGCTTCTCATACTGCTGGACTTTCAATGACACTAACTCCTCTGTCCTACTTCTGCCTCCAAATGTAAGCTCTATTTGAGTCAACAATGCAACATGGAAGCCAAAAAAGTTAATGGACTCTTGGGCTGCATTGAAAGGCCTAGTGCCTAGAATACAGAAGGTGACAATCCAGCCGTACCCTATCTTGGTCAGATAACATCTGAAAATTTGCGTGGCTCTGGATTGTACATTTTAACAAGGGAATTGACCAGTAAAGGATCATGATTAGAAGGGTGTGAAAAGCATGGTTTGAAGGCTGAAGAGCAAACCATACAAGACTGAACTGAACACTGGTTATCCAGGAGAAGCAAAAACTTAGGGGTGAGGAGGATGCCATAGTTTTTTCTTAAAGTATTTGAAGAGATATTACAGGAAAGAGGGAATAGGAAAGGGATGTTATAGGAAAGATCCCAAAAGGAAGAATTAGGAGCAATAGATGGAAGTTAAAGAGAGGTAAACAATGAAGCTATTCAAAAGTGGAGTGGGCTACTTCAGGAGGTAATGGATGACCTTTTGGCAGGTATGCAACAAAGAGCAGAGTCTGTGTGTGTGTGTGTGTGTGTGTGTGTGTGTGCACGCGTGTGTGGCAGTAGTATAGGTTGGACTAGAAGTCCCCTGAAGTCCTTTCCTTTGTTATGTACGTATATTGCTTTTCTCTGTAACTGATCCTGTTTCCATACTCAGATAGATCCATGATCTCACCAATTTGGATTTTCCTTCTAGTAGACCAAACTACAACCTAACCTATATGACTCTTGTCCATGTTCTCCAATAAGTCTGCAAAGAAGTGTCTATTCAAATTGCTGGAGACCATCCTACTTCCTGCCGATGTCACAGAGACATACTAGTGGAGTCCTCTGGCTGTCCACTTGTCATTCTAAACCTTAAGTTCCTTAGCTAAACCTTCCTGATCTATAATAACAGTCTAAATTTGCATAGTTCTTTATGGCTTACGAAAGTACTTTTATAGACACTGTCTCATTTGACCCCAAAAATCAATGAGGGAAGTGGGATGATGATCCCCATTTTACAGAACAAGAAATAGGCTTAAAGAAGTTAAGTGATTTTTTTTTCTATGTCACACAGCAAGAAAATAGCCAAGCAAGCATTCAAATCTAAATGTTTAATTTGTGGTCCAGTGGACTTTCCATTATTTCATGCCACCTCTTATGACCCACAGTCAATATGGCATGCATGTGAGTTATTTTGCAGCTGCAATAGATTTGTGCTGACCCATCAGCACTCTCTTATCCAGTTTCCCACTATAACCAAGGGCATCTGACTGGGGTTAGTAGCTTAGTCTAAGGCCAAGGAAGGAAACAAAACTTGTGGAGGAGGAGGGGAAGAGGGAATCAAATTCATGACTACGACCCTATGAACATGGCACTCTGGTCCATGCAACCAGCCAGCTTGCTCCAGCACAGCTAAGTTAAAAAACTTCCCTTTTCTCACAAAAGTGGCTATCACATTTACCTATAAATATCTGCCATTTTCTTCCTTTAAAATATTTCCCAGATTTTCCCCTTTTTTGTCACTCCCCAGGGCTACTATCTTAGCGCAGACCCATGACTCTTCATGTCTGAAGGACTGCATTTAGCTAGCTGCATTCTTGTCCCTCTCCAATCCATCCTACAGGTTTCTGCCAAACTAATCTCCCTTCCTTCCTTCCTTCCTTCCTTCCTTCCTTCCTTCCTTCCTTCCTTCCTTCCTTCCTTCCTTCCTTCCTTCCTTCCTTCCTTCCTTCCTTCCTTCCTTTCTTCCTTCCTTCCTTCCTTCTCCTTCCTCCCCCAGAAGCTCATAGTCAATTGATCTCTCTTTCATAAACCTCTCTGTCATCTCTCTCTATTTATATGCTTTTTATCTATCTATCTTTAGCATCTCCAAACATAGTACTAAAGCATATAGTAGGTATTCAACAAATATTTATTGATTGACTAAATTTTAGCCTTTGTTAAGAAAGGGGAAAAAGATTTAAAAATATTAAATGACTAAAAAATATTAAAAAGGCTGCTCCTTGATTTGGGTCTGTTATGAGTGTGTAATATAATAAAAAGATAGCATGTACAAAAGATGTCATCCAGAGCTGATACCTTAATGGTTTTCACCCCTTCCTCCTAGGCACAGAAAACTGCTACATCTCACCTTAAATTGTATAACCTCCACAGAGCAGGCTGGGCAACTCCATTCTAGTTAACATATGTTTATCAGGGGCTTTTATGATCAAGATACTGTGACACACGCTAGACATACCAAGTTAAAAATGAAAAATAATCCCTGCCCTCGAGAAGTTTCTATTCAGGGATGTGCTAGCAAATGTTTAATAATGTACTCTCCAAAAAGCATGACTCCCTTTTAAGTTTATGCTGTATCATTAACACTTTCTCCATTACTTTCTTAAGTATGGACAATCAGCAAAACAATAAATCAAGCCCTGATTTGTTACGTTTGCCAACTTCCAAAAATATATACACAGGATATTTAACAACTGGCTCCAGAGACCTGGTTAGAGCTGGCCCCAGCACACCCCTGTTTATATGCTACTGGAGGATACAACATGTTCCCAGATAAGTAAATATGAGGTAATTTGAGGAGTAAAAACACTACCAACCAGGCTGATCAGTGAAAGTTTGAGAGAGGAAGTATCACCTCAGTTGAATCCTAATATGAGGTAAATGTAGACATGCTACAAACAAAGCAGTGACCACAGAATGTCAGGTGTGAGCGGAAAGGGCGAGAGAGACCTGTTCACCCAGGAGATCCTGAGGTGATGGATCTTTGCATCCAGAAACACTGAGAAGATGACTCAAGGGTTGAATGAATTTCAAAATCCATGACCTGACTTGACCCTGACTTGCCAATTATGCAAACAGCGGAAAGTACAGAGCAACCATCGGAAAGGCCAAATGAGACCTCCAAGGAAGAGGAGCCAACCCCCAGCTTTTCCTGGGGAGCAGCCAAACCTTAAGCAGTCATGGAATAAAATCAGAGAAAGTCCCTGAAAAGAAGCTAAATTTATCTGGATGTCTGTGACCCAGAAGGGCATGAACGTGAGGAGAAATGCACAGATGAGGAAGCAACTGGGTACAGCTCACTTATCAGGGAGAACTGGGCAGAGTGTAAAGTCCATACTCAAGACTGGTAAGGAATCACTAACTCCAAGTTAGTCTGACATTGAAATAGAGACTAACACATGTCACTTTTGGAGGTCTCTAATTAGAGCTGCAAGAGGTACCCCAGTGAGTTGGAGAAAATACACGATAGTAGCCTACTCAACTTCTTTTAGGTTACTTTAAAAAAAAACCTCATTTCTTCCCCAATTACATGTAAAAACAATTTTTAACATTCTTGTTTTTTAAATTTTGAGTTCCAAATTCTCTTCCTTCTTCCTTTCCCTCCCACTTCCCTGAGATGGCAATTTGACATAGATTATACATGTGCAATCATGCAAAACATATTTCCATATTGGTCATGTTGTGAAAGAAAACACAGACCAAAAAAACATGAAAAAAAAATAAAGTGGAAAATACTATGCTTCAATCTGCACTCAGACTCCATCAGTTTTTTTTTTTTTTTACGGAGGTGGATAGCATTTTTTATCATGAACCCTTTGGATCATTGTGTTGCTGAGAATCGCCAAGTCATTCAGAGTTGGTCGTCATATAATATTGCTGTTACTGTGTACCATGTTCTCCTCCCTCTCTCATTCTTTCTCACTCTCTCATCATTTCATGTAAGTCTTTTTCAGGTTTTTCTGAAAGCATCCTGAAAGTATCTCTTATAGCACAATAGTATCCCATCACAATCATATAACACAGGTTGTTCAGCCATTCCTCAGGTGATGGTGGGCATCCCCTCAATTTCCAATTCTTTGTAACCACAAAAAGAGCTGCTATAAATATTTTTGTACAAATAGGTCCTTTTCCTTTTTTTTCTTTTTATTTCTTTGGGATATAGACCTAGTAGTGATACTGCTGGGTCAAAGGTTTACACAGATTTATAGCCCTTTGGGCATAGTTCCAAACTGCTTGGCAGAATAGTTGGATCACTTCACAATTCTACCAGCCTACTCAACTTTTAAAATACAAGAGGTCAGAAAACAAGGGCCAGAAACTGTGAACTGGTGACAACACGTAGATCTCAGTGGCAAGCTGACATAAAGACACAGAAAGAACAAATTTAAAGCTCTTTGTAACCTGACTCCAACCTAATTTTTCAGATCTGTTTCACATTCCTCCCCATCATGAACTCACCCAATATAAGAACTCCTTTCATTTCTTGCATCTGGGTCTTTTTCACAGGCTGTCTCCCATGGTTAGAAAGCTCTCCCTCTTTAGCTCTGCCTCTGGGCAGCTGTATCTCCCTTCAAGGCTCAGCTCAGGCACCACCTACCTGAGTTTTTTCCTGATCTTCCCCAGGTGCTAGTGCTCTCCCCTCTCATTACTTTGCATATACTTTGGTTGCATTTAGCTGCACGTTGTTGTATCCTCACAGTAGAATGTAAGTATCCCGAGAGCAGAGACTATTTCTATTTTGCCTTTGTATACTCCAGTGGTTAGCACGGTGGCATGTATAAAGCAGACCTTAACAAATGGTGATTGAACTGAATCGAAGATGGGACATCAGGGCCCCTTTGGGCAAGTTGGCTAAATACTACTTAATAGGTAAAGAGAGTGCTGTTTTAGGAACTTAACTGCTTAGATTACATAAGATCATAGATTGTGACCTGGAAGGAAATCTAGAGGATGTCTGGTCCAATACTCTCATTTTATAGATGAAGAAACTGAGGCCCACAGAGGTTAAGTAACTTGCCATTGGTCATATAGGTGGCTGATGTGGGTCTTAAGCGTGGGTCCTTGTCAAATCCACCATGCTTTCTGTTTCATCACTTTTTCATACAAGTTAGGCCAACTATGGCCTATTATCATTGGGTGTACCACCTAGCAAAGCTTTCTAGGGACTAGATAAACCCACATTCTAATTTGCTCAAATGTCAGCAAGGAGATTCACTCCAGATCTACTGCATTCTATGTTTTCTATATTTGGATGAGTATAGTGGGAGCTGCCATCATCCCTGAACAGTAATTTCCTTCAATCTGATGCTTAGTTATTGAATACATTTTAGTTTCAGCTCTATTTGAGGAAACAAACATAAATTCAATTCAGCTGTCTTCTGGGCCTGGGACTGCTGGCCATAGGGTCACATATTACCTGGCCAACTTATCCATTTTTTTCTTTAGAATTCCAGATCTTCCCCAAAAGAACATTTCTCTGAGAGATTCAGTTACCATAGTTAGCAACAGCCCCCAGGTGCTAACAATCAAGACAGGTGAAAGGTATGCATAATAGTGGCTCTTCTCTTTTTAGCATGACAATATATGTGGTGCATATTCCTTTTTCCTCAAGCTTTACCCTTAACCCAGGGAAAGTATATATTTGTTCAACCTTTAGACCACATAGCATAGGGTATGTGCCACGATTTGGGCTAAGTTCATTCCCAGAAGAGCAGGTGACTGACCACTGACCCCATGAGGGAAACATTGATTTGCTCTAGGCTTTTCACGCTGGGTCGATAGATAAGATTAGAATTGAGAGATATCTACAAAAAGATGATTCCCCTTCATTTCCAGAGTGCTGGGGACCATCCCATTAAGTTTTTCTGGATTATCTTACTATTTCAAATAGATGAACCATTCATTCCAAGTGTAGTCAACATTTGAAACCCAAAGTCTGGTGATTCAGAAGTACAGTTCTAACAATAAATCTATGTCTTTTGTCCAAGACACACACTAGCTAAGTTTAGCAAGGCTCACCATCCATTACAAGGTTGCCCATCAGGTGACAAAAATGTTTAGCTCCAGCAAGTCAAGAATGTCACCTAATGAAGAACAGAGGCCTGGGGATCTGCAGTGGGGGAGGAAGAATAATGATGCAGATGAAAATCAGGAATCTTTAAAGTATCAGATCACAGAATGACATGACCATAGATTAAGATCTGGAGGGAACCTTGGAGATCTTCTAGTCCAAGTTAGACAAATATCTATCTAGATTTCACAGGATCATAGGTTTAGATCTGGAAGGGACCTTGGAGACCATCCAATCCAACCTCCACATTTTACAAATAAGGAAAGATAGGCCCAGAGGAATGACATGACTGGCCTATGGTCACACAGATAGTAAGTGTCTGAGGCCAGATTTGAACTCAGGTCTTTCTGATTCCAGACCTGGCACTCTATTCACTGCAACATCTAGCCGCCCTATCTTAGTCTATGACATTGGCCAAATATGCTTTTTTTCCTTTCTAGCTTTCATAGCTTTAGTCCAGGCCCAGGCCAATTTCAAGATAGAATGTGGACTAAAGCAAGCTCCATGGAATTCTATTAATTTTCCATAGCAGCCCAGAAGCTAACAGATTACAGTAACTAATTTATAGTCTATACCATGGTACTTTTGAATAAAGTGTTATATTCTACTTGTGAAAAAGATGGAGAGACCCGGACTGTTCAATAGCATAGTTAAATAGATCTGGAACTGGTTGGATGGTGAGACCCAAAGGGTAGTCGTCAATGAGTCAATGACAAGTGGGAAGGAAGTCTCCAGTGAAGTGCCCCAAGGATTTCTGATTGGCCCTGTGATTGACTCAAGATTTTTATCAATGGCTTGGATAAAGGCATAGATGGCATGTTTATGAAATTTACAGGTGACACGAAGTTGAGAGGGAGAGCTAATACATAGAACGGCAGGAGAGATTAAAAAATATCTTGACAGACTAAACATGAGGCTGAATTAAATAAGATGAAATTTAATAGGGATAAATGTAAAATTTCACACTTGGGTTTACAACATAACGCTTCACAAGTCCAAGATAGGGATAGACGCTGTCAGACAACATCTTATCTAGAAAAAAAGATCTATGGTTTTTAGTGGATTGTGAGCTCCATATGATTCAACAGCGTGTTATAACAACAAAGTAAGTTTATATGACCTTGGGCTGTAGCCCAAGCAGATAACTCCTAAGAATAAGATGATGTTCCCATTGTCCTGGTCAGCCCACATCTGGAGCATTATTGTGTTCAGTTCCAGACATCGCTGTTTGGGAAGGATATTGACAAACCAGAGAGTGTCTGGAGGAAGGCAAACAGGATGATGAAGGTCTTCAAGTTCCTGCCTTAAAAAGACTGGCTGAAGGAACTAGAAGAGGAGGCTGGGGAGTAGGGTGGGAAGACACAAGGTAGCTGTTTTCAAATATCTGTCGGTTTATCATGCAGATGAGGGTTATATTTGTCCAGTTTGACCCTCAAAGGCAGATCAAGGAGTGATTGGCGACATTTTCAAACAGGCAATTGTAGGCAGGTCCTAACAATTTAAGAGCTACACAAAAGTGAACCAGGCTGCCTTGAGAGGTGGTGAGCTGTCCAGCACTGGAGGGTTTCAGGGAAGAGCTGAAGCTTCTTTTACTCGCATTAGAAGGGATTCTTTTACGGGTAGAGGTTGGACCAGTTGGCCTCTGAGGTCGCTTCTAATAATTAGATTCTGAAATCTACAAGCTAATTGGGGGCAGGAGCCGTGTCTTAGTAATCTTTGCTTTTCCCTACATTTATTCCGTCCCTTGCCCATAGAAGGCACTTAAGAAACACCTGTGTGTGTAAAAATGTTGCTGAATGAAAGAACAAACATCGTTTTAATGTTTTCTGCATGCACAGGGTGGATTTCAAGAAATGATTCAGAGGTAGGCGTGGAATGATTGATGATAGGGACAGCAAGTAAGTTTGCATTAAAGTAAGAGGAAGTTAGGGAGGAAAAAAGAGTCTAGCCCTGAGGGAGGGCCTTCAAACCTGGGGCAACTTTCCGGATGAGTGTTAGATCAACATGGATCTTGACAACAGTGTTTGTGCATGAAATGTCCTTCCTCTTGCTCCCCCTCCCTCTCTTTCCAACTCACCCAGGTTCCTTCTTTCTAGGCCTCACCTAGTTCCTGAAAGCTCAAATCATTTTCTCAATCTCATGTTCTGAACCTGAAAATTCTATGGTGCATTCTTTCATTCCTACCATATAATGTACACGTATACTATTTTTTCTACTCAAAATATATAAAGTTCAGACACACATATTTCCACAAGGTTTCCCCCACCTCCCCCCCACCCCCCACCAATCTGGCACACAACTAACTATGCATACCAGCAAACAGCTGCTGCCTGCCGACTATCCAGGCCATTACTCCTGACAGGTTCTGGCAGGTGGGTGGGGGCAGTGCTCGTGCATAAGCATAGGCTGTGAGAAGGCACACTGGTCATCGCCGACAATGCCAAGGACTGTGGTAACTTTAGTGTTTACTGTTTTGGCTTGTCCTACTTTTCAGACTTCTCTTGATTAGACAGACCACTCGACCTGGCTCCTGGATCCCTCCTGTGGTTACCTTCCTCAGGGGCAACAATTTTTGATGTCCTTTTCTGATTCTTGTTTCATATTTCAGCCTGACACTCACTCCTCCGTATGTCTTGCCTGAGTCACAATAGACTCAGCTCCTTAGAAGACCCAGCTTTTGTTTGAATCATACTATAGTGGACGTCTTGAAGTTTTGCTCACAACAGACCATTACGTGAGCAAACATGTTAAAAGTTACATGGAATCACAGCTCTTCAGAGTTAGAAAGGGCCACAGTGGCCATATAGTCCAAACCTTAACCAAGGAAGAAGCCTCACGATAATTAAGCTGACGTGTTGCTATCTGGTCTCTGCTTAAAGACTTCCAGGGGAAGGAAGGCAGGTAGGAAAAGACCCACACTACCTCCTGAAGCAGCCCAATCCACTTTAGGATAGTACTGATTAAACTCAAGTTTTGCTTGATGTTCATTCTAATTTGCCTCTTTACAAATACCCCTTGCTCCTAATTCTGCCCTCCAGGACCAAACCGAACAAGGCTAATTTCTCTGCCATATGCTGCCTCTTCAAATGCTTGAAGATAGCTATCGTTCCAAACTGCCCCCTCCCGTACTCCTCTTCTCCATGCCAGAAATCCCCAGTTCCCTCAACTAATTTTCAACGACATGGTCTCAAAGCCCTTCACCTCTCTGACTACTTTCTTTTGGAATTACTTCAGCTTATTAATGTCCTTGCCAAAATGTACTGCCCAGAACTGAGCATAAAAATATGCCAGATGTAACCTGACCAGGGTGGTAGCTTGACAATCACCCTTCCCTTCCAGGAAGCCATCCCTCTCTTTGTGGAGCCCAACATTTTGTTAGCTTTCTTGGTTACCATATCAAGCTATTGACTCATCTTGAGTTTTAAGTCCATTATAATTCCCCATCATTTTCTAGTAAACTATTGCCTAACCATTATTTTCTCACCTTGTATTTGTGACGTTGATTTTTTTAACCCAAGTATAAAACTTGAATAATAATAGCTAACACTTACATAGATCTTTACTATGTGCCGGGCATTGTCCCAAACATTTTACATATATCATTTTTATTTGATCCTCACAACAATCCTGAAAGGTAGGGGCTATTGCTATTCCCATTTTACAGGTGAAGAAACTGAGGCAGAGGCTAAAAGATTTGTTGGAGGTCACACTGCTAGTAAGTGTCTGAGGCTGGATTTGAACTTCCTGACCCCTGGTCCAGCGCTCCATCCACTGCACCAGGAACCCTATTCTATTTCATCTTAGACTCTGTGGAAAGTTCCAGCTTGTCAGGATATTTTTTGAATCTTGGTTCTGATCTTGTTCCTTTATAGAAGGCGCATTGTATGTTATAGCCTTGAGCCTAAAGTCCAGCATAAAGAAAGAAGGAACTAATGTCTCAAAAAAAAATCAGACATGCAGTTTCCTTCTTACTGTCTTCTACCATCAATTCTCTTCAGCAACGAGCGGACCCAAACCACTAGCAATTCAATGACAGCTTGGTTTTCCATTTCACCCAATATTGCAGAATTGACCACTAAACCCATAAAGCAATTTATTTGCCTTCCTTATCTTCCTCAGCTGTTAATTTTTGAAAATTAAATGTTCTTAAAAGATTTTTTTATTAGAGTACTAAGAAAACATGTTTTACTAAAAAAAATGCAGTTCAGTTTAAGAAATGTGTTTTCAGTGTTGTATTTAGCTTTGTATGGCTTTTACAATCTTTATCTCTTTTTAAGCTTGTCCATCTTAACATTTCAAAGTCCCAGAGGATTGGGAATGTGCTTTTTAAACTTATCTTGGGTACTAGGGAGCCAAATTATGTGCTTTAGAGTGATGATGTATACATCTATATGGTAACATGGTACAGGCAGACTCAGAGGGAAGCCACATGGAGTAAGGGAAATCGAATTATGTTGGGTGGAACTCCTGGCTTTGAATGCTGATTCTACCATTATCTAACTGTATGGCCTGGAACAAGTAAAGAGAGGGATTTGGATTAGATGAGCTCTAAAACTCCTTCTTACTCTAAAAGAAAACCTATAATTTTACTTCAATATAAAGAAGATGCATCATAGAAATGTAGGCTAGTACAAGAAAACGGCAAGTTATGTGACAAAAGCAAGGGGTACCATTGGGCAAGCCTATGTGCTGTAGTCATGGACTGGTCAAAATCTTCATTACTGGAAGGAACACACACATTGATGAAATAACAAATCGATTTGAGTTAAGAATTATGGTACTAATCTCCCTAGCTCAACTGGCAAACACATTAGTTAGAGAGATCAACAAAAGCTTTAGTTCCTTCTTACTTTATGCTGGATTTTAGACTCAAGGCCATCCAACAAACATTTATTAAGTGCCTACTATGTGCCAAGCACTTTACTGGACCCTAAGGATATACAGCAAAACTGAAATAGTACCTGTCTCAAAGGACCTGCTGTCTATCTGGGGATACAGCATATACCTAAATAAAGTATATACAAAGTAAGTATAAGGTAATTAATTTTCAGGGTGGGGTGGGGGCAGGATATAAGAAGGCTTTATGTAGATAGTGGCACAAGAGTAGAGTTTTGAAGGAAACAATGGTTTCTAAGAGGTGGAAGTAAGGACGGAGTGCATTCTACATTTGGAGAAACGTGAGTGATGGAATCCTAATAAAGCTGCCCCCAGCCCCAATATTCTAATTTCCTTATGTATAAATGTATGTACACACACACACACACACACACACGTATATATTCTAACTTCCACCGAACAGCAGGCCCACTGCCTCTACATAGCCACTCCCCACCACTCCCCCTCCACCATTCAATACCTTAACTTCTTCATATATGCCTCACTGCTCACTAAAACAGGTGTGTCCATGAACTCATATTTCCCACAGAAACAGCAAGTGTGTCCATGCAGTCAACCACAACCACATCCATCTAGTCTTGGACAGGGCCACAATACTCTGCCAATCAGAAAGCAGCACCACCAGGATGTCCAAGCAGGATTTAGACCCCAAAACAATGGAAGGGACTTTCCCTAAGTAGCCACCTGTGCAGTAATAGTAAGGAACTGACCTAGAGTGAACTTATGACATAGAGAGGCTTATTATAATATCATTATCATACATATGTACCCCACCATGGGTTTTTCTGTATGCATTGTGGGTAATCACATGCACAATTCCACTTAGGCTGGGACCCCTCCTCCATTATCTAATTCCTTCACAAACCTCTCCTGCCTTTTTAATATTCATAATTTCTGTGTGGAATTGCATCTTTACACTATAAAAATTCATCTTGCTTTCTCTGATATTTCTGGTTCCTCTCGGAACTTAGCCCACTTCATGAGAGGTGTCAATCTCAATAAATGTCTATACTAGGATTAGAGGTGGTCTGAATCTGAATTCTTTGAAATGGCCCCACTACAGCACATCATGAAACCACAACAGTTTTTGGCATCCCTGGGTGGGCAGAGTCTAAACCCCAACACAAGTACAAAGGGATAGAGTTAGGAGATGCAGAGTCATGCATGAGGAATAGTGAGAAAGTCTGTTTAACTGGACCGTAGAGTGTAAAAAGGGAAGTAATGGATAAGAAGGATGGAAAGGTAGGTTGGGGCCATGTTGTAAAGGGCTTTAAAAGATAAACAGAAGTACCTAAATTTGATACAGGGGCAATAGGGACCAACCAGAATTTATTATATTGAATAAATGAATGATATGGTCAGATCAATGCTTTTGAAATATTGTTTTGGCAGCTGTATAGAGGGGAGAATACACAAGGGGGAGACCTGGGAGATGTGTGAGCAGAGATAAGTATTCTGTAATAGATATTGTGAAGGTCAAAAAATGACAAAAACTTGGCAACTAATTAGATATATGGGGTAAGGGAATTTAAGGAGTACAGGATAATGTGAAGGCAAAAACCTGGTCATCTGAAAGATGGTGGTGCACTTGTTAGAAACAGAGATGTTAGGAAGAGGGCTATTTGGAGGAGGGAGGGGATGAAAATCTATTTAATTTTGGACATGTGTTGGAGATGCTTATTGGATCTCCAATTTGAAGTATCTAATAGGCAACTGTATGATGAGTGATGAGCTTAGGGGAGAGACTAAAGTTTGGGATAGAGATTTGGGAATCAAATATATAGAGATAAACCCATGGAAACTGATTAGAGCAGTGAGTGAGAAAGTACAGAGAGGGATAAGTAGGTCCAAGACAGATCATTGGGGGAACACCAACAGCTAGGGAGTGGAATATGGGTGATGTGCTAGCAAAGGAGATTGAGAAGGAGGAGTCAGGCAAAGACCCAGAGAGGTGAGAATATTCAGAAGGAGAGGATGGATAAGAGTGACAAATGGTGTAGAGAAATCAAAAAGGATGAGGAATTAGGGAAGTCATGTGGCAATTAAGAGACCATTGGTAACTTTGGACAGAAGAGTTTCAGTTGAACATCAGGTTGCATAGCACTGAAAAATGAATGAGGGCAAAGGAAATGAAATATAACACATTTCACAGGCAGATTTAATTTTGTTTTTCAGTAAGGTCAATGTCAGTAGGTGGTAAGCTCCTTCTGAGTATGGTCTGCCACCATATCTTTTTATCCATAGCACCAGGCATGAAGCCTTGCAACTGTTTTGGCCCAGATCTATTTGGTCTCATAAAAAATAAGGGAAGGCCCTCTACCAATGCAAATAAGCAGAGGTTCTTCAATTTATAATCTTAGAGAGTATCTTGCAGTACTGAGAGGTTAAGCAACTTGATTGCTCAGAGTCATATAAATGATAAGTATCACACATAGGGCTCGAACACAAGTCTTCTTGACTGAATATCACCTAGGCCTTTTCGATAATGTTGGAATTGTTAATCTTAACAGTAACCGGAATCTAGACTTTAGCCATAATAGATATATTGCTCTTGATATATATGCATGTATGTATGTATGTGTGTGTATGTGTGTATGTGTGTATATATGTATGTATATGTTACTAATTCATGCAGTCAAGAAGACTATGTTACTAATTCATAGGTTGTAACCTGCATCTTTTTCCTTTCTTCAATGGAAATGCAAACTCTCTCATAGACTAGTAATAACAAGTGGTCCCTAGACCTGTCAGAGTATATGATTAATTTTCATATATGCATACATATATATATATATATACATACACACACATATAGAATATGGACATTATATATAGTATATGTATTACATAATATATATATATATATATATACATATATAAAATACGTATATATGCACACACACATATATACATTTATGTTATTACATGGGAGCAGCTAGGTGGCACAGTAAATACAGTGCTGACCTAGAGTTAGGAGGACCAGAGTTCAAATCCCATCTTAGACACTTAGCTGTGTGATCCTGGGCAAGTCATTTAACTCTGCTTCAGTTACTCAACTATATAATAAACCGGAGAAGGAAATGGTAAACTGCTCTAGTATTTTTGCCAAGAAAACCCCAAATGGGGTCATGAAAAATCAGACATGACTGAAACAACTCAACAAAAACCAACGTTATTGCATGCAATAATGTGATTTTATATATTGTAACACGTATACACACACACACACACACACACAGGGTTTATATGTGCATGGTGCTCATCATTCATTCTTGAAGAGGACAGTAATGTCTCAACTTGCTCATCAATTGGATTTAAGTGAGGCAGAGCTGTGCAAACTGGTCATCAAAGTCCAGAGCCAAGACAAAAGTGAGGATGACTGGTGATGGCCCAGGGTGCAGGGAGAGAGCTTGGCCTTTCTAAATTATTTCCCAGATCTCGGTTTGTATGTGTGCTAGATATGACAGTAAATTAATGTGACAAATTTTAAAACCAGAATATGCATGTGAGCGTATCTGTGTATGGCCAAGCGAATGCTTTCCTTTTTTTGAAAGTAGACCCCTATTAAGACTTTACACTTATTCTAGCAGTGCTGTCCTTGATTAAAATCAGCACTGAGACTCCTCCGTGGAGATCATCCACCAGTCCTTTTTCACTGGCATTTTTCTGCAAATGTGATTAATTCATATCTATTTCCTGAAAAAGACTTAAACGTTCTCACTGTAGATTTATAAATGGTCAGAACAACCTACCTCTTCTTAACCATCTAGCTGTTTTTAATCACTGTAGGCAAAATGGTAAAGGATTGGGAAGGTGTGTTAGACAGAATTGTTGGTTCTGCTTTGAGGAGGAGACCTTGTACGATGAAATGACGGTGTAATTAGAGAAGTGTCCTTCAGATTCGCTGCAAGATAGAGTTCCCTACACTTGAGCAGAGGACTTGCAGCCAGCAGGACTCCCAGATGAATTTTTTTTTGTCTAAACACTGCATCTGGGCCTCGCCCCCAGTCCAGAGCCTTGAAATGGGGGTCAATGAATTGTGGTCACAAAGAGTTCAATGCCTTTCTCTCTTTGCTTAGAGAAAAATAAAACCACTATTTTTTTTTCTTTTGGACTTTGAAAATCATTAAAGGGAACTGATAAGCAGGTATACCTCCCTAGGGTCATTTCCAATACCTCAATAAGCATGGTCCTTTAGTCAAAGTACGGCTGTAACACTAACTCAGGGCACCCTCTACTGAGACAGGTAAAAGCAGGATGAAGTAGGATAAATTCATGGTCTGAGTGGGAAGGGCATTGGGCTATTTTATTTACTCTCTGGTCCCATGATGCTGCAATCTTCCTGGTGGGCTAATGTCAAACAAACCCCAAATTGCATAGCCCCGGTATCCCAGGGCCTCAGATCTAAACATCTGGCTGTTTCTTTCCCTTACATGGGATCTTTTCCACCACATTATCTTTGGTGAGACTGTGAAATCTTTCAGGGCAGAAGACTTATCTGATGATTTCTATATCTCTCATAGCCCCTAGCATTCACCTAGAATCAAATCTCACCTGAGAAAGAGACCTTGTCCTGAGACTTTCTCCAGTTTGTAGGCCGTTATGCTCCTCCTTCTTACCTGCCTCCCCCGACCAAAAAGAAGAAACCTTACAATCTTTCTCAAAGTCATTGCTGAGTCATTTTTCAGTCAAGTCCAACTCCTCGTGACCCCATTTGAGGTTTTCTTGGCAAAGATACTGGAGTGATTTGCTAATTCCATTTCCAGCTGATTTTACAGATGAGGAAACTGAGGCAAACAGTGTTAGGTGACTTGCCCTGGATCATACAGCTATTAAGTGTCTGAGACTGGATTTGAATTCAGGTCTTCCTGATTCCAGGCTCAGGGCTCTATCTGCTGAACCACATAACTGCCCTCTTAAAGTCATATGTAGATTATATAAAGTTATTTGTAAAGTTATAGGTAGGTGGGGCTGGAGTAATAAAGTGTAGTTGAATTGTAAACATGCTAATATTTTATATTAGAGTTGACTGAAAAACAGATAATAGGCAATAATGTAGGGATAAATGAATCCTTGGCCTGGAAGGGGTATTTTACCCAAAAGGGAAATTTGGAAACACTAGATGGTTTATTTGTGAAAGATCAGATCTTTAAGAAGATTGTGGGGGCTTGGGAGGAAAGGAAAGGGGAAATGTGAGGGGGGAAGACTGAAGAAGCATCAAGAATAAGGCTCAGCTTGGGGAAGCTAAGCAGAGTACAGGATATGATCAGAAAATATAAGACCCCCTCTGGAAATTCTATGGGAAATCCTCAATGATGCTGAGGCAGGGTTTGGGTAGTTATTTGGAAAATATTTTCTGAAAGAAATTGAAGGAGGATTGGGGGCTCAGAGAGAAAATAACTTACCTCCTCAGGAACCAAGGGAGTTGAGAATATTAGCTCTGGCTTTGGGGGTAGGGGTGGGGTGGAGATGAAAGAGGGAAGAGGAAGCTGATACCAGAATGAACTACTAAAGGAGTGGACTAAAAAGATCGGATCAAAGGTGCACAAAATAAGATGCCTTAAACCAAAGAAACCTGAACCAAATGATGGGAAACTGTCTTTGTATCTAACCTATTCTTTAAATAGTCTGTGCCCCCACCCCTTTGTAATAAATGACCCTTGATCAAATGCTTTATATGGTTTATAAAGTACTTTAATACATTATCTCATTTATTCATTACAAAGACCTTCTCTGGTAGGTGGTACAAACAGTTCTACCTCCATTCTACAGATAAAGTGACTGAAACCAAGAGAGGTGATGTCCAAGGTCACACGGTCAGTAATTGGTAGTGCAAAGGCTCCAACTGGGGTCTTTTGAAGCCAAGTTTTCATTGCCCTGAGGCATTAACCTCTCTTTCCTTTTATTTCCTCATCCATAAGATGAAGGGGTTGGATTGGTGATCACCAGGGCCCTTCTTGCACTCCATCTATGACCTTATCCTGCAGTAAAATAGTTTGTATACTTTAAGCACCTAAAACACTTTGTAAAATTCATCATCATTGTCGTGTTCTTTAGTGCCAGGTACACTGAATTGAAGAAATGAAAGAGAAAGGCAGTGAATCCCCAGAAGGTAGCTTCTAGAAAAAAAAAGTGTCTTTCTCCTAATCTCCTAGGGCTACTAGCAGTGAAAAGATACTTAAGCAAATGGCCCTAAGTGGAGCCTCCAGTGAGAGACTATTTGAATTGATTTGTTGTTGAACCCTTGCCTAGGAAGCCAATAGATAGGTATCTATTGCCTTCCACATGCAGAAGCCCATTGTTTGTTTTCACTCAATGACTGGGTCAGTGAGGGCATCCTCATGTCATTGGCCAGAAGCGAGCCATCCTCAGCTGACAGAACTCGTGTCCATTGTCAATGGCATCTGGAAGAATGCTTCATATGTCTCCGATCGGTGGTTCAGACTTGGCTGAGGGTGCTTGGATTACTCACCAGGACACCATCCCCTCCCTTGACACTGTTTTCCTTTTGCACCAGGGTGCAAGGAGGGAAGGAAGGGGAATGGCAGGCCGGGGTGGGAGAAAGGATGAGCACAGGAGACCGTAGCTGTTTGTTTTCCCCCTTATGCTAACAATAAAACATCTGTTCCCTAGCCTGGCAGCTGGAGGAAAGCGAAATGATGAGAACATTCGTTGCCCTCTGGGACTGGGGGTGGGGGAGTTAAGGGGGGTGGGGAAGAGGGAATTTGTTGGGGGGAGGGAGAAAGAGGGATAGGGGAGGCTGAGTTGGAGATTGAAGCTTCCCTGACAATAACAAACAAAAAGCAACAAAAAGAGCTCAAATTTCTCTAACTCCCTTTGGCAGACAGGCCTCTTAAACCCACAAAGCTAGGTAAACAGCTCTTCCAATGCGGTTACTGCACCACAGTGTCATCTATGTGTGTTTCAAAGAGTAACATCCATTTAAGAGGTAAATATTTGTGGCCATATGATGAACACAGCCTCCTCCACTCCTTATGTCCCTTAACATAAACTAATATTTCCCCAGGAGTGAAGTTAGGAAAGGAGGAAAGAAACCTCAGGAGAGAGGAAGGATGCCCTGTTGATGTATGTGCCTGGTCAGCCAAGCTGTAGATGTGGGCTCATCTTACAAACTTTCAGTCAACTCTACTGCTCTACAACGAGAACAATAATATTAATGGTGTTTTACGGTGGCATGGTGACTAGAGCGCCGGGCCTGGAGTCAGGATGACTTGAGTTCAAATCCAGCCTCAGATACTTACTAGCTGCGTGACCCTGGGCAAGTCACTTAACCCTGTTTACCTCAGTTTCCTCGTTTGTAAAAAGGGCTGCGGAAGGAAATGGCAAACCACTCCAACATCTCCACCAAGAAAACCCCAGATGGAGTCATGAAGGGTTGGACATGACTAATCAACTAAACAACAGCTACAGCAAAATTGTTTTTGAAGCCCTGGATCAGTGGAAAGGGGTCAGAGTACTAAATCCCTTTACCTTTCTGGTTTTGTTTCTTCATCTGTAAAATGGGAGTTGGCCCGGCTGACCTCCAGAGCTCTTTCTAGCTCTAAATCTGCTATTTTATGATCCCTTGGCTCCTGGCCAATTGGTGATGAATGGAGTTCTCTCCTGAGGGAGTGATAGAAAGGATGAAGTGGGGAGGAATCCTGCTTTAATGAGAAAAAGCAAAATGATGATAATCTGATTGGTCGGAGATTGTTTTACACCCCTTGAAGATCTCAGTCTATTTCCTGGACATTTTCTCCTACAGTCATATGTAGCCCTTGGGAAATGTAGGCACATTTCTGAAGGCTTTAGCCAAAAATCTTAAGTAGCATCAGCCTCTCTTTCCTCTGTGATGGGAGTTGTAAAGGATAATAGGAGGAAAAACAGGAGGAACCACTTCCTTTTTGATCAGAATGGCAAGAATCCTTACCTTGGGCAAGAGCCATCCACTCCAGCCTTGTCCCTGACAGAAGCACCAGAGTTTTTCTTCTTTGAGTCAGCCTCCGAGGTGAAGGTAGCACTTTCTTTAGGGATGCTCATATTCTGGGCTTTAGGGAAAGTCCATATTTACCCAATACAGGCTTACAATTTTGGTATCGTGACTCCAGCCTTTTTCAGCTTGTCTTTATAAAGCAGCTGAATCTGCCTCAGCTCCTTGGTATTCTGGTTGAACTTCTTGGGGGCTTTTTAATCTTTCATTTAATAAACTTTTATTAAGTGCTTTCTGTATACAAGTCCTAGGGCAGCTAGGTGGCAGAGTGGACAGAGTTCTGGGCTTGGAATCAGGAAGACTCCTCTGAGTTCAAATCCAGCCTCAGACACTTACTAGCTGGGTGACCTTCACCAGCGAGTCACTTCACCCTATTTGCTTCACTTTCCTCATCTGTAAAATGAGTTGGAGAAGGAAATGGCAAACCACTCTGATATCTTTGCTGTGAAAACCCAAAATGGGGTCACAAAGAGTCAAACACAACTGGAAAATGGCTAAACAGCAATAAAGATGACAAAATGTACACATCAGTGTGCTAGGGGTAGGGGAGACATGACTAAAATGAAACAGTCCTTGCCCTCAAGTAGCTTACGTTTTTTGGGGGGAGGGGATGTGCAGAGGGAAGAAGAGAAACACTGTATACACAGATAAGCAAATATATAAACACTGTATTTTGAGCCCACTCGACTTAGAGTGAATGTCAATGGTAACTGTTTCTCTTTGAAACAGCAATCCTGAGGGTATTCCCATTCCAGCTTGATTTTTTTTTTTCTTTTTCTAATTAAAGGGGCCATCCCTTGACTCACTTATTAAAGAGGCCTATTCACTGAACGGGTGTTGCCTCACTCTAAGTGAGTGCCTAAAAGGGCCAAGGTCTCCCATAGTATCCCGGGTCATCTCCAGTCATCCTGATGAATATTCGGGCACTGGATTCAGATGGCTCTGGAGCAGAAAGTGAGGCTGGTGACCTTGCACAGCCCTCCCTCACTCAAATCAAAGTCAACCGTAAGTCCTGATGTCATTTCCCTGATACCATGATCCCCTTCAAAAACAAAGGACAAACCCAACAGCCCCACCCTGGGGATCACTCTTACACTGATAAGCCTCTCCTAACATAACTAGGTTTGGTTTGGGAGGACAATGGATTCATTACTTGGCCCTTATAAATACGTGTCCCAGCTTTGGAGGACCTATCAGAGCTTGTAGCCATGGGCATAACTTTTGAGGGTCCAAGATCATCTTAGCACCGTGAGAGGTTGTGAGGAAGAGCAATCAATACACAAACATTTATTAAGCTCCTACTATGTGGCTACTAAGCTCCAGGCACCTAAGCATTGGGGACACAAAAGGAGGCAAAAGACAGACACTCATGGAGCTTACAATCTAATGGGGAAGACAACATTCAAACCAAAAATGCAAAGCAAGCTGCATATAGAATAAATAGGAAATAATCAATGGAAGGAAGGTAGTAGAATTAAGAGGCGCTGGGGAAGGCTTCCAGCAAAAGATAGGATTTTGTTGGGGGCTTAAAGGAAGCCAGGGAGGTTAGTAGGTGGAGTGAAGGAGGGAAAGCATTCCAGATATGGGTGACAACAGGAGAAAATGCCTGGAGCCAAGAGAGATGGAGTCTTTTGTGTGGAACAGCCAGAAGACCAGTGACATTGAATGAAGGAAACATGTTGGGGAGTAAGATAGAAGACTGAAAAGGTAGGAGGGGGCTAGGTTACAAAGCATTTTTTTCAGAGCATTTTTATTTGATCTGAGCGGAAGGAACTAAAGCCAACAAATGAATGGTTTATGGTATGGCACATTTTTCATGTAATATAAAAATCGGAACTGTAATTTTCCTTTTATGTTTATTATACAATTGTTGCTAATCTTTTCTGGCCTCATATTAGCAAAGTGCTCTATGATTGCTTTTCTTGCCTAATCTTAATGACAACCTTTTAGCCAGATGAATTTGCCGATAACTATGCCTTCTGCTTACATAATGCTTTCAAGACAGCATCCAATTCATTTTCCTTTGCTTGAATAGAAAAAGGAAATGTAATACTTTCACACCTACCAGAACAAATACCACATAGAGCTGTCTTCCTAGTTGCATCCAAAACGTTTCCACGTTATCGCAACACATTGTGACCAGGTCAAGGGCTGCATGATGCCTGATATTCCTGAGACGAAAGTCTCATAGGTGGAACCTCATAACTAGGATTTTAAACTAAAAGAAATGCCTGGTCTACTTCATTCTGGACACCACACTGATGTCCTGGTTCTTTTATTATTCAATACTTTCACTTCTGCTTAGGCCAATTCACTAAATGAACTTGTTTGAAACTTTATAAACTCCATGTTCTGAATTAGGATACTGGTTCAGAGGTGGAAGGCACTTCAACTAGCACAATTCCCTTATTTTACAGATCAGAAGACTGAGGCCCAGAGAGATTAGATGACTTGTCCAAATTCACATAGCAGTAAGTAGCAAAGAATTATGCTTTGGCAATTCATGCAAACATTGGCTTTTAGGTCGTTTGCTTTAGTGTCTTTCATTTACAGATCAGTTTGGTCTAAGCCCCTATTTATACTATTTTAGTATTGATTGTTGCATTAATAGACCAATTTTCCTCTAACAGATTGTTATGGGAAACAAGTGCTATGTTTTGAGGGATTGAGAAACACAGAATCTAAAAGCTGGGTGACATAGCTATCCCCAGTATCCATCTCTCTCCCCTGCCATAGAGACCCATCCTATATAACAAAGAATATTTTTTTAAAAGGAAAAAAAAATTCATCGCAAGTGATCAATACATTAGAAAGTCTAAAAATCTGTGCAATGTGTAACATCTATTGACCTCCACCTCCCCAAAGTGGGGGTAGGTTAGTGGTAACTTCTTATATCCCTTCAGTTGAGTCATGCTTGATCTTTATAATTTCGATACATTCACTTTTAGAGTGTATTTGCTTTTCAATTTACATTACAATAATCATTGTGGGGTTTGTTTTTTTATTTTTTGGGGGGCTTTGTTCAGTTCACTCTCCATCAGTTATCATAGATCTTTCCATTCTTTTCTGTATTTGCTACATGTCTTTCTTAAGGCATAGTAATATTCCATTACATTTATGTACCACAATTCATTAAGCCATTACCCAATTGATAGGTATCTACTTTGTTTCTAATTCTTTGTTATCACCATATGTTTCCATAGTGATTTGAAACTTTCATGATCATGCGTACAATAATTTTGTTGTTTGTGCACTATTGTATCAAACTCTGACTACTTTTGATTGTAAGAATAGTAATCAATATTCTGATTATGTTATATATGAATATATTATATTCAGAATGCTGAATATAACAAAAATGATTATCAGAAGACATCAATAAAAACTTTTTTTTTAACAGAAGAAACAAGCCTACAGTGCTAGAAATATGTAAATGCTTGTTGTCACAGGGGAAAAATACATTTGTAACCTAATTTTCTTTCCAATCTTTCTTTGTCACAGACCTCTTCAGTGGATTGGTGAGGCCTATGATACCTTCTCAAAATAATATTTTTGAATATGTAAAATAAGGTCTTATAAAGGAAGCCAATAATATTGAAACAGTTATCAATTTCTTTTTAAAGTTCATGGGCCTCATATTAAGACTCCCTGCTGAGGGTATGAAATGCAAGTGAAATATATGTGTGAAACAGGGTCATAGTTTCCTTTCTTTGACACACAATCCATGAACCAGGAATCTAAATTCTGAATCATTTGTGAGGGGCAGGATGGGAATTAGAGCTGGGGATTGGAGGCAGTAGAGAATTTATGCCACTGCCCTAAAATTCTAGGCGGTCAGGTCACCTGGTGGATTTGAGGGTGAGTTTAACAGGAACACATGGGAGGCCTTAGAATTTTAAGGCAGCGGGGTGACTGAGTTAGAAGTTATTTTAACAGGTTGCTGAGAGTTCTTGGTGGTGAGGTGAACAGAATAGCAGAAGGAGGATGGGTGGCATGGGCAGGAGCAATAGATTCCTAGAAGGGACTCTAGACTAAGCTGTTACCCAATAGACAAATGGTCAGCCACCAGTTCTGAGTTCCACAGATCAAGGCCAGAGGTAGGGTTAAGCTGTGGGGCTCAGAGTGTGCAAGGTCCCAGGAGCTCTGGTCCCTTTTGTTCTAAAAGGAATTGAGGAGGTGACAAAGACAATATGAAACCAGCTTTGTGATAAAATGAGTCAGTTAACTAGAGTCTAGCCCTCCTTTCCTTCTTCTTCACTGTGTATCCTCGGGCTAGCCCTTGCTGTGAAATAGAGGCCCTAGACTTATGCTCTAAAGATATATGATTTTTTTTTTTTTACTCTAGGCCTCAGGCAAATCTATGCCTCATTCTGCGGGACACGTTTTCCCTCTGAAATGAAGGTGTGAGATTTATCTTGAAATGGCTGAAGGGAATTGAAATGTTCTCCTTGAAGTAGAGAAAATTTGAAGGCCATGAGAGCTATCCTCAAATATGTGAAGGGTTATGTGAAAGAGGAATTAGCCTTCTTTTCCTTGACCCAGGAAGGAAGAGAGAACTATCGAGGATGGAGGAAAGTTGCAAAGAGGCAAATTTAGGAAAGCAGTAAGGAAAAACTTCCTAAAAATTTTCTTCTTCCCAATTCCACAATAGAATGGAAGCTTTTTGAGTACAGCGACTCTTTTAAAAAAAATTATTCTTTTTTTAAATGTAAACAGTATTTTATTTTTACTAATTACATGTAAAGACAATTTTCAACATTCATTTTTTGTAAGATTTTGAATTCCAAATTTTTTCCCCTCCCTTCCTCCCCTCCTTCCTGCCTAAGATGGCAAGCAGTCTGATATAGGTTATACATGTGCAGTTATGTGAAACATATTTCTACATTAGTCATGTTGTGAAAGAAGAAACAGAACAAAAGGAAAAAAAAAACAATTAAAACAAAGAAAGTGAGAATAGTCTGCTTCGATCTGCATTCAGACTCCATCAGTTCTTCCTCTGGATGTGGGTAGCATTTTCTATTATGAGTCTTTTGGAATTGTCTTGGATTGTCGTATTGCTGAGAAGAGCTAAGTCAATCATAGCTGATCATTGCATAATGTTGTTACTGTGTACATTGTTTTCCTGGTTCTGTTCATTTCATTCAGCATCAGTTCATAAAAGTCTTTCCAGTTTCTTCTGAAATCTGCCTGCTCACCATTTCTTAAAGTACAATAGTATTCCATTCTATTCATATTCCACAAGTTGGTTAGTCATTCCCTGATTGATGGGTATCCCCTCAGTTTCCAACTCTTTGCACAACAGAAAGAGCTGCTATAAATATTTTTGTGCCTGCAGGTCCTTTTCCCTTTTTTATGATCTCTTTAGGACACAGACCTAGTAGTAGTATTGCTGGAAAGGGTATCCACAGTTTGATTGCCCTTTGGTTATAGCTAAGGGCAGGGCCTTTTTGTTTTGCTCCTTGCCCCACTCTGAAGTGCTAGAGCTTTAAAAAAAAATAGGTGCTTTAAAGAGTAGGTGCTTTAAAAAAAATTTAGTTCAATTAACCTTACCTCACAAGCAGTGAATGTATCTTCTTTCCTCCCCATAGTCCTTTTTGTTGACTTTAGCAACTTTTTGGTGGGAGTGGGCGTGGGGGCAAGCCCTGGCTCATTTGCGTTGTGGATACTGTTTTAATGAATGGTTTTGTGCCATTTTTTAAATATTCATCCTTTATTGTGACTGCTTCCATCTTTTAAAATCCTTTTCTTCTTTTTTAAAAATTTGAGCTTTGCTGCCATATTGGGTCCTGATTTTTCTGTTTTCTTATAAGAATTCCCTTCCCTTCCAGTGGTCCTTTCCTAAACATCTCATTCTTCTTGAGCCATCTTCCCTTTTAGCAGCAGACCATGAGATAATCCCCACTTTAACTTAGACTTTGAGAAAGCAGATTTCCAAAATTTTAAACATCAGTGGGGGCTCAGCTATTATAAACTTAAACTAACATTTCTCACTATTTCTCAAGATTTTATTTTCACTTCATCAATCAATTCTACTTTGTTGAGGGGCTTGGATTGAGTGACCTCTGAAGTCGCTTCTAATTCTTAAGCTATGATCTATGAACTACTTATGTTAGTGAGGAGTGAATCAAAATATAATGATAAGAAGATACATTTAATTTTTTTATAAGCTAGCTACCTGTGAAGAGAAGGGATTTTTTCACAGGAGAAAATAAAGATGAGGGAGGCTTTATATTCTCTTATATACATTAAAACTTCATTCATTAGGACCACTCCCTTATTTCCCCAATTGAGAATTGGTAGTGCTTTAATTCATCTGGGGGTAAATATCTCTTGTGGTTGTTGTTGTTGTTCATCTCAAGCTGATGTCTTCACTTTCCTATGAATTGGATTTAAGTAAGGCAGACCTGAAGCCCAGGGAAACATTACCTACAATTTGATATTAAAACCTAATTATAATAATAAGCTGCTAAAAATGAAATAAAACAAAATAAAAATAAAAATGAGTAAGCAAAAGAAAAAGGACCTAACTGTAGATGACTACTATGGTGTAAGGGAAGATCTGGGTTCAGATTCAGAGTGAGATAGTGAGGTAAAAAAACAAAAAAAGCCACTCCTTGTCCAAAGAGTAACATCAAATGATCACAAGCCCAAAAAGAGTTCTTGGAAGAGCTTAAAAAGGAATTAAAAATTCAAATAAGGGAGATCAAGGAAAAATTGGGAAAAAAATTGAAAACAATCCACTAAAATTATGAAACAAAAGTTAGGCAATTGGAAAAAGAGATCCAAAATCTTAAGGAAGAAAATATCTCCTTGAAAACTAGAATTAGGCAAGAGGAATCAAGTGATCTTGTAAGACACCAAAAATAATAAAATTAGAAAAAATAGAAGAGAATCTAAAACATCTCATTAGAAACACAACTGATCTGGAGAACAAATTGAGGAGAGACAAGATATAAGAATTGTTATGATCAAAAAATCTGGATTCAATATTACAAGAAATTATTAAGGAAAATTACCTTGAAGTTTTAGAACAAAGGGGGAAAGTAGAAATAGGAAAAAAAAATCTACCACTCACTACCTGAAAGAGATTTCAGGAAGAAAACTAATAGGAATGTCATAGTGTTAGATTAAGGAGAAAATATTGCAAGCAAGAAGAAAAAAAACCACTTTAAATACTACAGAGATATAGTCAGGATTTCACAAGACCTAGAAGCTTTTACTCTAAAAGACTGCAAGTCTTTTAGACTTGCATTTCAAAGAGCAAAAGAGTTGGGGTTGTGACCAAGAATAATTTATCCAGCAAAGTACAGTTTAATACTGAATGGGAAAAAAAGGATATTTGATAAATTGAAAGGCTTTCAGGTATTTGTGACAAAAGCCCAGAACTCAATAAAAATTTCCATATAAAATATCCAGAAGAAATATAAGGGAAACATTAAAGACTAATTATAAGGCACTCATTAAGGTCAAACTGTTTATTTCTTGTGTATGAAAATGTTATCAGTCATCTTAAAACTGTCATCATTACTAAAATAGTTTGAAAGAATTGTTGGAACTGAGTTGTGTATGATGATGTGATTCTAAAAAAAACAAAATTGAGTAGGAAAAGGTAAAAAGGAGCAATTTTCTCATAAAAATGTGGCATGAAAAGAAGAACTGATACAGAGGAAGCAGGGGGTGGAGGGCTGGTAATGTTGAACCTTACTCTTATCTGATCTGGGTTGAAGAGGCAACAATGTATACATCTTGAGTGGTGTAGAAATCTTCTGGACTTGTAGAGAGGTGAGAGAACTGGGGGGAAAGGCCTGGGGGGATTTTTAGGAGGGTTTGTAGAATAAGATTTAGGAGGATGGGAGGAGAGGATTAGGGAGGGATTCTTAGAATGGTGGGTAGAATAAAGAATAGGAGAGTAAGGGCAGAAAATGTAATGGGGATAGGGTAAAAAGAGAGGCCAAGAAGGACAATAGTGAGCAAAAGTAAGATGGAGGGAAATTCACGAATAGTAATTATAACTTTGAATGTGAACAGGATAGACTCACCCATAAAACAAACATAACAGAATGAATTAGAAATCAGAATACAACATATTGTTTATAAGAAATACATTTCAGAATGAGAGATATACACAGAGTTAAAATGGAAGTACAATTGGAGTACAATTTATTATGCTTCAGCTGATGCAAAAAAGTCAGGGGTAGCAATTATGATCTCAGACAAAGTTATGGCTAAAATTGATTTAATTAAAAGAGATAAACAAGATAACTACATTTTGAAAAAAAAAAGTACCATAGACAACGAAGCAATATCAGTGCTGAACTTATATGCACCAAATACTATACCATCTAAAATTAAAAAAAAAATTAAATGAATTATGGGTGGAGATAGAGAGTAGTATTATAAAAGGGGGGGGGAGGGACTTTAATCTTTGCCTCTCAGAACTAGATAAATCTAACCAAAAAAAAAAAAAATAAGAAAGAATTCAAGGAAGTGAACAAAATTTTAGATAAACTAGCTATGATAGATATCTGGAAAGAATGGAATGGAAATAGGAAAAAAAATACCTTTTTTCTTAGCAGTTCATGGTATCTTTATAAAGATTGATTATATATTAGTACATAAAAATTTTATAGTTGAAAGCAGAAAAGTAGAAATATTAAAAGTATCCTTTTTAGCTCACAATGCAATAAAAATTGTATATAATAAGGGATCATGGAAATGAAGATTAAAAACTAATTGGAGATTGAACAGCCTAATCTTAAAGAATGGGTGGGCTAAAGAATAAATCATAAAAACATTCAATAACTTCATTGAAGAGAATGATAATAATGAAATGACATATCAAAATCTAGCAGTGATCAACAAAATAATTATATCTCTAAATGCTTATATCAATAAAATAGAGACAAAGCAGACCAATGAATGGGGCATGCAATTACAAAAACTAGAAAAAGAACAAACTAAAAATCTCCAATTAAACACTAAACTGGAAATTCTAAAAATTAAAGATGAGATTAATGAAATTGAGTCTAAAAAGCTATTGAATTAATAAATAAAACTGGGAGTTGGTTTTATTTTTTGTAACACCAATAAAGCAGATAAACCATTGATTCATTTGATTTAAAAGAGAAGAAAACCAAATCCTTAGTATTAAAAATGAAAAGGGAGAATACATGACTAATAAAGATGAAATTTGAGCAATTATAAGGGGTTATTTTGCCCAACTATTTGCCAATAAATTTAACAATTTAAGTGGAATGGAAGAATATTTACAAAAATATAAATTGCATAGAAAGAGGAATAGAATATCTAAATAGACCTATTTTCGTAAAAGAAATTGAATAGGCCATAAATGAGCTTCCTAAGAAAAAACTAAAAACACTTGAAAGTATAGCTATAAATGGATTTTTCCTTAAATTGATTTAAAAAAAATCTAAAACCATCAGAAAGCCTTATTTATAATGGAGATAAGCTAGCAGCCTTCTCAGTAACATCAGGTGTAAAACAAGGATGCTCACCATCACCAATTTTGTTCACTATTTTATCGGAAATCCTAGCAATAGCAATTTTGTTCACTATTTTATCGGAAATCCTAGCAATAGCAATAAGAGAAGAAAAGGAAATAAAAGGAATCAGAATAGGGAATGAGATAATATTACATAAATGCAAATGGAAACAACCTTGATATATTATTTTAAACCTATCAGAGTGGCTAAAAATGACTGAAAAGAAAAGTAACAAATGTTGGAGGGGATGCGGAAAAACTGGGACACTGATTCATTGTTGCTGGAATTGTGAATTCATCCAACTATTTTGAAGAACAATCTGGAATTATGCACAAAGAGTTACAAAACTGTCTATACCCTTTGACCCAGCAATACCACTATTAGGTCTATTTCTAAAAATGATTGGGAGAAAAGGAAAAGAACTTATATGTTTTAAAATATTTATAGCAGCTCTCTTTGTGGTGACAAGGAACTGGAATTTGTGGGGATGTTCATCAATTGGGGAATGGCTGAACGAACTGTGGTATATTATGATGGAATACTACTGTGTTATAAATGACGAGCCTGATGACCTTAGAAAAATGTGGATTGACTTGCGCAAAATAACAAAGAGTGAAATGAGCAGAACCAAGAAAATGCTGGATGCAGTAATAGCAATACTGTTTTAAGAAAAAAAATTGAGTGAAAAAGTCTTTTTTACTATTATAAAAACACAAATTAACTACAAAGGATGTATGAAGCAAGACTATCTACATACAGAGAAAAAACTGATAAAGAGAAGTATATATAGAATAATTTTACATATATACATACTTGTGTATAATGGTGGCTATCTGTAAGGTGAAAGGGGAGGAGGGAGAAAAGGGAAAAAAAGATATTTACATGATAACTTTATTATATATTTACAAGGAATAGAAAGTTGTATGTCATAGATTTGCAGTGTCATGTGTAATCATCCTTTTTTATTGCACTGTTATGGAAATGTTTATTTTATTCCATAAATTAAAAAAAAATTTAAAAAGTGACACAGAGTTGCAAAGCCATCAGCCTCATTTTCTCTTCCAAAGTCATTAAAGTCCAGTGTCAAGACAAAAGTCAGAATGACCATCCACAGCCCAGAATATAGTGGATGACCTTGGTGTCTTTGATGTCTGACCAAGCTCTAAGGGCTCCATGATGCCTGCTTCAGCTGCCTTCATGGCCACTGTTCCAGTGGCCATGAGAGTAATTATTCTCATCCATCCATTCCACTGAGGGAAGTCTTCACATGCTTGGTGTAAAACCACCCAATTCACCAATAGGTTTGAGGCCCATTGGTATTAACCTTAACCTGGTTACCTAGTCTGTGGGGAAAGTTTACCTGGGTGTGGTGGCTGTTCATATTTAGGCTTCTTAGAGCCACAGGTTGAATATCTATGGATCTATGGAACATCTATCAACAAGGATGGGATGGGGGAGGGGAGATAGGGAACTCTGTACACACCATTCCCTCTACCTGCTATATATCTCCATTTAGTATCTTCCTAAATTCCATTTATTGCCATCTTACCCAACTTTCAAAGCCCAGCTCACATGCTGCCTCCTCTATGCAGCTTTCCCTGATGCCTCTCCTTGCCCGAATGAAAATAATACTCTTCCCTCATTGGATCACTGAACACTTTCTCTTTGTATTATGGATTTACCAGGGTCCTCTTTGATTTATAGTTATTTGTTTATGTATTCTATCAACCTTGCATTTGCAATTACAATTTATTTATCTCTATGTCATGTGATATCCATTACCATGGTTTGCACACAATACATACTTAATGAATGTTTGTTGAATGACCAATGGCATGAATCCATTAACTCATCTCTAGCCTACTGATTCCATTAGCCCTCAGCCTACTTTCATGTGACTCTTTGGGTAATATTAGTTTACTTACTTTTGTTGCTTATTTTCTTTCTGGAGGAAAGCTATTACAATCAACAAAATCTTATCCATTCTGTTCTTAATTAGGGGAAAAAAAAACAGGTTCAGTGGAAATTTTATTTTTTTTAAAGGAAATAAACTTACTAAATAAACAATCTTATTAGCATGTGGACTCTTACTGTATCAGGGTCATTTTTTTGTGGGTCAGTGGACTTATACAGATAAAATGTTTTCCATCTCTAGTCTTGCTAAACACACAAATGGTGTAAACAAGTTCAAAGGGAGGACATTTATTATATTTCATAGAATAAGAGGCTTTCAAGTATTTATTTGCATGTGACTTGTTAATTGCAAATAACTTGAAAAGCTCTGGATTTGGACTCTAGATCTCGCCTGCTGCTTGCTACTTAAACAACTTTGAGCAAGTTGCTTGGTCCCCCTCAGCCTCAGTTTCTTCCTCTGTAAAGTGGGGGATGGGGGATTGGACAAGAGGACGTGTCAAGGTCCTTTCTAATTCTAGATCTTTGATCCTCTAAAAATGTGATTATTATGGATGTATTAGAACATATCTACTAGAGAGTTTTTCTTATTAATACACATTAACTTAACTAATTTTTTTTGTTTCTATTTGAGTAGGCCCCCAGATACTGTCTTCGATCTTTATTGTCTCTTCAGAAAGTTAAGTCTTTGGCAAAATGTGAAATTGCCCACCTTGGATACATGTTGGCCCTTTGACACCATGTAGAGATATGGATACTTCACATGCCTGAGCTACACCTGTGAAGCTTAGTTATTGAAAGGAGTCTATAATTTAAAAATTACAAATAATAAATCACGATTTATAATATCTGCTGATTTTTGAGGTAAATGCTCATGCTGAAAATTTAACAATAGGCAGTCAGTCAATAAGCATTTATTAAGCACATACTATGTGCCAAGTACTGTGCTAAGGGGCTGAAGATACAAATATAAAAAAGGAAAATAGCTCCTGCCCTCAAGGAGCTTATACTCTAAAGTGGGAAGACAACAGAGAAAACAATTGAATTTCAGGAAGGTGGGGGTGGTGCTGGGAAAGAAGTTAATTTAGGAAGTGGATATAGTAGAATCAAGTCCAAAGAGTGCAAGTTGGTGGGAAATAAAGGGACAAAGAAGGATGATTTGGACTTGGTTCCTTGGAGGAGAGACTGCAAATCCATGCAAGCCCCTTGCTGCAACCATTTGCCCTCAAAGATGGTAATAAAATGGGTAGGGGTAGAGCAATGAAGTAGTTCCTAGACCAAGTCTCCTGAAATCAGAAAAATAGTTCCTGGATCAAAGGAACTCAGTCATGATTCCTCTATATCTGGAAGGCTAGCTGGACCAAGAGAGAGCTAGAGCTAAGAAAACTTAGGAATAAAGCCACAATGGGGAGAAGCAAGTCTAGGCCTTGACCTTTAATGGAATTCTAAGTTTAAGGTATGTGTAGGTCCCAGGGAGGTGGGGTTCCCAACATAGGTATGGTGGTGGTGGTGGTGGTGGTGGTGGTTTTGGTGTTTAACTGTCTGGCAACCACAAGTTCAAGTTTTTCCCTTTACATAGGATGGAGATAGCTATCCTGAGGAGTACAGAGGTGTCAAACATGAGCCCACTGTTTTCAGTGTGCCCAATTAGATCAAAACAATTGGGAAATATTAGAGAAAATGAATAAAAATACAATAGAACACAGATGATGTTAATATGTAGTTTTCCAAGTTAACATGTGGCCAAAGGGATCCTTATGTATCATTTATTGACCCCATTTCTATTTGAGTTTGACATCACTGGTCTGGTCTAGAGAATCTGTTCTCAAAGTATGATCCATGGAACCCTGATAGTCATAGCAATGGGAGTTCTTGAGGCTCAAATCCATTTTCAGAACAACATTAAGGTGTTACTTGTCTATCAAAATACTCCCTTTTCCAATTACATACATACATCCAATACATAAATCTATGTAAGGCTGGATTTTCTTCATATACTTTAACCAAAGGAATATATTGCAACAGATTAAATGCAGAAGTAGGTGGGAAAATACAGCCGTCTTCTAGCACACTAGACATTAAGATTTGCAAAAAAACATATAAAACAATGCCACTCTTGTCACTAAATTTTGGTCTTTTTTGGGGAAGATATAATTTTTATTAAAAATGTTATTTATGTCAACATGTAATTGTTTAAGGTTATTTTAAATGAATTAATCCATAAATATCTTTAAAATCGAATATTTTAAATTTCCAAAGTAGGAGAGCCTATTGTTAAATTTTCAGCATGAGCATTTACCTCAAAAATTGGCAAACATTATAAATCAATTATGATTCATTATTTGCAATTTTTAAGCTATTTATTGTTTTGCTGATTGTCTAGACTCAAAAAAGTGATGGAGAAAATGTTAATGATGCAAATTAAACCTAAACGGGAGCCATTTGTTTTCCAGAGAGCCAGACATTAAACATTTATCAACATACCCCAGAATATAATTTACCTTAGTAAAAGATCTTTTGGAGGCCTCAGTAATTTTTAAGAATTTAAAGGAGTCCTGAGGCTATTAAATTTGAAAATCTCTCTTCTAGATGATTGTATACATTCTTGGGAAATGATGCTTACCAGAGAGAGAAGTTATCTGCTTAACTGATTATAGGATCCGGTGTGAGTTCTTTGGTTTTTGTTTGTTTGGTTGGTTTTATTAAATAAAGTCTGACCTATATTAAATTTGGTTAGCTTAAATGTTTGTATGGGAACTCAAGGGACTTTTACTTTTGTTGTAGAAACCTACATACAAGCTAAACTCTGGTATCCCCCGGGAAACATATGAAAAACCCTGGGTGGAGGCGTGTACGTGCTTGAGAAGTCCCCAAGACTGAATCTGTTCTAAGAACTTTGTGTTTAAGCCACAGGTTAGATTCTTGAAAAGAATAAAATTTTGTTTTTCCTGTAAGTGCTCTGTAGAATTGGTATTTTGCCAATTCAGGCTTGCTATATTTTACTCCTTAGTTATTCCAAATCTATAAAGTTTCGGAACATATACTTTATTAGCCTGACTATAGCTTCCCCTCTCCTTCTCCCTCCCATGTAGACCACCTCCCAAAAGTCACAGCTTTTTGAAAGCCATGATTTCAAACTCTACTTGGATTTTTTAACACAACAGATTTGGGAACAAAGTGCCTCTCATATTTAGACCAATATTGTTGTCGTTCAGTTACTTGTCAGTTGTGTCCAACTCTTTGTGACCCCATTTGGCATTTTCTTGGGAAAGATGGTTGAAGAAAGTGAAGAAAGTGGTTGGCCATTTCCTTCTTCAGCTCATTTTACAGATAAGGAAACTGAGGCAAGCAGGGTTAAGTGATTTGCCCAAGGTCACACAGCCAGTAAGTATTGGAGGCTAAGGAGACAAGTCTTCCTGACTCTAGGCCCAGCACCACCTAGCTGCCCTGTTGGAGCAATAGCTTATAATAATTTTTAGATTACATTTAGACCACTACATTTTAAGAATTTGCTAAATTTTATTTGGACCAATAGCTTATAAAAATTTGTTAGATTACATTTGGACCAATAGATTATACAAATATATTTAGACCATGGTGACTAGGCATTCTTTGCATATACTGAGGTAAGAGGGAATGGAATTTGGCTACAATTACAAGTCAGAGAGAAAGAACTTGATAAATATTAGCTATGGACCTCTTGAGGGAGGAAGTAATATCTTTTCTAGAGGCTTTTAAGCTGGTATGGATGATCTCCAAAGGTCAGGATTCAATGACTTACAGCTGAAAGGGATCTTAGAAATCACCAATATCATACCCTCATTTTATACATGAAGAAACTGAAGCAAAGAGAGGATGAGTGAATTACCTGAGGGAACATCGCTGGAGCTGAGCAGAGTCAGAATTTGGGCCCAAGTCTGCTGACTCCAGATTCAGTGCCTTTTCTATGGCATCAAGCTGCTCCTATTTTCTCACTTTCTGGCCCCAGTAAATAGATTCTAATTTAATTCAATTGAAGAAAAATCAATTAATCTGGGGATAGGTAACAAAGACAATCCCTGCCCTCAGAGAGCTTGCCCTTATCACTGGGGTGATACAACCCAAACACCAATGAATAAATACCTTTTTATGAAGTTATACGAGGTAATTTTGAGAGGGCAAAAGCACTAACCACTGGAGGTGGGGTGAGGATGAAGGAAGTGTTGGATGAACAAAGGCCTGATATAAGAATCAGCACCTACCGCAGACTGAACTACAGTATTCCTCTCATCCTTTACCTGGGAAACAGCTGTGGAATGTGGGCAGCAGGGAGAGGGCTAGGTGAGTCCAAGGCCCTTGACTCCTTTTCCTGGACTGATTGATTCATCCACTAGTAATCTTCCAGTTTCAATCTCCAAATGCAATCAAAAGAATATGGGCCACTGGGGGGCAGAGCCAAGATGGCGGCTGGAAAGCAGAGACTAGCTTGAGCTCCCTGCCGAGTCCCTCTGAAAACCTATAAAAAATGGCTCTGAACCAATTCTAGAACTGCAGAACCCACAAAATAGCAGAGGGAAGCAGGGCTCCAGCTCAGGACAGCCTGGATGGTCTCTGGGTGAGGTCTATCGCATGGAACTGGGAATGGAGTGGAGCAGAGCCCAGTGTGGGCTGCACCTGGACCAACCAGACTGAGAACTGGGCAGAACAGGCCCTAGCGCCCTGAATCAGTGAGCTGCAGCAGTTACCAGACTTCTTAACCCACAAACACCAAAGACAACAGAGAAGGTTAGTGGGAAAAGCTGTGGGAGTGGAAGGAGCTCACGGTTAGCCATGGCCCTGGGGGCAGCTACAGAACTACAGTTGCAGTTGCTTCCTGCCCCAGGCCCACCTGGCGGGAGGAATTAAGTGGCAGATCAGAGCAGGAGTGCAGAGCC
>CM053626.1:276201802-276241174 GCA_028646595.1 Phalanger gymnotis
CAAACTGAATTAGTTGAAAAGGGAAGAAATTGAAGACAATAGACTGTATCACACAACAAAGAGGAAAATACTTCTCTATCCCAACTTTCTTCTTCCCTTCACCATTTTTTTTCCCTCTTTTCTTGCCATTGTCTAAGAGATCTTGGCTAGAGGATGATTACAAACTGCATGGAGAGATTCAGTTAAGTTATGGAGCCACATTTTCTTAAGCTTTTAAATCATTTTACAGTTGGGGAGCTAATAGAATAGTGTCTAGTGGGAAAAGGGAAGACCCAAATGGGTCCAAAAGATCTTTTTTTTCTTTTTTTGGATTTTCAGTTTTCTCATCTGTAGAATGTAAATTAAAATATATTCAATAGGTGCATACTGGTAAATGTTTAACAACAGACTTTGGTGAGGGGGAGGTATACACAACACACTTTTAAGTTTAGTTTGCATTATTAACATTTTCTCCATCACTTTTTTTTTTGTTTTTGGCAGGGCAATTGGGGTTAAGTGACTTGCCCAAGGTCACACAGCTAGTATATGTGTCGAGTGTCTGAGGTCCGATTTGAACTCAGGTCCTCCCGACTCCAGGGCTGGTGCTCTACTCACTGCACCACCTAGCTGCCCTCTCAATCACTTTCTTAAGGCTAGACTATCAACAAAACAATAAATGAAACCCCAATTTGTAAAGTTTGTTGGTATTTGGGATGTAAATACTCACATTGAAGTCTTTGAAGTATCATATAAATAGGAGTTATTGTTTATTATTGTTCTTGTGACTAAGATTCCCTCAATCAATTCTTGACTGGAGGAAATATATTTTTTTTCCTGAAAACGACAACAATCACTTGCATTTTAAAGAGTTTAAGGTTTCCAAAGTGATTAATTCACTTCAACCCTGTTAGGAAAGTAATGTTTGTATCAATATCCCCAATTTTCGGATGAAGAGATCGAGGTTTACAGAGATTAAGTAACATGCCAAAGTTACATAGTAAATGCCAGGGCTAGAACATGATCCCAGATCTTCTCATGGTGAAAGTCCTCATTAGTCTTAGAATCATCATTTGATCCAGACAAGTCAAAGAAAGCAGATACTACCCCAGAGAGAGATAGTAATGATCTACGACTGGTTTATGTAAGAGAATTTTTATTGAATCTATTTTATTACTTGAGTCTTGCTTAGAATGACAACGAAATAAATAAGTAAAAAGATTGGTAACTTTTTTGCTATTTGCAAAGTTAGAATAAAGGTCCGACGAGAAAGTAGCTGAGGTTTATTTAGAAGACCCACATTAATTAAATTAATCAGCAAATATTTATTGTATGTCTATCATGGTCAATGGCCCAAGAGACCTTGAACTCAGAGAACCTATCAGAGCTAATAACTCTAAGGTACCACAGGCAGGTCACCCTAGAGTCCAGTGACCAAGATAGAGTTCTGTCAAGGCCACAAGCTGCTGGCATCTGGGGCATCAAGGAATGAAAAAAGCAGTTATACCACCCCACAGCCAGGGTAGGATGACAGAAAAGGAAAATAACAAATCCTGGAGGGGATAGGAGAAAATAGATATAACAATGTGCTATTAGTGGAGACATGAACTGGTCCAACCATTCTAAGAACAATTTGGAACCATGCCTAAATGGCTGTAAAACTCTTTGATTTCTTTGATCTAGCAATACCATTCCTAGGTCTGTATCCCAAAGAGATTTTTTTTCTCTTTATTTTTCTTATTTTTTTTCCCCCTCACAACATGGCTAATGTGGAAATGTGTTTTGCATGACTTCATATGTATAATGGGTATTGCATTTCTTTCCTTCTCAGTGGGTGGGGAATGGGTGGAGGAAGAGAGAGAATTTGGAACTAAAAATAAAAATAAATTCAAAGAAAAAAAACAGGGCTAGCCATAACTGTAATAGAGCTGATGGTTCAGGGTTCTATTCCAAGACACCTGCTTTTAAATACTCCTGCCTACACAAGGCCAGCACTAATGGGTATGTCCTATCCACCGGCTGGAGTCTTACAATTACTCTGATGAGCATATGAGTATGGAATTCATTGACTTTCTAGGCACAACACCACTCCCAAATTGTTCTAGACAAGAAAGGAGAAAAACATTCAACTCCTTTAACTAAAAGGAAGTTTGCATTGGGGGAGGGGGATATGGTGGAGAAGCTTGAAATTAGAAGCCCAAAGATCGAGCCCTAGCTCTGATTTTTACTGCTTCCATGAGTATGAACGAATCATTTAATCTCTGGAAACATCAGTTTCCTCACCTGTAAGATGAGGATAATAGTATGTGTACTGTTCACCTCACAGGGTTGTTGTAAGGAAAGCAACTTTAAAATGTTTATTTTTTAAATGTGAACTCTTCTTGTCTATCTTCTGGGTGGGGTAATTTGGTGCATGAGCCATACATCATCTAGGTAGCTAAAAGGAGAAATGAACAGAATGCTGGACCTGGAGTCTGGAAGACCTAGATCAACTCCAGCTTCAGATACTTCTTAACTGGAAGTCACTTAACCTTTGTCTGCCTCTGTCTTCTCAACTATAAAATCAGAATAATAATAACCCCCTACCCCCACAGCTGTTGATGAGATAAAAATGAGATAATACTTGTAAAGCATTTTGTAAACTTTTCAACACTACATAAATATGAGTCATTATTATCCCTGTCGTCATCAGCTCCAATATCTCTTTCTTGGCATCTCAGTTTTCTTACTGAATTGTTCTAGGAAAAATGAAGCATCTGGGAATTGTTCTGAGCGCCACAAAATCGGATACATTGTATAAGTCTGGGACTTTGATTCTATAGGAGGAAGCAGGGCTGTAACTAGGGTGAGGCAATTATGCCTTTGTTCCAGAGCTCAATATTAGAGATAATGAACCTTAAGAGTAAGTAACTAGTGTTAAGGGAAATTGAGAAAGACTTCTTGTAGAAGATAGAATTTTAGCTGGGACTTAAAGGAAGCCAGGAGATGGTGAAGAGGAGGAGAAGCATACAAGGTATGGGGGATAGCCAGTGAAAGTGCCTGGAGTCAAGGAACATGGTGTGCTGTGCTAGAAAGAGGAAAGGCAATTCCTCTGGATGGAAGAATATGTGAAAGAGTGTAAGGTGTGAAAAGATTGGAAAAGTAGGAAGGGGTCAGCTTAGGAAGGCCTTTAAAAGCCAGGGAATTTGCAGTTGATCTTGAAGACATCAGGGAATTTGTTGAATAGAGCAAGTGATGTGATAGGATCAGACTTGCCCTTCAGGAAAAAAAAAAATCAGTTTGACAGCTGTGGAGGACAGATTGGGAGACTTGAGGCACAGAGACTCACCAGCAGACCATTGTAAGAGTCTAGGTGTGAGGTAACAAGGGCCTGCACCAGGGTGGTTCCTCTAAGCTCTAAACTTTATGCTCTACAGTATAACTCTGTTTAGGCCAGAATTATGTCAGGCTGAGAAAGACACAAGGGCAGATGTTGTGGGATAATTGAGCAGTTCTTGCAATGACTACATTCCTAGTCATAACAGCATTGTATAATGGAAAGGAAGAGAGTTAGGTTCTAGTCTTGGCACTGCTATTAATTTGCTCTGTCACTTTGGGCAAGTCATTTAATTTTTCTAAGTTTCTATTTCCTGATCTTCATAATTAGGAAGCTGAAGTAGGTGATTTCCAAGTCTTTCCAGTTTTCACATTCTGTGACTCTATACCTTCCTATTCTTTCAAGTGGGCAAATAGACATCTCTTTATATAATAAACATATTCCTGAAAAGTTTTATACTAATATTTTATAAATCAAATCTCTACTCATTGGGAATTTCCATTTCAGATATATCTTGAGACCCCTTCAAATATGAGCCCTTGAAAACTATATCCAGATTTGTGACTTGGATCTGTATCTATTCCTAAGCCATTGAGATGTTTCTCTTTTACCAGACCAAATCAGAGGACACATTAATTCACTGCATATTCCATTTAATTAAACACAGCAAGGTAAAATGAGGAAAAAGTCTCAAACACACCTAGACACACTCCCACAGCTCTTCTCATCACCAATGGGAGAGGGTACATGTGTAGTCAGGCAACTCACATGAAAGGGGTAACACTTACAGCCAGGACAACCCTTATTTCTGGGACTGTGTCCCAGCTGGAACTCTTTTCTGCTTTGGAAACTTCTTTAAGTAGCTGTTGATATAATTTACTGGTTTGATGATGTCATTTGCTGGGCTGCTTTCTACATGGGGGCCATTCGCGGACTGCTGAACAGCTACTGCCACCTGCTGGCTATTTACTGAATTGCTGTTGCTGTGTAGCCACATCCTTTACATTTCTTTTTGTACATAGCCCATAGCCTTAGGCCTATTTTAGTTCTTTTGTGAGTCATACCCACTGCCAGCACCTGGCCAGTCAGCAAAATCCTAGCCTCAACTTTGGTGATATTTTTTGGTTTTGTTTTTTACTCTGCTTTTTTCCACATCTCCAATTCCTTTAGGCCTAACCATTTAGATTAGGGTTAGAAAATTCCTTTCCAGTTCCATCATGCCCCTGGCTTCTAACACTAGGTTCACACAAATTACTCTGGAACTTAATAAGACTGAAGAGGGGCAGAAATAGTGACTTTTCTCCTGTATTCTTACTGACCCTCAGATTGCCATTATCTCTATGAAGAGAATAGACTAAGTGAAACTTGTGGTAATGATCAACTCCAAACTTAATTACCTTGTAAACTGGGATTTTTGTACAAGTCTTGTATATCAGCTCTGAGCTTCCATTACACACACAGAAAGCGTAGTAAAGAATGGTGCATATGTTCTCTGGTCCTCCCCATAGCCAAGTCTTTCCAGAATGCCAAAGACAGCTCTGGACTTACCAGTTAGTCAATTAATAAGTGTTTATTAAGTACCACTATGTACCAGGCCTTACGCTAAATACTGATGATACAAAAAGAGGCAAAAATTGTCCTTGCCCTTAAAAGGTTTATAATCTAATGATGCAAACAACAAAGCTAACAAATGTGTACAAACAAGTTATATATGGGATAAATAATTAACAAAGAGAAGGCATTAGAATTAAGAGGGGTTGGGAAAAGCTTCTGAGAGAAGACTGTGCTTAGTTGGGACTTAAAAAAACCAAGGAATGTAGTAGGCAGATATGAGGAGGGAGAGCTTTCTGGGCCAGAAAAAAATGCTTGGAACTGAGAAACGGAACGTCTTGTTCATGGAACCGCAAAAAGACCAGTGTCACTGGATGGAAGATTATACGTTAGGGAGTAAGGTTTGAGAAGAGTGAAAAGGTAGGCTAAAGGGCTTTGAATGACAAACAGAGGATTTTGTATTTGATCCTGGAGGTGATAGGGAGCCACTAGTGTTTATTGAGTAGGGAGAGGGGAATGATATGATCAATCTGTGCTTTAGGAAAATCACTTTGGTGGCTGAAGGAAGGATAGACTAGAGTGGGAAGAGACTTGAGGTGGGCAGACCTACCAGAAATTTATTGCAATAATCCATAATAAAGTGATGAGTGGTGGCAGTGCCAGAGGAGAGAAAGAAGAATGTTTGATAAGGAGGCATATTTGAGACATGTTGTGGAGGTGAAATCAACAGGCCTTGGCAACAGCTTGGAAATGAGGGTGAGACATAGTGAGGAATCCAGGATGACTCCTAGGTTGTGAATCTGAGGGACTGGGTGGATGGTGTTGCCCTCTGCAGTAATAGGGAAGAAAGAAGGGTTTTGGAGGTTCACCTGAACCCTCCCAGGCTGCATCCAACTTCTGCCTGGGACCAGATATCTTCAACTATCTAAAAGTATTCCATACTGGTCTAATCATAAGCCTACTCCTCCAAAAGTCCTTCCGACTTTGGTCCAGAATCCCAACCATTATCTTCAACTGCTAGGTCCTTCCTGCTAATGCAATCCTAGAATGACAGAGCTAGTAGGGAGCTCAGAAACCACCCAGCTCCTCCTATATTCATCCCTAACTCTCGTCTGTAACATTTTGCTTTTTGTCTCTCATATTAGAATGTGAGAGCGAGGACTCTTTTTGCCTTTCTTTGTATTCCTGGTACTTAGCACAGTGCCTAGGACACTTGATAAGTGCTTATGGACCAACTGCTTGAAATTCTGACTCATTTATCTATTTCCACATGGAGAGTTTCAGTGGCGGAGAGCTCGTTTATTGTCTCTGAAAGCAAACCATTCTGTTCTTGGAACGCTCCAATTAGTGAAAATCTTTCCCAAAGATGAAGTAAAATCTATCACCTTGTAACTTCTACCCAGTGGGCCTAGTTCTGTTGGGTAAGGCAAGGAAGAGACAAATCTCTTCTTTTCTTCCACATGGAAATTCTTCAAATATTTAAAGATAGAGCAGATCTCATTTGTCTTGGTAGAGAGCAGGTGGATCATAGTACAGAATGTTACGTTCTCTATCAGTTGACTTGATAGAGACCACTTTGGTGGTGGTTTTGCTTAACTGTGTGTGGTTTTGTTTTGTTTGTTTTAAATAAGGAAGGGTTTTCTCTCTCTCTCTCTCTCTCTCTCCCTCTCTCTCCATATGCACACACTGACACAGTGGAGTTATTCAGAAGAACTGTGGCATTAAAACTGAATTGTATCAATAGAAGATAATTCTTGTGTCACATTTCAATCTTCTCTATTTTCACCCTAATGGAAACCTTCCTACATCATACTAGCTCTAGGGACTCAGTGCTCCTTCACAGCTACTCAGATCTGTGCTGCTTGAAACATACATTTCAATAACATGCAAGATCAGAGTCCCCCATAGTACCTTGTAGTATGAAGTATCTGATGAGACTATGGAGAATCTGTGGAGAGACAACTGTGGAGAGACCTTGGACTTCCTAGAAAAAGGATTTACTCTCTGGGAAAAGAGCTCATGGAATGTGTATGTTGTTGACAAGAGGGAGGGGGTGGCAGCCTCTATCACTAGACAGGCATGGCAGGGTTGGCATAGACAAGACTGGGGAGCCAGAAACAACAGCTAAATTCAGAATGGGGGTGGGAGTGGTGAGGAAGGGGCCTATCAGGTGCTAGACAGTGAAAACAGCTGGTGAATCCTTTTAGACAGTACATTTTATATGCTTAAGTACAAACTCTTTAAGCAATTGTACCTGAGTGTGTTTACACATGTCTGTACAGGATAAAATCCCTCTCTTTCTTCCAAGCACAGCAAGTTAAAGCACCCCCTTTCCTGATGTGAAGTCTTTCCTGATGCCCCCTCCTCTTCTCCCAACTTCTTGTGTTTTCCCTCCTAAACTACCTGGTATCTGACTACTTTGTATGTATCTATTTTCCTTATATTTGTTCTGTATACACTGGATCTCAGCATAAAGGAGGGTTGTTTTTTTTCTTGGTGGTTTATCATAAGTAGTTATTTAAGGGACAGAGAACATCATGGTCTTGTTTGGTGTGGCAGTATAAACCATTTGTACACATTTTTGTTTCCCGTCTTCCCCATACTTTGTAAAATCAGCACTTACATAAATATGACCTTTTTTTTTAATTGCTATTAACATAAGTAAGAAAAAATAAAACAAAACAAAAACCCCAACAACAACAGAATGCAAACTCCTTGTGATAGGGATTATGTCCTCTATGCCTTTGTGTCTCCAATACCTGGCACAGTGCTTGGCACATAGAAGATGCTTAATATATGCCTGACAATGAATGAATGATGATGGCCATTACGGGTATATCCTAGTGATTCTTGTTTCACGTGTAAGGGTCTTTACTGGAAAAACAACAGTTGTCTCCACTGTGTTCCCTAAACTGTGTCCCTTTCAGACAGTTCTCATAGGCTCTGTCTAGTATTTCGATGATAGGAATGTTTATGAGCTGGCTTGAACAGCCACTGCGTGATTGCTTTGGGTGTAAGATGCCAGTGAGTCCTGCAGGGAAGGGTTATCAGCGGGGTCAGGACTCAGAGGCAGCTATTATCACAGGTGCCAGAGGGCTTAGTTTCACCACAGAGTGTCCTTCCTAGCCCTCTCCCCTCTGGAATCAAATTTTTATTCACATTGAAAATGTTTTGAACCCAGTGTCATTTTCCCCATCCTTAGGAAAAGGAAACAAAATCTGGTGTCAGAATGTAGCTGAGTCTCCAGAGAGCCTTGGTGTTCTTTCCTTTCCTGCCCTGCCCTCTCTGGTGTGCTTCCAGGGCTGTGCCTCATACATGACATACAAATAGTCATTTCTTCCTCCCTGATGGAAGAAGACTTAGCTTGGTGCCCACCTCTCTCCTTGAAGGCTTAGCTTCTCCTTTTAGCGTCTGTGGTCAGATGATCACCCTGTACCTTCAAGATACCTTCTTGGAAACTGACTTTTATTTTCCCAGCCTTCTCTCTCCCCCTCCATGGGCTGGGATAAGGCCACAGAATTCCATGGCTGTGGAGGGCTCTTCAGAGGCCAAGCTAGTCTAATGTATAACAGAACAAGAATCCCTTCTCCTACCTGACAGGATGACAAGTGGTCATTCAGCCTTTGCTTAAAGATCTCCAATGGTGGGGAGAGTCTGCAGCTACCAGACACAGTGCATGGGCATAGGGCAAGCAGATAAGAGCACCAGGCCTAGAGTCAGGAAGACCTGGATTCAAATCTGGCCTCAGACACTTCCTAGCTGTGTGACCCTGGGCAAGTCACTCAACCCTATTTCCTCATCTGTAAAATGAGCTGGAGAAGGAAACTGCAAACTACTCTAGTATCTTTGCCAAGAAAACCCCAAATAGGGTCATGAAGAGTCAGACATTACTGAAAAACAACAAAACCCCTCTCCTCACATGCTTATCAGTGATTTGACTTTGGGCAAATAACGCAACCACCCTGGGTCTCATCTGTGAAATGAGAGGGTTGGGACTATGGCTGCTGAGATCCTCTTCCATCTCTAAATCACGCAGAGGATCTGTGAACCCTCTTCCTCTTGATAATTCTTCAAATACTTTGAAATAACTATCATGTCTGGCTCACATCCCACCCTTCTCCCAGCACTGTCTGCACCCTTGAAGGCACAGGTTTGCTTCTTGTCCTTGTTCCCCTGTTTAAAAATGTCTTGCAGCCTCACTCATGGTAGCCTTCTTTAGAGAGTTGTGCATTTAAAGCAGATTCCTGCTCTGTAGATAACTCAGAGCATTTAAATGAGCACATTCCCTGCAGGGGATTGCATAAAATAGGCTTAAATCAATGTTTATTAAACCAAATGAAATTGATCTCTGGAAGAGAGTAGAGCCTTTAGGCTGTGGCTTTCCAGTTTGTATTTTCAGCCCTAGGAGCTGGGATCAGAAATCCTTTTTTTCCCCCCATAATGATAATTGATCCAAGCCTGTTGGCAGGCAGAGGACAGATACCATTAGGAAGCAAGCAGGCTTTAGTGGTCAACTAGTTTTTGTGCTGACAAATAGGTTAAACCATTGTGTTTCCCTCTGAAATTCTCCAGAATTAGACAGGCAAATTTTTGCCCCTTTGGCAGTCCACTGGCTTCCCAGGGACTTGAATATTTTAGTAGAAAGGAGGATGCTTGAGGTGGGAAGAGTGTCGAGATCATGATGTTGGAAAAAGGGAGTCATTTAAATGTCACCTTCTACACCTTATTATTTGTCAAAGTCATGTCCCCAGGGATGATATCATCCCATGAGCCCCAGAACCCAAGGCTGTTTTATTAATGCCTTTCCCCTTCTTTCCCTACTGTTCCCCCCCCACCCATTTTTCTCACTCCCTTCTGCCTTTTCCTATTTCTTGCCATGATTCATTCTTACTTATTAAGACATATCTACCTTTGTCTTTGCCTAATTCTTATTCTCCAGCTGAGCTTTGGGTCATTGAGGCAGCTAAGTAGGACCTAGAGGATAGAATGTTGCTTTGAGGACCTTGGAGCAAGTCACTCAACCTCTCTCAGCCTCAGTTTCACCATCTGTAAAAGGAGATGATAATGACACTTACCTAACAGTGATGTTTTGAAGGTCAAAGGAGATAATACACCAAAAGGACTTTGCCGACCTTAAAGGTCTACATAAATGTTAACTTTTACAGAGCTAAGTTTCATTTTTGCTTGCTTTTTTCCTTCTAATAACTGCTTAGTGGCTTATATTGTCTTTATTTTGTATGTATTTGTCTGTGTACATATTGTTTTTCCTCAAGGAGAATATACGTCCTTGAGGGCAAGGATCTTAAGAACCCCCTCCCCAACATGGTATTCCTAGCATTTAGCAGTGCCTGGCACTTAGTAGGTACTCAATGAGCCTTTGTTGATTTTTTTCGTAGGACCATGAATCTAGAGCTGGAAAGAACCTTAGAGGTGATTTGGTTCTGCCTCCCCGCCCCCCATCCAATTTACAGGTGAGGATGCTGAGGTTCAGAGAAGTGGCTTGTCATTGGTTTCGCAGGTAGTTAAGTAGAAGAGCTAATAGGAGCTCTTCTGAATCCTACTTCACTGTTCTTTCTCCTGCATTGCCTGGGTTGAATTGTCTGGGGACTGAAATTGTGGCTTAGGAATTCTAGCTGAAAAGTTCACAGGCAACTTTTAGAAGACCAGGATCTAGAAAAAACAGGCCATTTCTAAAAAAAAAAAAAAGGTCTGATAACTGGAAAAACTCAATGTGCTATTAGGATTGACCTGGGAGAGTTTCTTCCTCTAGGGTATGTCCAGGGAATCAGCCACATAGGCTCTAACTTACCCTAGTTAAGGAGAGACAGTTATGTGTGGGGTACAAGATCCCTACCAATATGAAATAAAAATCCATAAAACAAAGAGGTGTCTCGAGGAGGAACAGAAAGTATTTTATTCGATTCTCTCAAGAAAAGGGAGTCCCCTCCACTGGGATGGATTAGCCGAAGGAGGTAATTCACAAAGGCAAAGCACCAACATATATCCTATCACAAAAGAACTCCCACCCACTGCTATCCCTCCTCTCCATTGGCTGGGAGGCGGGCTTACAATCTAGGCATGAAAAGCTAGACAAAGAACCAGGAAATCGAGTATAGCCAATCTGAAACATATCTCTTTATTTAGTAATTAGCTGCTGATGTGGCAATAATATGGCTAAGGTAAAGAGGAGGAATGAGGAAAGAGGGAGGGGGCTTTCTGGAGCAGGGAAGGAACAACCCATAGGCACTTATTGCCCCAGGCCTCAAATTCCTGAGAGTTAGGTAATCACATTCCTACCAGGTTAAATCCCAAGTCCATTCCATCCTCTCATTGCCCCTACTTATTCCAGAAATAAAAAAAAAGTAATTTTTATATTTTCTTTCTCTGTGAAGTCTTCGCAAGAATTATCCCCCACTCAGTTATCATCCTAAAGTCTCTGTCTTTCTCTCTCTGTCTGTCTCTGTCTCTCTGACTGTCTCTGTCTCTGTGTCTGTCTGTTTCTGTCTCTGTCTCTTAATTTCAATCTCCACCCTGGGAGAACTTTTTTTTTTTTGGTCATAGTTACTGGTAACCCAATCACTTTCGCCTTTTTCCTTCCTTCCTTATAATGGAAGTCTAGAATAGGAAAATATTCCCAAAGCAAGAAACAACAGAGAGAGGGAACCTTGGGATCCAGTAACCAGGCTTGAAATTGTAGAAAGCAAGGCCTGCCCCTGCTCCTGCTGAGCCTATTTTTTTCTTGGCTCTAAAATCCACTCATTTCTAAGCTTTAGACCCCACCTCCTTGAAGATATTTACAAGTGATTCAATCCTTAGGCACATTTGCAAACTCAATTTCCCAGCCCTGGGACATGTTCTTCCCTCCCCAATATTTAAACCACAGCTATCCTGACCACAAACTCTGCTTGGCTCAGGCTTCTGGATAGGGAAAGATTTTGGACACCCAGGCAAATCTTGGCTATCACTGAAGAGGAGGTGATTGTAGAGAAAATCTTGTATTAAGTAGGATCACACAAGAGCTCAGGGAAAGGTGGTTGGGAAATGGTACTTCCAGGGTAGAGGGAAAGGGGAATTATGATAGGGAAGGACTGGAAAAGGTCCAGTGGCCTTAGAGGAAGCACCAATCCTGCCACCACCAGCCCCTCAAGTCATAGATAGTCTAGAGCCACCCATGAAACTCTTCCTCTTCCCCTTTCCCAATATAATCTGTGTACTGTAGGCAGACCTCCAAGCACACATTTGTACTAGCGTCTTCTATGCTTTGACGTACCATTTGAGGATGCAGTGGGAGGAGTGCTGAGTGTTTACCCAAAGGGCCCACTCTTGAATCCTGTCTCTGCCATTTATATCTTGTGGTCTAATCTTGTGACTCAGTTTCCTCCTCTGTAAAATGAAGTGGCTGGTCTAGATTACCTATGAGGCCCCTTCACTGGAAATCCCCCAATTCATTCCGTGGCAAACCCCCAAAACTCCAAAAATGGGAGTTTCTAGGACAATGTCCATTCATCATAAACTGAGACCACAGGCCTGCGTGTGCTCTTGGGTGACAGAGAGTCTCCACAGTAACATCCTATCCACAACACCTGGAAAATGGGGTCATAGGGATATCTCTGAAGTGGATTGCAAGGAACTGGATATTTGGTAAATATAAAAAGAGGTAGGACTGGGTGGTGCAGTGGACAGAGAGATCATGTTTATAAAGTGCTTTGCAGACTTTAAAGTACTATATAAATTTACTATTACTACTGCTACTATTGCTCGTACTGCTGCTGCAGCTATTCCTACTACTTCTACTGCTTCTACTGCTGCTGCTGCTACTACTACTACTTTACTGGGAATGGAAGACCTGAGTTCAAATCCATCCTCTGACGCTTACTAGCTATGCAACATTGGGCAGGTCACTTCCTTAAAATAGTGATAATAATGTCACCTACCTCCCAGGGCTATGAGGATAAAATAAGATAAAATTTGTAAAGAACTTAAAACAAGCCTTAAAGTGCTATTTAAATGCTAGCTATTATAATTATACTAGTTGTTATAATTATAATCATTATCATTATACTGTAGAGCTATGACTTCTTTAGTAATATGGAGTACTCCCTAGTATGAAAGCACCCTTTACCAGTGCAGATTGGTCACTATTCTGAATTGTATAGTCTTAGAGAGCTGTTAGGGGCACTGGGAGGTTAAGTGATTCCCTTGGGGTCATACATTTAGTATGAATTAGAGACCAGATAAGCCCAGACTTAAATTGACTTGGTATCCCATCCTCTGTACTGTCTCTCATCCAAAAAATTCATAGGATCATAGATTTAGAGCTGAAAGGGACCTTGGAAGCCATCCATTTTATAGATAGGAGACCAAGGTACTAAACAGTTCTTGTCCAGAGTAACTCAGGTGCTAAGGGTTAGAGATAGGTTATGAATCCCTATAGCCTTTTTCTGGGTCCCCTGCCCTTTTCCACTATCCTATACTCCCTCTCAGATTAAGACGAGAATATTTCTATGATGCCTGGTCATTAGGTGGAGTACCTAGAGAAGACACTTCACTGTTTCTCATTCCTTTGCCAATCATGACAATGCTATTTCACCAATGACCAAATGAACAATGAGATGAGAGAACTCATGCTCAGACTGTTGGAGCTGTTTCAGGCTCTTCTTCAAAGGCAGACCCAGACAAGCCTGAATGTAGCTGATTGGAAAAAGAATGTGTACAAAAGCCAAGACATCACAACATATGACTAAATATAACAGAAGTATTGCCCACCTGACACTGGATGCCTAGAGACAACAGGCCCTGTAGTTGACATGGAGAACTGATCTGGTTGGAGAAAATCTCTGATGCTGAGGGCTGACTGTAGTCAATAGTGGCATTTTACCTATATGCTTGAATAGTAGACATAATAATAGACATGGTTTTCCCCACTAAGGTTACCTCTAAGACCCTGAGAATCAGTAGTAGACATATAAGCCTCCCTTTGAGGGGCCACACCTACTTGCCAATGTGAGTGTAGGTTGGGGTGAGTGGGCTAGCCTCAGCCCGGGCTTGATAGCTTGCAAACAGTTACTGATCACATCTATGCCTTGAATGACGCTGCCTCAGTCTAGTTGTGATTCTTTTCTCAGTTTTTATTGATCCCCTTCCTGGGCTCTGTAGGGGGCTGAGCACTTTAGTTACAAACTCAAACTGTTCTCCATTTCTGAATAGTATCTTGAATAAAATTGACATAAACTTGTCATGGTGTCCTATTATCACCAAATTGCATTTCTAATCACTTCAAGCATCTTTTCCAGGGTATTTCAGATTTCATAGTCTTTATCTTTTGCATAATTCCAAACACTATACCCTGAAGATTTCTAACAATCTCCATTTTTTCTCTCCCTTTGGGTACTTGCCACTGTTGTAGAGCTTTGGCCGCGGTTCTGATCCAAATATCCCGTATTTCCTCCTTGGGGGAGACAGATCTTTCCCTGAGAAAAGTTCACATCTAGGACTGTGGTTTCACTGTGATCTAATGTTGTATTTTATGTAGTGAGGAAATCTATTTGCATCTGAAGCTTTTTCTGGCAGTGGGAATTCCTTTTTCCTCCAGGTTAATTCTAATAATGTATATCCAGGTACTTTTTAATTAGTCAGCATCATTGTAACCCTATGAAGTATTCTTTCTTTCTTTGTGAGAAACACAGTTATTTGACCTCAATTGTTTTCTTAAATTCTCATCTTATTAGGAATTTTAGAAGGGGTCATATCCTTATGCAATTTACAAAAAAAGACAAAAATATATTTTACACCCCATTCTTCTTAGCATTTCACAAATCTCTAAATTATTAGTAGTATCTTTAAAATATCCCCAATATCTTTATTTCTTAAGTCATATTACACTCCCCTTCCTGAATCCTCTGTGTAACTCTATCTGCATTTCTAAGCACCAGAATTCTAGGGATATAACATCTATATTATTTACAGTACCCTCCAGACTTAAGAAGAGGCACAGAAAGTCAATGTATATTATTACTTAAATATTCAGACCATCAAAATTATGTCACAGAAACTGGTCTGACTTATGAAGAAAAAAAATAAAAATATAAAAAATATAAAAAATATAAAAATAAAAATATTCAAAACATTTTTCTCTGTAGTAGGCCCATATAAAACTAAGATAGCCAAGAAATCTCTGGTGGATAATATGGCCAGTGGGTCCCTACCAATGAAAGAGCGCTCCAATAAATATCATACGAGTCACCACAGTGTAGCCTTATGGGATGTATCGCCAAATTTTCTCTATGTTTATACTGTAGTTTTAGTCATTTTCAGTAGTCCCTGACTCTTCCTGACCCCATTTTGTTTTTCTTGGCAGAGATGCTGGAGTGGTCTACCATTTCCTTTTGCGACTCATTTTACAGATGAGGAAACTGAGGCAAACAGAGTTAAGTGACTTGCCCAGGGTCACACAGAGTCTGAAGCTGGATTTGAACTCAGGTCTTCCTGACTCCATACCTTGTACTCTATCCACTGCACCACTCAGCTGCCCCCAGGTTTACGAGTGGCCCATTATGCTATGTGATTATTATCTCTTTGATTTCTGTTAGTGTTTCCTGTCTAAACATTAATGATGTCATATTATCTGATCCTTTAAATGAGAAACATAATGGTGGGGACTCAGGCCTTACAGTTTTCCCCTACCTGGTTCACTTCTTGAACTCTGAGAGTTGCCATGAGGCCACCACCCCTTTGGGGAACCACATCTACCTGCCAGTAGGAGTGCAGGTTGGGGCGATCGAGCTAGTCAGAATTAAGGGCAGATGCTACATTCTGGCTACCTTTGAAATTAGTCAGCTCTCCATCCCTGAAACATTTATTAAGCACCTACTATGAGCTGGGCACTGTGCTAAGCGCTGAGTTCAAACAGAAATCAGACAACCATCCGTCAGGGATGTTAATAGTAATTCTTATGCTAGGGTGGCCAGTTTGACCACAGGATCTGAGTGAGGAAGACTGTGGAAAAAATGGCACTGAATGAAAAATAATAAAAGGAATAATAAAAAACTAAATATAAAAGTATAAAATAAAAAAAGACAAAATAAATTGTCTAGTGGCAATATAATGACATAGATTATTCCACAGCAAATGCAGCAGCATCAGAACCCGTGACATGCCTATCTTTTTAAGAAGGTGGCAAAGAATGATCTACACGTTAAAACAATGGCTCCAAACTCCAGTCTGGGCTGAATCTTGCAAGTTTTGATTTGCCAACCTTAAATATAAATGACAGCCCTTATTACTTTTGTGACATTGGGCAAAGCCTGCTCTGGGCCTCAATTTTCTTATGTGTAAAATGAGGCAATTGGATTATATGACCTCTTAAAGTACCTTCCATCTCTAAATCTCTCATCCTACCTTGATAAATGCAGAAAAATATGTGCCCAAATATGACCCTCTTGTTTTTATATCTGGCTGTTCACATCCTGCCTATAGGGCCCCTTTTTCAGTCCTGTACACTGTTCCCACCCATTCTAATCCTCTGTGATATTTGGCCTCCTCACACCCTCTATTTTCCACCAGCTCAGGTCCAAAAGTCACATGTGAGAACCTGTAACTTATATGGGCGGGTCATAAAAATGAAGGTTCCACCCAGGGTTGCCTTACAATCCGCCCTAGAAAGCAGAGTTAGGTGTAAATCTAAGCTGACTTAAAAGACTTCACACTTGTTGAAAGAATGGGCAACCTCATCCTGGGAAAAAAAGTATTCCCATGACTGGGGCAACATGCCAAAATGTCCCAGTCTGGCCATGTTTCAGCTGTCAACAAAACTGGGTTAACTGTGTTTCTTGTTGCTAGGTTTGACTTCCCCTGTGCTCACAAATGTGAAAGCCTGACCTTATGCTGGGAAGCATGAAAACATACAGCCCTGGAAGAGCTGGCAGTTGAATATATGGTCCCAAGAAGAACATCACAATGAGAAATGGTGCCAAGACCAATTATTGCCCCAGCAGCCCTAAAGGCAGACCAACTTTCGGCCATCCATCAGTACCACTGCCCTAAGTGCTCTTCCCAACAGTGTTCTGAGGACACCCGTAAAGGCATAGGCAATGTTACATTCTTTGTTGTTGTTTCCAACACAAGATGGTGGGAAGAGCCCTAAAGTGAGGCCAGAAGGCCTGTGTCTACCACTCACAGGCTGTAGTTCATTCATTCAATGTTCAGCAAATGTCGTCGTCATCATCATAACTACCATCTACAAAGTGCTTTTCATCCATTATCTCTTTGGAGGCTTGCCTGCTTTCACAAAATTCTTTGAGGACAAATGTGTACCTTCTGTGACGGAATTAGATTTAAGATCATGGGGGAGGGGCTGGAATATGGTAGGATAGTAACAACTGAAATCTTAGCATTTGCAAATGCTTTATTTACTTACATTATGTCATTGGAGTGTCAACCTTGTGAGGCAACATAAGGCAACAATTGTCAACTTGTGAGGCAACAATTCCCATTTTACAGGGGAAATTGAGGGTCTGAAAAATTAAGTGATTTTCCCGTGTTCATACAACTAGTTAATGTCAAGGGCAGGATTTATATCCAAGACTAGCATCCTTACCACCACAACACTGGGCTGGTGGTTATTGCTTTTTGTTCTTGAAGAGGACCATTGGGCTAAGCATCAGGGAAATAGGAAGTTTAGATAAGCCACATTCCCTGCCAACATGGAGTTTACAATCCAGTAAGCATATGTAGCCTTCTTTACTTGCCTGAGTATAAGATTCAGATAGAAGATCAGAAGCTACATTCATCTCTGGCCCTAGAATCTTTGTCATGTGGGTATTGCCTACTAGGACCAGTCATAATTTTTCTTCCTCTAACTAGGCAGTTCCAACTCCCTAGTCACTGTTCTCAACTTAATCCCTGTGGAGAGTTTTCTGTGCATGCGTGGTGGTTAGTGTGAAAGAGTGACCCAGCCCAGCCTCGTTCCAGATAACAAAATGGCACCGATTCAGTTTTAGTCAGGGACAAAGCAAAACCCTAGTTTCAGTTTCATTCTGCTTTTTGGAGAAAGTTTATTAAGACATTTATTAGTAAATCAAAACCACAAGATTCTCTTTTATGCAGTTCAGAACCTAGTCTGGTAGATCATGGAGAGAGTTGCCGAGCTCTTTTCTCCACCCCAGCCATCAAATCTTGGTAAAATTTCCTTCCCTCTGCATACAATTCATTACCGTGTCCCCATTCTAATACAATTCAGAAAATAATATAAGCAGAATGGATCTAGAAATTATATAAATTGAGTCAATATTAATAATCAATACTGAAATGAGAATATATTTTTTAATTATAGAAATAGCTTTGGAAAAAGCAATTGCTTTCTTTAGAAGGAGAGAGAGAGAAGACAAGGGACGTGGCAGGGGAAGGAGAAAAACATCACCATGGTCCTTAGGGCAACTTGAACTGTTGCCATTTCTGGTTCTTGGCAGCAGTGACTAGAGTAATGGCAATGTTAGTACTCTCTCCATCTCTATGCTCCCTAGAAACATGTGCCTGCAGCATCCTTCTCTAATCCTGGGCCAACTGCCACAAAAGCCACCAAAGACTGAGGTGGAGGGATGGCCCATTGGTGGCCAAGCCCAGTTTCTGCTCAAATCACTCTCCTGCTTCCTGTATTCCTTTTCTCTCTACTTTGTTCTCCCAACATCTCCCTCTAATCAACCACTCAGCATCTTTTTCAGTTGCCTCAGTGTTTCTCTCCATAGATTCTCCTCCAAAGGAAGGGAAGCACAGTATTATCCCTTTAAGAAAGAGTCCCTCTTGAGTCTGTGGATCACAACAGGCTGCGGAATTCCTATCCTGACCATTCTTAATGTCTCGCTGTCTCCCTGGCAGAGAGCGGAATAACAGGGGCCATTGGTAGGGATATCTAGGGTCTTTCATCCTCCTGGGTTTCAGTTTCTCCATCTTCAAAATGGGAGCAATGAACTCTTCCAGCTCTAACATTCTAAGATTCTATGATGATTTCAGAGCTGGCGCATACCCTATCGATACAAAACTTTTTTCTACTACTGGCCTATCTTTCTACATTAAGGTTTCTCAGTATCTCCCACGTGGCAAAGATCTGTGGGTGGTAGACCTCAAAAGCTTTTTCAGTTTACAGAGGGATCCGAGGGACTGTAATTTTCTTTGCATATACGTGGAGATGACAAAACTCATATTGTAAATTCTAAAACCTAGTAGGTCTTTGGAGAAGCCTCTCATCTCTTCTGCCATTTTCTCCAACCTAGATGCCCTCATTTTTGATCTTGGTTTTTAATTTCCCAGACTTGGGAAATTTTTAATAATTGGTTTTTAATTTCCCAGACTTGGGCTTGAAGACTTCGTTTTAATCTGCAGACCATTCTGCCACCTTCTTGAAATGGATAAGCAAGTCATGGGTTCTACCACTACAGATGCTATAGAATAATCTACATAGTATACTAACACCAGACAAATGCTCTTTAAATGCAACTTTCCGTAGTCTCTCCCATGCCCAAACATTGTGGTCCAACAGACCACCCACTGACAATATCCCTTTGTCCATTGATGATATCGCTGACAAATGATTGTTCAGCTTCTAGTTGAACACTACCAGTGATGGGGAGTTAAGTTCTAAGGCAACTGATCCATTTCTGTCAGCTCATTTTACAGATGAGGAAACTGAGGCAAACTGGGTTAAGCGACTTGACCAGAGTTACACAGCTAGTAAGTGTCTGAGACTGGATTTGAACTCAAGAAGATGAGTCTTCTTGACCTGGCACTCTGTTCCCCATGGCACCACCAAGCTGCTCAGATTCCATTGCTGGGCAGCTCTAATTGTTAAAGAGTTCTTCCTTCCTTACATTGGCTGAAATTTACTTATCTATAGCTTATATTCAATATTTCCTATTGCTTTATAGAACCAGAAAAGCTAACCTGAGTCAATATACTTCAGAGTAGTCTGTGGGTCTGTGTTATCTTAAAAAAAAGTAGCTTATGAACCACATTAAATATATTTCCTTTTAAATACTCAGCCACAGGACACAATTAGTTCAAAGCAAAGGTATTTATTGAAATGGCAAATGAAAGAAAAAAAGGAGCCCACTCAGTGCCCCCAGTCACAGGCACACTCACAAAAATAGCCACCCTCACTGAGAAGAGGCATGCTTTGGGAGCATGTATGCCCAGAGTGGACATAGGGAAAGACTATGCCTTTAGTGCATAGTCTTTAGAAGACCACAGATAGCTTCTGGAAATATCATCATATTTCTTCAGCTGGTCCTGCTCCACATTGGTCTTGGGTGCCATATTCTCTCTCTCTCTCTTGCATGATTTACCTTTCTTTTATTTTTAAAAATTTATTTTATTTTTAATTTATGGAATAAAACAAGCATTCCCATAACACAGTATGATAAAAAGATGATTGCACATGAAGCTGCAGATCTACTATGTGCAGCTTGCTATTCCTTTCAAATATACACCAAAGTTATTATGTAATTTTTTTCCTTTTTATTTTCTTCCCACTCCTCTCAGAGATGGCCACCTTTAGACACAAATAGGTATGTATATATATACGTATATATACATACATATAGATATATAGATATCTGTATATAAATATCTATGTGTGTATGTATGTATAAATATATGTCCATATGTCTCCCTGTATGTATACATACGTGCATATACACATACACATAATACATGCACATAGATATCTATATACATATATCTATATTCATATGTAAAATTATTCTGCACATATTTCTATTAGTTCTTTCTCTGGATACAGATATCATCTTTCTTCATATGTCTTTTGTAGTTAATTTGGGTATTTGTAAGAGTCAAAATAACTTATTTGCTCAAAGTCATCCTTAAAACAATATTGCTGTTACTGTATACAATGTTCTCTTGGTTCTGCTCATTTCACTCTTCATCATTTCATGCAAGTCTTTCCATATTTTCTAAGATCACTGAGCTCATAATTTCTTGCAGCACAATAGTATTCCATCACAACCATATGCCGCAACTTCTTCAGCCATTCCCAATTAATGGGGAGTGTAATTTCCAGTTTTTTTTTTTGCCACCACGAAGAGCTGCTATAAACATTTTAGACCATATAGATTCTTTTCCTCTTCCCATCATCATCTTTAGAAATAGACCTCATAGTGATATTGCTGGGGCAAAGGGTATAGGTAGTTTAATAACTCTTTGGGCATAATTCCAGATTGCTCTCCATATATGTTCTCTACTGAATGGTGCTCTGCTGGCCATGTGGTCACTTCTAGGCATTGGTCCCCTGGGCACGTGGTTGTGGGGCTTCATCCTGCTTTCAGCTTCTAGCTTGATGTATTCCCTCTTCTTGATAAGAGGAGGCATGGTCCCCACCACTTCTCTTTTGGTATCATACCTAGACACACTGGAAATTTAATAATCAGACTGGTTTGAGCTGGCTCCATTATACTCCTAACCTTAATATATATATTCTTTATGTCCCCATTTAGACTAAGCATTCCTAAAAGTTTGGACAGTTGTCTTAATTGGTATTAGAGGCAGCTAAGTGGTCCAGTGAATAGAGAGTGCTTGGCCCAGAGTCAGGAAGACCTGAGTTCACATCTAGCCTCGGACACTCACTAGCTGTGTGACCCTGGGCAAGTCACTTAACTTCTGTTTTCCTTAATCCATTGGAGAAGTAAATGACAAACCACTCCAATATCTTTGCCAAGAAAACCCTGTAAAGGGTCGAGAAGAGTCAGACATGACTGAACAACAATGATGCATTTTTTCAAGCGATCCTTCCATCCACGGAGGATAACAACCATCAAATCAAGTGTAAAGTCCTGTAAATTCTACTTTTTCAACAAATATAACCTCTCTCTCTATTCGCACAGTCACTCCCTTAATTCAAACAGTAGTCACCTGTTATCTGGAAAGTTGTGGTGGTGTTATCATTGACCTCTCAGCTCGATGGCTCTCCTGATCTAATGTATCCTCCATACAGAAAGTACCGGTCTGATCAAGTATCTCCTCCACTTTATAATCTCTGGTGGCTCCCTATTAACCGTAGCATCCAATGACTTTGTCATCTAAAGACCTTCCCAATCCAGCTCCAACCTGTGTTTCTCACCTAATAAGGCTCATTACTACCCTTGGCATGTTCCTTGATCCAGCCTGGCCTTTTTGCTGTTCTTAACACCTGACGTTCCATCTCCTTTCTCCATGTCTGCATGTAGAGTCAGCCACCCTATCCTTCCAGCCTAGAATGAACTCCCATTCCTCACTTAGGCTTTTTTAGAATCCCAAGTTTTCTTCAAACCTCAGCTCATCAAATCTTTCTTGTTCTGCTTCAGCTATTAATGCATGGATTCTTAACCTGGGATTCATGAATTTGTTTTCAAAATAACTCAATAACTTTATTTTAGTATAACTGGTTTCCTTTGTGATCATGTGTATTTTATATGATGTATCTAAAGACAACATCCTGAGGTGTCTATAGGCTTCATCAGACTGCTGGAAGAGTTCTTGACGCAAGAAAAGTTAACTCCTGTCCTACTTCCTTCCTCCTCACCAATTACCTTGTATTTATTTATTTTTATATTATGCATATACTTATATAGCTACATCTTATTTATCCTGTTAGAATGAAAGTTCCTTAAGGGTAGAGACTATTTATTATTTATTTTTGTATCCTCAGTGTCTGGAATATTATGATCTATTGGGGCCAGTCATTAAGCACAGTGGATAGAGTGCTGGGCCTGAAGTCGGGAAGACTCATTTTCCTGAGTTTAAATCGGACCTCAGACACTTACTAGGTTGGTGTCACTTAACCCAGTTGGTCTCACTTTCCTCATCTGTAAAATGAGTTGGAGAAGGAAATGGCAAAACCATTCCAGTATCTTTGCCAAGAAAACCCCAAATAGGGTCACAGAGAGTTGGACATGACTGAAACAAATGACTAAGGATCCAATAAGGAACTCTGGACCTAGCACCTCTTACCAAAAAAGGAATAATACTTCAGTTTGGGTAGATTTGAGAGAAGATAGACGATCCTGTAGAAAGTGCTTTTCTTGGCCTTGGCTGTCCTGGTGGTTGGCAGAGACCTCTGTCTACTTCTTGCTATGGTTTGCACACTATGGAGCTGAGTGAATAGACCAAGTGGCTGACCCTGGAAGGGAAACCAGCTGCCTCCATGCCATCCTAGAGTTTCTCTGAATTATGTGCCTCCAATCTGCAATTTCTCTTTTCTGTGACTATCCTATCACTTTCTGTGTCTGTGTTACATCACTGACAGATGTCTCCAGGAGAAGAATTGTGTTCCTTTGTCCCTTTGGCTCTTTTGCCTTTTGGATCTTTGCTTTTTAGAAGCCTGGAGCTTCAGATGTTAGGAGAATATGAATATTTAATGACCCACTCTACTATTCCCAATACAAGAGTAAGTATTATTGTCCTTTTGTCAGTGAAGAAACCGAGGCTCAGTTTAGATAACTTGCCCAAGGTCATTTAGCTTGAATTTAACAAATGTCTGTTAATAAATTGGTCACTAGTTATGTTTTACTTGATTTCCATTTTTTGGGAGCTTAGGATTCCCCTATTCTCTCACCAGCCCTTTAGAAGAAACTTCTAAGTAGCTGTTGTGAAAATGAGATAAACATATAATCAGAAATGATAAAAAAAAAAAAGCAGCAAAAAACAACCCAGCTTCTCAAGACTACTTGAATGGCTTCATTCCCATACAAGTTCCTTGAGGGCAGGGACTGTTTCATTTTGTCTTAGTATTTCCAGTGCCTAGTAAGTGTCTTGTACCTAGCAGAAGATTAATATATGCATTTTTGGTTAAAAAAATCAGAGATGTAGAGCTGGTAGGTGTTGGGGGTCCCTACCACCCCAAATCCCAGGCCTTTGTCCAGCAAAGGCCTGATCTCGCAGGCAATGAATGAGGCGGGAGGCAAGATGGTGAGCAACTCCATTTTATTCAGGTTAGTATCAAACTTTTATATCTTTGGTTACGTAGGCACTAGGGCTGCTCTGGTTCCTCCTACTCTCCTCCCTTTTCCTTCTCGTGCTCTCCTCATGATTCCCTTGTGCTCAGGCAAGGCCGGACAAAGACCCAGAACTGCCATGTTGCCAACAAGGGCGAGACCCTTCCTCCTGCCTCCATCTTGTTCCACGTGTAACTCCTCCTCCTCTTCCTGCTGATCAGGCTTTAGACAAGAATGGTATAAAAAGATTTCAGTGCCAGACCTTGTTTCAGAATTGATAAAGAAAAACCAATGAGATTCCTCATTCAGGTGGGACCTACAACTTCAACCTAAAGTCTTTTCCTGGTATTATTTTATAATACTAAAAAGTGTGTATGAGCATGTTTCCACAGGGTGGAATTGTCACCAGGCTTTGTTCGTAACCATCAGTTCATAAATAGTACAGATGTGGCAGTCAGTTTTTGCAATGCTTGAAGCCTACATACTGATTTCTTTCGCCATAACCTTTCCCTTCTCCAACCCACTGCCAGGGGACTATGTAATTCTCTTAACTGTGCTATAACTCTCGAATAACCATTTCATGTTCAAATGTCCTTTGTCTAAATACATGGAGTAGTCATAATGTCATTGCATCAAATGTTTTACGTATTCTTTGGCTGTTGGGCCCGGGGTGTGGAGATTGATTGGGTCATAGGCACATTTTGCTGGTGCCATTGAGAGAGCAGGATTTTTGCTCTGAGGAATGATGAAAAGTCAGAATATGCATGGGCTGGAAGAAGAATTAGGCATATTCTTAACTCTGGTGGGAGGACTTGGACCAATTTGTGGAAGTCATTGGCCATACTGTGGAACCTGATACTAACCAGGCACCCCTTCTCTTAGATTTAGGGTCAAAGTAAACTTCTCTGTTATATCTCAGGAATCATCTTTCATTTCTCAGGAATGTTGTATGATGGCTCTGGAACTAAAGTGCAGTCCAGGGGGAAAGGGCATTGGAATTTGGAGTCAGAGAATATAAGTTCAGGTCTGGGCTTTGCCAGTGACCTTGGGAAAGTCTCTTGACCTCATTTCTCTCATCTTAGAATTAGAGAGTTGGGTAGATAACCTCTAAAGTTCTTACAACTCAAAATCTATTATTTCCTGATTGTACAACACAGATACTACGAATGCCCTCTATTTACCACAATGAAGATAAAAGGAAAGAGGGGCCTAGAAGCCCCAACACCATGGGTTCTATCCTCTGCACATTTTCCTTTGTTGTAATAGATAAGGCCTGACTCAGGTTTGTCTAGTAACCTAGATTTTATATTGTAATAAAATGAGAACCTTGTAGAATATTTGAACTGGACAGCTAGGTGCTACAGTGGATGGAATGCCGGGTTTGGAGTCAGGAAGACTCATCTTCCTGAGTTCAAATTTGGCCTCAGACTCTTACTAGCTGTGTGACCCTGGGTGAGGTATTTAATCTGTTTGCTTTACTTTACTCATCTGTAAAATGAGCTGGAAAAGGAAATGGCAAACCACTACAGTATCTTTGCCAAGAAAACCCCAAATAGGGTCATGAAAAGTCAGACAGGACTGAAAACAACTGAACCACAGCAGAATATTTGAAAGTTAACAAAAAGAGGTTTACTAAACTTAGAAGGGAAAGATCTTTAGAGCAGACAAAGGCTATCCAGCAAGGATACAGAATTGATCCAGTCGCTATCTTTTCTCTTTGTTGCCAGTGTTGTTCCTTTGGTGGGAAGCCGGAGAAAGAAACAGGAGACTTCCCACGCCTTTATTTGTTACTAGGGCCATCAGGAAGCATGGTGACAGTCCAAGCCTTTAGTTCCCAAAGCTAATTAAGTCTTGAAGATGGTTTGAATATCGACTAAACAAAAGCTAGTCTGACCTGTGTGGGAGTAGGGCCATAGATTGTTCCTGCCAAATCTCACCTCTTCATGACTTAACATTTCTAGAGAGATTTCCACAACTTCAACGGCTTCAAGGTTGTTGCTGGACAACCTTGACCAGGGTGATGAGAAGCCTAGTAGAAGCAGCACTGGAGAAAGAAAAGGGAAAACTAAAATAGAAAGAGAGCAAGCAAAACAAAACAAAATAAAAGACAATAAGCAATGTAATGACCCCCTGAAGGCGTGAACGAATAGAGAGGAAAATGGAGTCAGGAAATTCTAGACCACTTCTCTGCTTTGAAAAGATTGAGTTCCAGATGTTATACTTTGATCCAAGCAGGGGCTGATGCCAGATTGTTTAGTTCACAATGGGTTTCCAGATGTAAAGTCCAGGTGATGAGCAGGAGCAACGCCAGGAACATGAGGGTGATAGGCGTTTACTTGATCCAGATCGTACTGCTTGGTAAGAACCAGTTGTTAAATTTTATTGTGGGCGTGTACATTGTGGAAATTGGCAAATACCACAAACTGGGGCTTGATTTATTGATTGATTGTCTAGCTAGACTTAAGGAAGGGATGGAGAAAATGTAAATAAAGTAGATTAAACTTGAAAATGTAGTGTTGCATACTTCCCTCCCGCCCCCACCCCTGACAGCTGGTTATTAAACATAACTCTGGCTATGGTGTAGATCTCGACATTTCCTACACAGTCACTGATTCTCATCATAGCTTAGAATCACCTGTAGTAAGGTACCTAAGAGGTACTACTCTAATACATGCAGGGTGGATACCAAGAATCCCGTTGTACTATCCCCCACTCAGTTTTTACCAAGCCATTAACTAGAACTTTCCATTCCCTGAGATCTTCATAGAGGAGTAGGGGTAGAATAGGAAATTTTTGCCACTTTATAGGCCTCTGTTATGGGGCTACTCCCATTCTTCTACAATGTCTGGGATAGACAATTTTGCCTCTGCTCAGTTGCCATAAAGCAAACTATCTCCCAATAACCCAACTATACCTTCATAGCCTGTGCTATTCTTGTCTATATCCTTCCATAAATCCTCCACAGATAATCCACCCAATGGGTTGTGTACCCATACCAATGCAACCCTTGGGTTGCCCATTCGTTGTACTTTATTCTTTTGTTACATGACAGGGCCGATTATTTTTCTGATTTTATATTTACTAGTATAGAAACTGTGCTAAGTCTGTGTCCAATGGTCAGTTCTCACACTCTCCTCTCTCAATTACACTGGATAACTTTTTTGACTCTTTTTGCATGTAATACCCTTGCTATACCTTCACCCCATCCTTATTTCTGTATCTATGAAGTCAGGGGAGAAGGAAGGAGCTGCCAAATTTAGCTATTAACTGGAAAGGTAAGAAGGGATGTAATGTAACTCTTAGCCACTGAAAATTTGACCTTAAGGATCAAGAGCAGGAGAGGAGAGGTGGCAGAGGGGCAAGATGGCAAGTAGGACAAAGAGAGTTTCTTTATGTGTTTGTCTTGGCCATTCCTCTGTTTCATGAATAGTGAACTAGCTGAGGTGTGGACACCAAATGGAAAAGCACAGTGTGTCAAGGAGTTTCAGTTCCCACCTAAATGTCAGTCTCTGCTCTGTGCTTTGAGGAGTTGGGACCTGGTTTAGAATTCCTGAGTCTTCATCTAAGACTGGCTTCACTGGAAATACGAAATGAACAAAATAGAAGCTAGCATTTATATTTAAGATTTATAAATATATATAGGTATGCATACGTATACGCATAAAACATATTATCGATAATTACAACATCTCAGAGAGGTAGATACTATTATTATTATTCTTATATGGGGAAACGGAGTCTCATATGGTTTGAGTAGCCCGCCCAGGATCACTCATCCATTGAGTGTCTGAGTCAGGATTTGGCCTTAGGTCTTCCTTACTTAAGGTCCAGCATTCTACTCAATATTCCATCTAACTCTATTGTGCATGCAATGATATGGATAAGTAAAACAAAACCAAACTATTTTTGACCTAGAAATTCTGCGTACTGTCTGAGGAAGGCCTGGGTCTAGGAAAAATTATTAGCGTACAACCTCATAGCAGATGTTTTATTATTTTTGTTTTTCCTATGCCAAGGAAAGCTCTATATTATGCATGTTCTTTCTGTGATACTATTATGCCAAAGTCACATAACTAGGACTCACTGAAATATTAGTTTGTCAGTAGGATCATGAATTGAGAGATAAAAAGAGAGAGGAAGAATCAGATTTCATTCAAGGGGAAATCCCCCAAAGTCTCAAAGATAGTAGTCCAGGAATAAGGACATGACCAAGGCAAAGGTTCCTCTTCACGTTGGCTTCTTCCCAGACTCTCTGTCTCTCTCTTGGAACTATTCCTTGAAGAGAGCCTGATATTCTCTTGTATTTTCTCGCAACATTCGGAAACCAGAAGAACCTAGGATCTTTCCTCTCTCCAAGCTGTTACCAAGTCTATCCTCGCACAGACATAGAGCACTGAGTCATCATTCTGCAGGAGAGTCTTAGGCAAATGGCATTGAGGTCCAGGTTTCACACAGAAAGCTTAGTTTCTTCACAGTAGAGTGGAACGCCATAACCACAAGAAAGAGGATGGGTTTTGTTCATTGTCTGATCTTTCCTTTTGAGGATTAGTGTCTAGCCTCTGGGCGTTAGCCATTATTGACAATTCACTATAGAGATTGTGCTTTTTACTCCTTTAACTCTCTCATAGTGCCTCCACAGCACCCTGTTAGGCTCAGATCAGGTATCTCATAAGAACTTGCTGATTGATTCCCTGCCATCTCACCCCATACCTGTACAAAATCTCACCTATCCTTTAAGATATAGCTGAAATGTCACATGTTCCAAGAAGCATTCTCAGATTCCCTCTCACTAGAAATGATCTTTTCTCTTGCAACTACTGAAAGGAGTGCCAATAACTTTTTTGTGTATGTTAATATCTCAAGTGCCTCTCAGCTATTATCAATTCTATCTTGTATTCTATTTGCATATGTAATTTTTCTCCCCTGTTCAATTGCAATCTTGATCTGGGAGGGAACAGTGTTTTTGTTGTCTTTATATCTCCCCAAAGTGCCTGGCACGGTGCCTTACACATAGCAGGTACTTAACAAAAGTTTGATGAATGAATGAATTAAAGAATGAATGAAATATTGCTGATTCTCCTCATCCATGGGGATTTGGAGCCGAATGTGTGATATCAGTGAGAGAAGGGCTATAAGATAATTCACTGAACTGGCTTTTTGCTTGCTTCTGATGAAGAATAAGGCTAGGTAATTCTGCTTTTGGTTCATACTCAACATTTTAAAGTAAAACATTTACTAAGTATCTCTTTTTCTCCAGAAATCTGACCATCTTCATCATCATCATCATCATCATCATCATCATCATCTTCTTCTTCTTCTTTTCCTCCTCTTCCTCCTTCTTCTGTCCTTCTTCCTCTTTTTCTTCTTCTTCCTCTTCTTCTCCTTCTTCCTCTTCTTCTTCTTCCTCTTCTTCTTCATCCTCTTCCTCTTCTTCCTTTTCCTCTTCTTGTTCTTCTTCCTCTTCCTCTTCTTCTTCTTCCTCTTCTTCATCCTCTTCCCCTTTTTCTTCCTCTTCTTCTTCTTTTTCCTCTTCTTCTTCCTCTTCTTCATCTTCCTCTTCTTTTTCCTCTTCTTCATCCTTTTCCTCTTCTTCTTCTTCTCCTCCTCCTTCTCCTCCACCTCCTTCTTCCTATTAGGGAAGTCAAATCTGGAGAAAACCTCTTCTCTCATGGACATACAAGGTTGTGTAAATGTTTGCTGATTGACTTCACAATAAGGGAGATTTAGCACTATTTCCCCTCTATCCCAGTCCCTTGGGGAGAGAACAGGTAGGAGCCTGTTCACAGGTATGGGCTCTTAGGTAGACACCACCCCTGCTCAGCAGAAAACTTGGGTGTAACTCTGGGTGGGGGGGAAGGGCTGCTGAAACCAGCCTTCAATTGTCAGGGACTTTCCCTGGGATTATTAGTAGCAACAACTCTATTCTCTCCTGAATCTTAATTATCAGGGAGTTCTGCCCAGGCTTGGGATTGAGCCTATAGGCCTGTAAATCATCTTAATTACAGGGGATGTGTTCTACCAGAACTCTTCCAAGAGAGAATAGTAGGTGTTTAATAAATGCTTATTCAAGAGACTGATTTCTCTGGGTCTCTATTTCCTTGTCTGCAAAATAAAGGGATTAATGGAACATGTTCAAGTTCTAAAATTCTGATTATAATAAAAGGAGGGATGAGAAATAAAAGCAAAAGTAAGGGGAGGGGAAGGGAGGGGAAGGAAAAAGAAGATAAAAGGGAAAGAAAGGGAGAGAAGAGAAGGAAGGAAGTTTATGTTATTATAGTCAGAAGGTAAAGGAGAACAGAAGCAGAGAGGCTTGAGGAGGCTGGTTCATGTGAGTATGAACATTATTTTGAAAAGAGATAAAGAAGTGTCAGTACAATGGTACTAAATCATGGAGGAAGCCAGAGAGAAAGTCCTCACTTGTTCCATGTTCTGAAGAGCTAAGAAGAGAAGGTTTTGTTTTGGATCTGGAGAGAAACCAAACTTTATACACCTTTTTCAACACTAGGAGTGTAGCATGAGAAAGATTTGAGCTAAGTCTCTATTACCCTTAATCTAGCCTAGTCCTCTATTGTCTGTTACCTCCACGTTGACTCCTGCCACTTCCCACCCATTATCCTATCAAAATCTGTCTACACCCAAATCTGTTACCCTTAATCTAGCCTAGCTCTCCATTGTCTGTTATCTCCAGGTAGCCTTTCAGCTACTTCCCACCCTTAATCTCATTCCTGGAGTCTGACCTCTAGTCACCCCAATCCTATCAAGATGTTCCTTAGACTCATCCTCAAGACCCTCCCTAAACCCCTCCTCTAGTCACCTCAGACTACTTGGCCAACCCTAGATCCCTCCCACAATCTTTCTGTGCATAAGATCCATCTTGCTTTTGTGCAGGTGCTCAGATTCCTTAATAGTCTAGCCAATGCTGAGTTTTCTTAAGTCTGGTCAATATGGTGGATTTTTAATAAACTTTGTTTTTCTTTGGCTGAAAAAAAAAAAAAAAGATTTGGGCTGGTAAGGGCTAGGCTCCTGGTATTAGTTAGCGAGAAGCCAGATTAAGAAGATCTTAGAAATACTCTGTAACTATGACATGCCTATGTAACTGATGCTTCTGCTTAAAGAGCTTGTACCCTAAAGACTCTTCACTCAGTGGTGAAATCACTTGTTGCTATCCAAGAAATTTTCCTTTCAGTTGCTTTTCAGTTGTGTCCAACACTTCATGACCCCAGTTGGGGTTTTCTTTGCAAAGATACTCGAGGGGTTTGCCATTTCCTTCTCCAGCTCATTTTACAGATGAGGAAACTGAGGCAAAAAGGCAGAAGTGACTTGCCCAGGGTTGCCCAACTAAGAAGCATCTGAGGATGGATTTGAACTCAGGAAGATGAGTCCTCCTGACTCGCTGCCCAGCGCTATGGCTCTCAAGACTGTGCTGTAGCTGGCCGAAACCCTTGGGAGAGTGGATTGTTAAATTTTCAGTGTGAGCATTGATACATCAAAGTATACTGAGGTATATATATATATTATATACTGCAACTGCAAAGGTTACAAATCCTGACTTGCTTTGTTATTTTGTTGATTACCTAGACTTTAAGAAAGTGATGGAGAAAATGTTAGTAATGCAGATTGAATTTAAAGGTGTGTTATATGACCCCCTCTTTTTTGGAGGGCTGGTTGTTAAATGTTGACTAGCATACCCCTGAGTGACTCCATGACTCACTATGAAGTGGAAGCCAACAAAAGAATAAAGCTACAAGAGCTGAGGACTCCAAGGGTCATAGAGCAAAGGGTGAGTCACTCACTGCATTAGCGAATAAAGGGAGAAAAAGCAACAAAAGGAGACTAAAGGAGGACAAGGCAGGAGAGGTGATCTGGTAGGTTTTATGACTTATAAAATGCATGCAAGAATTGGAAATGGCTTTAGTAGAAACTGCCCATTTTACAGATGAGAAAATGGAAACCCAAGGTGGTAAAGTCACTTCCCCAAGGTCATACAGGTAGGATCAGAGACAAGATTTGGACTCAAGAAATGATATGAACGTTACCCAAAGATGAATCAGAGACAGATCTGGAGGGGAATTTCAGAGATCATCTAATCTAATCTCTTATTCTCTATTTATTCTGCCCCAAGACCCCTTTCTTAGAACCAGACCTAATGATCTCTGAGAGCAAAGCGATATTCCACAATGATTCTCCCCCATTTGGAAAGTATTTTTCTCCTGCTGATGACTTACGTCCTAAAAAATTTGCCACTGTTTACTCTATATTGTAAGTGAGCAACTCCAATACAAAATGAGATAGCATAATGGATTGAGTACTTGGCTGGAAGTCAGAAAGTCCTGGATTCAAATCCTGTTTCTGACTCCTACTGGTTTAGGATCAAGGGAAAATCACTGAGCCTGAGTTTCCTCACCTGTAAAATGTGGATGATAATGCCTTATCTCACAAGGCTGATGTAAAATTTAGAGCTAAGCAATTAGGTGAGCAGAACTGGAGTAGGGAAGATCTGAGTTCAAATCCAGCCTCGGACACCTACTAGCTGTGTGACCCTGGACAAGCCACTTAAGCTCATTTTTCTCACCTGTAAGATGGGGATAATCACAGCACCTACCTTTTAGGATGTTGTGAGGATCTAATGGCATAATATTTGTGAAGTGTTTAGCATAGCACCTGGCACATAGTAGGTGTTATATAAATACTAGCTATTATTAATGCATGTAAAATGCTTTGCAAACTTCAAAGTACTATGTAAATGTAAGTGATTATTATTTTGATCCTATCTCAACCCCTAATTATCCTAACCCTAATTATAACTGGAAAGGTCAATCCTAGACCTCTCAGGGCATTCTGGAATTGCACACCACATTGCTTTCCAAAACTCTATTCCCTGGGGCACTTTTTGGGAACTGTCACTCATCTAGTTGCAAAATTGTTCCCTTTCCCCTCCTCTATTTCAGGTTTCTAAATTCTGCCTTTGGGCCCATTTCAAAACCTATAATTGGAATGGTTGGAAAGCTGGACCCATTCTGAAAACAGGTTCTGGGTGTGTGTATCAGGGATACCATTCATAGCCCTTCTGGTGACAAACCCCATCAGAGATCACTTTACCTTTCAAAATGCACCCATATTGCTCATTTCAAAACCACGTCAGCATTCCCCTCTGAAAATAACCACCCATTTCAAAGCCAGCTCCAAAGAGCAAATCCAGATCACAAGGCATATGCTAAAGCTAGCCTCCAGTACAACATTGGAAATAAATATGAAATCTCAGTTTAAAGCCTTCAGAACCACCTTCACAGAGATTTTCCCCTGCACAATAAGCCCTTTTGGATTTTTGACTCTTCTATAGATCTTTCTGCTGAGTCAGGGAAGGGTAGGGTAGAGGAGGTTGGGGTGTCTGCCCAAGATTCTGTGCCCATACACAGGCCTCCCACCTGTCCTCTCCCCAAGGGATTCTGGTATTATGTCTGGATCTGGTTTATCTTCCCTGACCTCAGTCATTTCATACCATGCATTATAGGGAAGACTTATCAGCTCTTTAAAGGCTGAAGAGACCAATGGGTTCTAAAGAAACCCAATGGTAGCCACCATGTGAGTGAGCATAAAAGCAGTTGCTAGAAATAATGACCATTTTTGGAATGTGCTAACCAGTAATACAGACTTACAGTCAGGGACAGGTCTGTAGTATAGTGGACAGGGGGCTAGATTCAGAGTCTGGGGATCATAGAAGATTTAGGTCCAAATCCCAGCTCTTGACCTTGGGCTGTCATCAGTAATTTAGGAGAATATGTGACCCTCAGCAACTCACTTTTATTTGAGTCTTGGTTTCTTCATCTGTAAAATCTGGACTATGTGACCTCTGAGAGTCCTTCAAGCTTGAACTCAGTGATTACAGTGAAAAAACTGAGGCAAACGGGGTTAAGTGATTTGCTCAGGGTCACACAGCTAGTGAGTGTCTGAGGACAGTTGTGAACTCTGGAAGATGAGTTTTCCTGATTCCCTGCCCAGCACTCTGTGCACTAGGGAGCACAATAAATATCCATAATATGGATATTTATGATCCAGTGCCAGTGCAGTAGATGGTCTACATGACAAAGGAAAGATCTTTGATGAGATCAGTTACTGGAGGCTATTTGAACATCATGGCTTTCTTCTCACTTGAGCCAGGTATCAATATTGGCATTTATATTCAGCGTGCTGCCCACCCACCTTCTAAGACCAGGTCTGGCCCAGGACATTCATTCATCTATGCATTTGTTCATTCATTCAACTAACCTTTACTAAGTCCCAAAGGGCCTACTATGTGGTATTAGCAATCAAAATGGGCTCTTAGCACTAAATTCAACCAAGTGCCCTTGAAGAGTTTGGCTTTTATTTCCTTGATTAAATTAGGAGTCCTTGATGATCTCCTTGCCTCAAGGGAAAGCCTAGTTTATGTGGGTTTGAGCCACATGTTTGTGACATCAGAGGCTTTTAGACCATGTGTGTTTAAAGTAGCATTTTTGTGGCGATTTGGGTGAGTCGTATGTGTCACTCACCCTTGACCCTGAAAAAGATATAAAACCAGAGGTTGGCTTTCTTTTTTTTGGAGCTCTGACCCAGAGCAGGAGTATTGTGTAACTCTGGGCCAGCCCTTGTCGAGCTCCCGGCTGAACTCAGATGTTGGTAACTATGAATTGTATTTGGTCGTCTGTTGATGTTTGTAATTTGTTTATATTTGCTCTGAAGTTTAGGGTGCTGGCTTTTTCCCCTGAACTAAGTGAATGATATTTGTATGTTGGATTAAAGTAAGATTGTTAACCCCTTAATGCTGCTTTCCTTAGTAAAGCAGATCAAAAGAACCTGGGCTTGCAGCATTGTGTGAGCTGGTTGTTGTTGGTTTTACACCCCCCACAGCAGCTGCTAGCTGGATTGTTGCAACATATGTGCAGAAGATTGTGCCAAACACTGGGAGTACTACAAAGTTTACAATACCCTCATTGAGGTTTAAGTCTAATAGGAGGATAATAAACAAACAGATAAATATAATATACAATATTACATAACTAAAATACAGAGATACAAAACAAAGTGCCATGTGCGGTATGAAGGAAAAGATCCATATCTGGGGAGTTCAGAGGAGGAGACTGGGGAGAAGTCGGGGAGGGCTTTATGGAAGAGGTGGCTTTGCGATTGGGCTTTAGAAGATAGATAGGTGAAACATTAGATAGATCAATCAGGACTCTAAAAGGGTGATATGAGAGGACAATCCCAACCCCTTCACGGAGATGGGATGTACACAGATGTATATCGCACATATTGTTGTCCTTCTTCAATGTACTGATTGGTATCAGATCTTCCAAGAGGGTGGTCTGAATGGAAGGAAGATGGCCCAGATCCCACATATCTATTCCAGAAAAAACCTGAAGTGTGTACCAGATTGACTAATGCTCAAGAAATCCAATAAGAAACTATGGTAAGTGACTTCTTTTACCCTTAACCACATAAGAGGTCATCCAGAAGTCTGAGAAAAAGAGGAAAGCAAAATACAGCATAAAAATAGCCAGTGCTAAGGCAAGGTCACCTCCTGGGGCAACCAAAGGTGGTCCAGAGTCATATGTAGGCCATAAACCTGTGTGTGTGTGTGTGTGTGTGTGTGTGTGTATGTGTGTGTGTTTGTCCTTTGTTTTCTTTTTTTGTCCAATACAATCTATTTTTTTTTTTTTGCAGGGCAATTGGGGTTAAGTGACTTGACCAAAGTCACACAGAGTATATATGTCAAGTGTCTGAGGCTGGATTTGAACTCAGGTCCTCCTGACTCCAGGGCTGGGGCTCTACTCACTGTGCTACCTAGCTGCCCCTGTCTTTTGTTTTTGAAGAGGACCATGGCAACTGGGAAATGATGACGTAACTTGCAGTTGACTTTGATTTTGAGTGAGGGAGGGCTGGCCTGTGTGTACAGAGGCAGCAAGAGGGAAAGGTTCCAAGAGAAAGTCCTAAGTTGGTTAGAAAGTCTCAGGGTGATGACTTTGGACTCTGGAAGTTCTGGGGAACAGCAGTGGGCAGCAACTAGCATGGTGACTCAGTACTCATTCAAATACACTTGGGGCCTCTGAGGTCCCAAACTATCTGCCCTGAGATGCCAGAGAAAGTCCTGAAGATCTAGTGCTCAGAACCTCAAATAACTAGGGGGCTTAACTTCATGATAGTGGAGATCAGAACCTAGGAGACTCAGAGCAAGACTGAGCAGGACAAACTATCCTACTCAAAAGCATAGTAAGGACCAGAACCTAGCATTGGCACAAAGCTCCAGTTTGGAGAGACAAAGGTGAGAACGTGGGTTAGTTAGATCAGAAGAAGGATCAGGTTTAAGGATGGGGAGTATTGATCATAAATTTGGTTTTATAGTGTTGAGTTTGTTGTATTAGTGAACTGTACGAGGTGAGAAGTCCTATGGACAGTTAGGGATGTGAATCTGGAATGGAGAAGAGAAATCATGACTCACAGACTTGTGAATCATCTGCATAGCAGTTGTAGTTGAAACCATAGGAATGAATGAAATTGCCCAGAGAGAAAGCATAAAGACGAGGAGAGAGTCTAGCCTAGAGTCTTGAGAAACATTCATATTGGAAAGAAAATGAGGGCCTGCCATAGGAGACAGATATGAGGTAGTCACACAAACTGAAGGAGAATTAAGACAGTGTGGTGTCCCTAGGTTCAAGGAAAGATAACTAGGGGAGTGTCTATAAGATTAGAAGCTGCAGATAGATCACAAAAAGATGAGGACTGAAAAAAGACCAGGAAGTGCACCAGGAACTCTGGACTTTAAAGATGGTTGTCATTCAGTTGTGTCCAACCCTTTGTGACCCCATTTGGAGTTTTCTTGGCAAAGATACTGGAATGGTTTGCCATTTCCTTCTCCAGCTCATTTTACGATGAGGAAACTGAGGCAGACCGGGTGAAGTGACTTGCCCAGGATCACACACTCAGGAAATGTAGATTTAGGCTGGATTTGAACTCAGAGAGATGAATCTTCCTTACTCCAGGGCTGGCACTTTATCCACTGTGCTATCTAACTGCCGCTTGTATGTAGCATCTCATACCTATAGTCCCCCACCACATAAATAAGTAGGAGGAAGGATATCCCTTCTCTTATCTTTTCTTTGGGGTCAAGTATGAATATTATAATATTGGAGAATTCAGTTTTTATTTTAGGTTTTGTTGTTTTCAATTACATTGTTGTAGGCATTGCGCATATGGGCTTCCTTGGTCCCGCTTATTTTACTTTCCATTAATGCATATCAATTGTCGATGCTTCTCTGTCTTGACTATATTCATCTTTTCTTACAACACAGCCCTATTGCATTGTGTTTCTCTGTCTCTGTCTCTATCTCTGTCTCTGTCTCTGTCTCTGTCTCTGTCTCTGTCTGTCTCCCCCCACTCCCTAATCAGTGGGCATTGGCTTTATTCCCAGTTCTTTTTTTTACTACAAAAAGTGCTATTTGCCAGCTTTTCTACTTGTGATTTTCCTTTTAGACTGAACCTAAATTACCTACCTCTTTCTCCTTGCTTTAGCTCTGTCCTGATCCCTGGTTTCATCCAGTGAAAACTGATGAGGTTTTTGGACCCTGGCTACCATTTGGCTTCTTTTCTGGTTAGCTGAACTCTTACCTCCTGCCAATTTCTTGGCTACCACATATCCCACTGCTGCCCGAGTCATGATGAGAGATGAGATTTGTCAGTTGTCTGAAACAATGACCAATTACAAAGGAAGAAGGGTCATTGGTAAAAGAGGACAGGTCATAGGTTAAGAATGTGCTTATTAGGATTAGAAGATGGACATTTCTAAAAGTGGGTTAGCTTAGTTTATAAAAAGTGACCAGTTATGAAGGAGGAGGTGGGTGTGACTTTAAAAACATTACTAATAGTTTTAGAAATACCATCTTAAATTGTTGATGAATCACATTCCATTGTGGGGAAGAGATAATCCAGTTTTCATTGGATAGATATGTCTTGGGAGAAGCTTTCATTCAATCTGGCATCATAGGATAAAGAGCTAGATGGCAGGAGATGATCTAATTCATTTTTACAAATAAGGAAACTGAGTCCCTTAGAGGTTATAAGACTCACCCAGGGTCATGTATCATGTCATTAAGTAGCAGATCTAGGATCCAATCCTAGGGTTGCTGACTCCATATCTTTCTACTCTCTCTCTCTTTTAAAAAGAGTAACTGTTCTCAAGCTCTCTTTTTGATGTCAGCCTTGACAGTCCAAAAAACTGGAATGTGACCATTATATGAGTAAAAGCTTACAACAAACAGGGCTGGGCATTTTCTGAATGAGACAGGCCAATTGGAGTGAACACCAAGTAACTCATAGAATGTCCTGAACTTACTTACGTCACTTACCATAATAGTAGAGAAGTCATGAGGTCTTCTTCATATGGTAATTATAAAAACTTACTTTCTATCTCCAAAATAGGGGTGCAGCTATTCTGGGGGTGGGGCGGTATTACAACAGTAAGTATGACCAAAGGCAGCAGTGGAATAGATCATTCAGTCATAGCAAGGATCACTCAGTTATAAGGGAGGACTAGGCTGTTAGGGGGCAGAAGCCACTGCTGTTACAGTTGGGTCAGTTTTTAAGAATGATATAATAGAATTTGGGTGGAGGGTGGATGGGAGAAGAGGTTCAGATTTGTGATTTCGTCAGTGTGGGGAACTTCTTTGTGTGGAAACAGCCCAGTGTTTATTGGCATCTGGTCTGGTAAACTATAATATTAGAGCAGAGGGTCTTAACCTTGCTTGTGTGCTGGACCCCTTTGCTACTCTGGTGAAGCATATGGCCTCCATCTCAGAAAAGTGTTTTAAATGAATAAAATAAAATACATAGGGGCACAAAGGAAATCAATTGTATCCAGTCATTCATTCAGTCAACATACATTTATTAGGTGATTACTATGCTCCAGGCACTGTGCTAAAAGCTTGGGATACAAAAAAAAGCAAAAATTAGGTCTTTCCTAAAGGATCTTGGGAGGAGGGGAAGAGAACATGCAAACAACTATGTACAAACAAGCTATATATAGATTGGATAAAATACAATATGCGGTCAGAGAGAATATACAATTGGAGATAACAATTGAATTAACCTCTAACCCCTAACACTAAGGGTAATCAGGAAAGACTTCTTGTAGAAGGTAAAATTTTAGCTGGAACTTGAAAGAAGCCAGGAAGCAGAGATGAGGAGAGAGAGCATTCCAGGCATGCAGCATAGCCAGTAAAAATGCCCGGAGTCTGAAGAAGGAATGTTTTGTTTGAGAAACAACAAAAAGGCCAATATGATTGGATCATGCAGGAGGGGAGAATAAGAAGGCAGAAGAATGGAGAATAAAGTCTGCGCAAGGCCACAGATGAGGGGATAGGATGCCAAGTTCGGGGAATGGAGAGAGATATCTATATATGTGTGTTTATATATATGTGTGTGTGTGTGTGTGTATGTATGTATATTTGTATGTATATATGTGTGTATATATATATTTTCCCTCCAAACTTGGTGTGCATGCATGTGTACACACACATGCGC
>CM053626.1:276241674-276308287 GCA_028646595.1 Phalanger gymnotis
ACTGGGGAACAGGGCAACCAGAATGTACGCCATCTTGGAGTGTGGGGGGGGAGGAAATGGGGAGAAAATTTGTAATTCAAACGCCTGTGAAAATCAATGCTGAAAACCAAACATGTCAAAAATAAATTAAAAAAAAAAAAGAGTGATAGCTTAAGTCTGACACAGGGGTGGGGAACCTTCTAGGTCCTTGGATTCAGCCTTTTGACTGAGTCTAAGTTTTACAGAACAAATCCTTTTATTAAGGGGATTTGTTTTCTGAAGTTTGGATTCAGTTAAAGGACCACACTCGAGGACCTAGACAATGTGGTCTTGAGGCCTCAGGTTGCCCACCCCTTTAGAGAAGCTGAGGACATTGTTTCCTGGGAGAATGATGATGAAGACCAACAAAGGAGATAGAAACATTTTTCTCTTCTGAAGAAGTTCTTCTCAAATTTATTTTGCAAAGTAGATATTCAAAAGAGATTTTTATTAGTGAACTATACTATTTACTGTGGAGAAAAGCTGAATGTTATAAGAATAATTTTTGAGTCAAAAGTAAACTGACAATTATATTGAAGATTTGAAGTGACATCGGGTTGTGACATTGATCATATCCAAAATATTATAAGTAATTATATGTCCTTATGTTAACTAATTCTATTAATAAATTATATAGGCATAAAAAAAAGAATTTGTTTTAAAGGAATTAAGAACATAACTATGAGTGTTACATGGACCTTTTATCACGCTTCCCCTGGTAAGTGATAGATTTATTGTTTTAGTGTAAGGAGGAGGCAATTTCATTGATTGGAGGAAGAGAGCTTAAGCCAGTTTGAAAGGAGTTTTGAAATTCCAAACAGAAGAGATAAAAAAGGTTACGGTGCACAATTTGAACAGCTGTGGCATCTAGACACTGTCTATTATCAACTCTTTCCTGATTCATAAAAAAGAGAATTTTGTGAAAAGCAGGAAACAACAAAAGGAAGAAAATGTATTTGAACATCTAATTAGATACTTGAGAGTTTTACAAATTAAAGTTACACATAGATCAATTTAGAAAGAAAATTTTGGACTGGTGTGTATTTTGCAATTAGAAATTTGAGTGTAAATTATATCAGACTCCCCAGTTTGGATATAAATATTAATTGGAGTAGATTTGAATATGAGAGAAAGAATAAAGGAAGAGAAAATCTGAACCAGCATCTCCACCCTGCAGCTCCCCGCGAGTGGATTATACACTGAAGAGATCTTCCTCCCCTGCTCTATATCACAAAACCACAGATTAGAGAAGGGAGAGGCAGTTTGGGCTAAATTTCAAAGCCAGTTTACCATTTGAATTTTAAGAACTATCTTGCTTCTTGCCCGTAGAATGAGAAGCTTATTTAAGGGAGCAAATGAAGAGTTGGACACAACTGAAATGACCGAATAACACCAAGTGTAAGACATGACGGAACTGTGATGGTGAAGAGCAACAGATCCTTCAATGAGAGAGCTAGGCACTGTGAGCGGGGCTTCCCAACATTTCTTCCAATGCCAAACATGTTTTCAATCTTTCCACAAACCTCACCATGGATCTGGGAGTATTTTCCCTGCTGAAGATAAGACTTTAATCCCCAGAATTTGTGCACTAAGATTACTTTTCCTATTCCTTTACTAATTGTTTTATTTCTGATTAAATGTTTTACTTTTATAGGGCATGTTCTTTATACTCTGAAGGGTGTAAACAGAATTTAGATAATCTTGGGAGTTTTGAGCAGCTGATCAAGAACTAAATGACATCTAGATTATGTGTATACGTGTTTTTCTTTTCAAAGTGACCTTATTTTGAGGCAGTTGGTGGTAGGATAGAAAAAGTATGGGTTTTGGAGTCAGAAAGATCTGAGTTCAAATTTACCTTTAGATGCTTACTAGCTATGAGGAAAGACAAGCACCACAGAATCAATGCTTTCATATTGTGATGCTGGAGAATACTTTTGAGAGTCCCTTGGGCAAGAAGAAGGTCAAATCAATCAATACTTAAAGAAATTAATTCAGGCTGCTCATTGGAAGACCAAATGCTGCTGAAGCTTAAATACTTTGGCCACATAATGAAAAGAAGAGACTCATTGGAAAAGAACCTGATACTGGGAAAGGTTGAAGGCGAAAGGAAAAGGAGATGGCAGAGGGTGAGATGGATAAATAGTGTCATGAAAACATCAAACACAGACTTGGACAGATTTCAAGAGATAGTGGGGAATAGAAGGGCTTGGAGTGCTATGGTCCATGAGGTCCTGGATAACTGGACACAAGAACAACAAAAGCTGTGTGACCCTGGGCAAGTCATTTATGATAGTACCCATCTCCTAGGATTGTTGTGAAAATCAAATACAATAATATTTGTAAGTATTTAGCTCAGTGCCTGTCATGCAGTAGGCACTAAATCAATGGTTATTCCCTTCCCTTCCCCCTTTATTGAGTTGGCTCTACTCAAGGGTGTTCTAAACATTTCTTAACTTTTTGTTACTCACTAGCCAAGCCCCATCTACCACTTCATACTTAAGTCACTAATAACTCGGGCTCAGATTTCAGCTTGGCCACTCACCACTAACTGCATAATTTCCCTTGGACAAGACAAGGAACTCTTGCATTCTCTGGAACTCGATTCCCCACCTACAAAATGAGGGAGTCGAACTGTGTGATCTCTCAGGTCCTTTCTAGCCCTTAATTTATAATCCTCAATGACTTCTGTTTTTGATGAAATTTACATGTTGGAGCCAAATCCAATGGATATATCCAAAGCATCTCAGTTTAAATCCTGCTCCAGACACTTGCTAGCTATGTAACCCTGGGCAAGTCACTTAACCACTTTAGGCCTCAGTTTTTTCATCTATAAAATGAGCCAGTTGGACAATATGGCCTTTGAGGTCCCTTTCGACTTTAAACCTATGTTAGATGAGAAGAATGTTGAGAGGTGAGAGAGGTTAGCTGACCTACGGACATCAGAGATACGATCTGAACCCATGTCGTCCGATTTGAGAGCCGTGGCTCCTTATAGCATCTCCGTTACGTGACTGTTAATGGAGATCAAAGGAGATAAACGTTGTTGTTGTTGTTGTTGTTTAATAGTTTTTTCAGTTGGGTCTGACTCTGTGACCTTATTTGGGGTTTTCTTGCAAAGACACTGGAGTGGTTTGCCTTTTCCTTCTCCGGATCATTTTTCAGATGAGTAAACTGAGGCAAAGAGGGTTAAGTGACTTGCCAAGGGTCACACAGCTACTAAGTGAGTGTCTGAAGCCAGATTTGAACTCAGGAAGATGAGTCTTCTTGACTACAGGCCCAGCAGTCTATCCACTGTGCCCGCATAGCTACCTAAGATAAACATATGCAAACTTTAAAGCCATACGTAAATGCTAGCTATTCTCACTTCTCATGAGCAAGAGGTCCACTCTGCTTACATTAAAGCCATAATGTCATTTTTTATCTCATCCTCACTTACACATTCCTATAATAGAAGTATTTGAGAATGAAGTTTCTTCCATTTAGAACTTCCCTCCCTCCCTTCCTTCTTTCTTTCCTTCCTTCCTTCCTTCCTTCCTTCCTTCCTTCCTTCCTTCCTTCCTTCCTTCCTTCCTTCCTTCCTTCTTTATTTCCTTCCTTTCCCCCCTCTTTCCTTTCTTTCTTTCACAAAAAGTGTGATGTAATGACTACAAAAATACAAATGAAATTCTCAGTAAAAGGAAATAAACTCTGAGTTATTGAAAAACCAATAATGGTCCCTGGGAAAATATAATGAAAAATATTTTTCCATCCTTGGCAGAGAAAAAGGGCACCATATAGGCAGAATCTTGCATATATTGTCAGATAAGTTGATGGTTGTTTTTGCTTAATTACTTTTCCTTGTTATGATGGAAATTTCAATTCCTAAAAGAGTGTGGAGGCTTAATAGAGGGCCAGGTACATATGTGTAAATAATTATGAGGTAAAAGAAAATATCATGGAAAAAAAAGAAAAAAAAACAGTAGAAAGGAAGAAAAAAATGGAAAGACGATTAAGCTGGGAATTAGAAATTTGAATTTTAGTCCCCACTCTGACATTTCCTGGCTGTGTTGCAATTTACTTGGGCAATTTACTGAATATCTCCAAATTTCAGTTTGCTCATCTGTAAAATGGGAATACTTTCAATTCATATTTCTCAGGATAGTTGTGAGGAAAGTACATCAGAAACCAAGGAAACACTATGTAAAGGAGACTTTCTATTATCCCCTCAGTACTAGCATCAAAAACTAAGCAAGAGAGGAGAAACTAATTCAGTCAATCAGTCAATAAGCATTTATTAAGCATTTACTATGTGCCAGGTACTGTGCTAAGTGCTAAAAATACAAGCAAAAAAAAAGACAGTCTCTATCCTTGAGGAGCTTATTGAGAGGAAAAAAAAACACATAAAAGGAATCTGAAAGGGGTGGGGGTGGAGAGTGGGCCAGAGGGCATGACAGAGAGACATGACAGAGAAGACAGAAGACAGCATGGTGGGAACTCAAGAGTGGGCTGGCCTGGGCACATTCTTTAACTGGAGATTCAAGAAGGAGCCATCCAATCAGAGGATGGAATATTAGGGACAGAGAGGACTTTCAAGGTGTGAGCTCCAGAGCTGACCTGATCTAGCAGAAGGGAGACATTTCTAAGGGCGTGATGGAGAAGTTGGGAGATGTGAAGCCTGCTGGAAAATGAAAAGATGGCTGGCCCTCAGGCCCTCCTTAAATGGAGATTCTAACTTCAGACAGAATTCTATCAAGCTAATTTCCAAGATATTCCAAACAAATGATCCCAATGAAGTACATAGAGAATTTTCCAAATGAGGGAAATTCCTCCTAGTGTCTTCCTCATGCTCACTGCTATTTATTTTAGAGTTGCATGCTACTCTCATGTTTCCTCCCCCAGGGTATTCATTTGGTTGGTAGAATCAGAAATCAAGACCACAGAGCCAGCTCTTGTTTTCTTCATCAAGGTAGCTGAGGTAGAGTGGAAAAAACCCCAGAAAATAGATCCCAAAGAGCCAGTAAGGCTACATCAAGGATGGGTTCTTACAGAATAACTTCATGTCCTTTTTGGGTAGTATTATTAGATAGGTAGATTAGGAGAATGCTATAGGCATTGTTTACCTAGATTTTTTAAAAGCATTTACCAAAGCCTTTTGTGGGCATCTTGCATACAAGAAGATGGATATTGTGAAGTTTAAATTCAGTCAAAGGGCTGTACTTGAGGACCTAGAGGGCCACACGTGACCTTGAGGCTGTAGGTTCCCCACCCCTGGATAGGTCAATGGATCGAGAACAAAAACTAATGGATTTCTACAGATGCCAGCTGTTACTGTACAAGCAATAACCAGGTAACACATAAGTCTTTCCTTCAGGTAAGACAGGTGACTGGGGAAGAACGAAGAAGAATCAAAGAAATTGTATACTGAAGAACCCAAGACAGAAAGATGGCTAGCAGGTACAGTGCGTGGAGCACTTGGCCTGGAGTCAGGAAGGCCTAAGTTCAAATCTGGCCTCAGACACTTCCTAGTTTTGTGACCCTAGACAAGTTACTTAACTCTGTTTGCCTCATTTTCCTCATCTATAAAATGAGCTGGAGAAGGAAATAACAAACCAGTCCAGTATCACTGCAAAGAAAATCCCAAATGGAGCTACAAAGAGTTGGACATGACTGAAATGACTGAACAACAGCCTAGAGCAAATGACAGAGCTGGGGTAGGGTAGGAAGGTCTCTGTTCTAATAAATGCAAGCAGAATACATCTTCACTAGGGGAGCCACCAGCTGTTCTTAGTTTATGCTCAGCTGGGATACAGAAAGTAGATCCTCCCATGCCCCTCCCCCTCCCCTAGCCATCGCTCTTCTCCAAAGTATAGGTTGGATCCCAGCTGAAAGTTCAGCCCAGAAGACACATAGGAGAAAGAGAAGAGAAGAGAAGAGCTTCATCGCCATGGTAACAGAATTGCCATGCCTGAATAGTTTTCTTTTTGCTAAACTCCAATTCTTCAGAGTTGGTCCTGGCACCAGCAATCTCTGGGAGCCGCAACCCTTGTACTTCTCATTTCCGGCATCCGGCTGAACAGTGGCCAGACCAGTTTTCTGTAAGCAGGCTGGGTAGCTAGTATTGAATGCTTCCTCCTGACCTTCTCCTGTTGCCCTCCCCAGTTGGCAGGGGGTTGGTGGAGAGCAAGGGAAAAGTTTCCATACTATCCGAAGAGAGAACATTTGTTTTTCCTTCTCATTTTATTCTCTCCCCTTGCTGTCTCCCCTCCCGCCTTGTCACTCAGACCACTGGCTAGCAGCCTGTCCTTCCACTGGCCCAATATTCTTCCAGAGCTTCTGTTTATCTGGGAAGCTGGGCAGGGAGAGAAATATGAGCTTGCCTTTCTTAGGCCAAGGATGCTGGATCAGTTGCTATTGCTCAGCCTGCCCTCAGTATCACTTCCAGGACCTTTCTGGAAACAGATTTGGAAATGCTCCAATTAAAGACCAAAATGGTGAGAATCTCACAGGTACAGCGACATACTGGGTTGTCTCCTCACATAATGTAAACTTTGATGCGTCACTGGAACCAGGTTTGGCTTCGTTAAGCTTTCTATAGGAGTGGCCAACCTTCACTATGTGACAATTTTCAGACCAAAAGAATCTAAGTCTCCGAAGGGTCCCCAGAAGTCATCTAGTCTAATACCCTGCCTGACGCAGGAATCATCTCTACAACATCACTGATATCAAGCCCCTGATGGAACACCAATAGTGAGGAAAGACTCATTATCTTTTATCCAGGATTAGTGCTACATCCAGTGGCTAAGCCATAGCTGTGCTATTAACTTCTACCCTCGATCCTTCATACCTCATGATGCCCCCAAAACAGGTGGGAAAGACCTGTCAAAGTTCATCTGCAAGGTCTAGAAGGTGATCCGGACACTGGATTCTCATTTTGGATCAGAAACACCCTGACCATTGTTTCTGGGATTTCACAGCATCGTGCTCCCTCCTCCTAAAACTGTTGTATAGCATATATTGGACAAGGTGCTTCATCTCTCTTGTTCTTAACATCTTACTCTATAAAATGGAGGGGTCATACCAGATGACTTCCAAGGTCCTTTCCACTGCTAACATTCTTTGGCTCAATCAATTTTTAAAACTTGTGTTTTTAACTTAATTTGGCTTAAAGAGTGTGAGTTAATTTGGCTTAAAGAGTGAGATTATTTCCCAATCAGGAGGAGATTCTCTGAGGACAACAGAAAACTAGAACTACGGCTTTATGAGTAAGGCATTTTGGGCTTGCTGGTCTCCCCACGGACTATGCCCTATGTCTAAAATGTACTCCCACCATACCTCTGCTTGTTATCATTTTCTTCCTTTAAAGCCTTCTTTTTCTCAAGTGCCATCTACTTTGTGAAGTCTTCCCTGATTTCCCCAGTTGAAAGTGTTCTTCCCATCTTAAACTTTCCCAAAGCCTATTTTCTGGATCTCTTCTTTGTCTCATTATATTCTGTTGTGTATCACAACGATTTGTGTGTATTTAGGTAATATATATTCTCACCCTGAAGATTCCTCCAGGCCCCTCCTTTGATCAGTGGGTTACAGTCCAATCTCATTGTTTTAAGAAGAGCCCATCCCACATGGTTACTCCTGTCCTGGGTCTACTCCTGACTCTTAGAACTTTTCTACATTGGTCCTGTCTTGCCCTGCCCCCTAACTTAACTTCTGGATTTCCAGCTCTCTTTTATTATTGTCTTCCTTCATTAGGATATATGCTCCTTGATGGCAGGGACTGTCTTTCCCTCCTTGTATTTGAATCTTTAGCACTCAGCACAGTGTGTGGCATGAAATAAATACTTAATAAATTCTCTCTCTCTCTCTCTCTCTCTCTCTCTCTCTCTCTCTCTCTCTCTCTCTCTCCCCCCCCCCCCCCCCCCCCCCCCCCCCCCCCCCCCCCCCCCCCCCCCCCCCCCCCCGCCTTTTCCTCCTTGGTAGACTGGGTAGATCGAAAGCTCCCTGAAGACAAGAATTGTACTATTTGTTATCTTTCTAGTCCCACTGCCTAGGGAAGGACAGTGAACATTTAAAAATACATTTTATAATTATATTCTAATATAATTTGTTTCTTTTGTTATCCTATATATTTTATTTTGTGCATTTAAATAACATTCTGAGGAAATATCCAGAGACATTGCCAGAGTGCCAGAAATGTTCATGAGACAAGAAATGAAAGAACCCATGGAGTAGATGCTTAGTAAAGGGTGGTCAAATTGAATTTTGTTGAATTCTCTGTCTTAGCCAGTGCCTTGACTAGAAAGTAGCAGGTATAGATAACACTGGACATCAAGTAGACCTACCCCTGAGTAGGTAGGATAATAAGGAGGAAATCTTTTTAATCGTTCCATTTGTCCAATAAGGGAGAAATCTTGAGGGGAGCCAGAAAGAAATGGCAATTAAGGTTGGGATGAAGATGATGAGTAAGCAGCAAAAGATAGTAGGATATGGGTGGAGTTGACAGTCAAGAAACTTGCCTCTGACTCTAGGCTTGGGAATGTCATGACTCCTCCATGACCCTGTTTTCTCATCTGCAAAATGGAGATGATAATTTCCCCACCTTAAAGTGTTTTTTTAAGGGCAAAATGATAATAGATTTAAAATATGTCAATGGATGGGCAGTGGATAGAGTGCTGGGTCTGTAGTCAGGAAGAACCGAGTTCAAAATTGGCCTCAAACACTTGCTAGCTTTGGGACCCTGGGTGAGTCATTGAACCCTGTTTGCCTCAGTTTCCTCATTTGTAAAATGAGCTGCAGAAGGAAATGGCAAGCCACTCTCGTTATCTCTTCCAAAAAAACCCCAGATGGGATCATGAAGGGTCAGACACTACTGAAAACAACTGTGCAACAAAAACAAAGTTTTTAAAATATCCTAAAATGGTGCATCATCATCATGTACTAAGACAAAATAGAGGAATTAAAAGGAGGAAGGCTGGAGACAAGAAGGATTTGTGGATTAATATGGTAGGAACGCTGGTGTGCTAGGGAGAGGCCAGGAATTACATAACATGAGGAAATGAGGCAAAGCTTTTCTTTGTTTTTAAAAGCTTGATTAGGCTTTTTTTTTTAAATTTTCCCAAGCAGCTAAAAAGCAGAATAATGAATAGCTGTTATTTTTATCTCGATTGAATTTAATCAACGGGGAATGAGGCCAGTTGGGATAAGACAATGGATTGATACTGCTGTCTCTTTTTCTGCCTCTGATGGGGATGAATCAGGGGGCTATTTACATTTCTGGGAAGATGGCAGAGGGCCTGCAGCCATAACAACAGAACAAACAGAAATGCCCTAAATTTCCCAAAGATGAAAAGAACATGAATCATAAGACCTGGGTTCTTCATGTTCTGACAGTGCACACTCAAGAGAATTCACTCCTGGGTTTCTGTTGTTTCATCTGTAAAGTGGAGCCTATGGATCCTGATCAGCCCATTTAGTTAGACAGATGTAGGCGGCCCCTTCCAGCTTTAAGATCTATTGTCCAAACTAGGCAGTTGTGAGGATGAAATGAGATAATGGATGGGAAGCACAAAAATCCTGGGTAAAGGTCAGCTATGTTGTTCCAATGTCTGCATACAAATTCCATGAAGGCAGGAGGTCAGACAGTGAGGTGCTGTGGGAAGAACACTGGAGTCCATGGGATTCACATAGGCCCAGGATCGCTCAGTTTAAAGTGACCACAGAGATCATGTAGGCCTACTCCGACCTGAAGAAATATCCCCTTCATAATATCCTCAGTTAGAGGTCATCCAAGTCTCTGCTTGACGCCACCAATGAGAGGAAGCTTACTTCTGAGGCAGCCTGTTCCACTTTGGGATTGCTTTACCTGCTAGGAAGTTTTACTTTATGGAAAACCTCAATTTGCCTTTTTTCATCCTCCACCCATCATCCTTGTTCTGCCTTCTGGAGCCAAGCAGAAGGGCTGACCCTCAGAACAATCCTCCAAATTCTTGAAAAGAATTATTCTCCATCACTGGCCCCCCACCTCCAGTCTTCTCTTGGAAAGGAAGTACAGAGGTAGATGAGAAATGGAAAGCTATATATGCAAGAGAACATATCCCAAGAGGATAAGGGTGGGTAGAACAGAAGGCACATGATCCAGATTCCGGGAAAAAGAAGTAAGTGGCAAAGGTGTCAATGTGAGGCAACACAGTGTAAGAATCTATTAAGGGCTTATATGGTGTCAGGCACTGATGGTCCCTGCCCTCGGGGATCTTACATTCTAATGGTAGGGGCAACATGTAAATATCTAGGTACATATAAGTGTGTGTATGTATATGTATATATGTATATGTGTGTATATTTGTATGTATGGTGCAGTGGCTAGGGTGCCAGGTCTGGAGTTAGGAAGACTCTGAATTCATATGTAAGTCATTTTTATTATGTAAATGAAACCCTTCAATATTTTGAAGCCTTGTGAGCCTAAACTTTGGGGAAGGAAGCTGGTAGGGAAATGTCAGATGTTCCTGTTCCTCACTTCCATCTGGGGAGGGGTAGCAAGTCAGAGAAATGAGAGATCCCCAAAGGGTACCTCAAATCATGAGAGAGTCTCTGACACTGGGGTTCTGTATCCATGAACATAGACTTTGCCAGATGTTGCTTCGTTCTTTGCTTTTTACACAAGAAAGACAGCTGATGGAGTGTGGCATCATCATTGTAATAATGATCAACATAGCCAGCATTGATATAGCAAAAAGTAGCTTTGCCTGTTATGTCCTTTGATCCCCACCTGAGAAGTTGCTGCTATTATTATCCCTGTTTCAGAGATGAGGAAACAGATGCCTAGGGCTAAAACGATATGCCCAGGGTAATGCGACCAGCAAGTTTCTGAGGTAGCATTTGAACTCAAGACTTTCTGAATTCAAGTCCAACATGCTATCATTTGTCCCATTTTGCTGCTTTTGCTCTTTTTTTTGTGTTCGTTTTTTAATAAAAGCAAAATTTTTCACTTGGCGAGGAAGACCTTTGAACTCAATCCTTCACAGTATACAGTAAGCTAAATTAAAAAAAATTAAATGTAAAAAATGAAGCAATAGCATACATTAGCAGGATGTCTGACTGACCCTTACCCCCCAAACTGAAGAAAACTTGCCTTCTTAAGCAGAGTTGGCCCCAGGCAGAATCTAGAAGTCAGCATTTTTAGTGCCACCCTTATTTCTGGTACTTGGTCCAGTGCCCTGTTACCCAGAGATTGTTCTTCCTGACCCAGAGCCTTATCCACTTTCCTTCCTTGGACCAGCACAGTTTGCCCTCAGAATCAGGAGGGCCAGGCTCTGGGGCCATCTCTGCTACTACTCTCACCGTGTGACCTTGGATGAGACTTCTACTCTGCCCTCAATTCTTTCATCGGTAAGATGCAAAGGGTTCATTAGATCATTGTTTCTCAAACTCTGTTTTATGGAATCCTGGTGTATGAAATGTGAACAGAAGTACCAAAAAATCCTGGTGTATGAAATGTAAACAGAAGTACCAAAAAATAATTTACAAAAGTAGTGATATTTTCCCATCTAAATTATTTTAGGTGAAATCATGCATGCATAGCTAACAGCAAAGTGTACTGATTTTAAAATATGAAAGCATTCTTAATTTTCCCTATGACTTCTTTGGTATAGGAAGCTCACGTCATCCCTTGAAATCTAGCTTCTGATCCTACTGCTCAATAGAAGTTACATTCTCTAAGGTTACCAAATGATCTTTTAATTGCTAAATCCAATGGTCTTTTCTCAGTCCTCACTCTACTAGAACTCTCAACATCTTGAGCTAATATAAAAATAATATTATTAACATGTATAACAATGTTTTTATTTGATAATATCAATTATCCCTTCCTCCCAAATTCTCTCTCCTCCTTTGGTTTTCATGACACCGTGCCCTCTTGGTTTTCCTCTTGTCTGGCTGATCCTTCTCATTCTCCTTTGCTGAATAGTCATCTCCACAAGCAGAGATTTTCCCCAGAACTCTTATAGGACCTCATCATTTGCTCTCTATACTCTTAGTGACTCGATCCACTCCCATTGGTTCAGTTATGGTCTCTATGAAGGTAATTCCCAAATTCATATATCCAGATCTAATCTCTATCCAAAGTTTCACATCATTAATTGCCTAATGGACATTACCACCAATTCAATGTATATAAAACAGAATTCATTATCTATCCCCTTAAACCAACTCCTAACCCAACCTTCCTTAGTTCTTTTGAGGGTACCATCATTCTTTTCCATCCATCTATGTTCACACCTTTAGAATTTTCCTTGCCATTTACTAGAATCATTTGACAAGTCTCAGTGATTCTGTCCCCTCTTTCTACTCACACAGTCGCTATCCTAATTCAGGCCTTCATCACTTCTACCCTAAATTATTATAACAGCCTCTTAATTGATATAAAGTGAAACAATCCCACAACTTATTTACCCATCTCACAGTCTATGGATGGACATTTATTATGTTTCTGGTTCTTTGCTATCATCAAAAGTTGTGCAATGACATTCTTTCTGTCATTGGACTCCTTGGGATATATGGTTAGCAATGGGGTTTCTGGGTAAAAAGGTATGAGCGTTTTAGTCACTTAAAGAAATTCCAAATTGTTTTCCAGAATAACCAATTCACAGCTCTACCAATAGCATATTAGTATTCATCTTCTCATATCCTCTCCAATATAGACTATTTTGATCTTTTTTTTTAAATTTATACCAATTTGCCAGGTATGAGGTGAAGTCTCAGAGTTGTTTAAATTTGCGTTTCTTTTATAATAGTGATTTGGAATAATCTTTCACATGGTGGTTAATAGTTTACAATTCTCCTTCTGAGAAATGTTTGTTCATTTCCTTTGATCACTTATCAGTTGGGGAATGGGTATTGGTCTTATGTATTTGTGTTAATTCTTTATGTATTTCAGATATCAGACTTTTATCAAAAATACTGGCACAAAGACATTTTCCCTGGTCAGTGGTTTCCCTTGTTATCATATCTGCATTGTGTGTGTATGTGAGTGCATATTTAATGCAAGGTCTTTTCATTTTCATAAATTCAGTGTCGCCTGTGGCTCAGGGCTACTCCAAGGACGCTGGGATCACAAGGACCAAGTTTACTCGCAGGGGCCTGACACACAATAGGGTCACCTTCTTTCATTAGCTTATGCTTTGTCTTTGGCATTTTACTTTGGGGTCATTCGCAAAATAAAGCTTAGGTATGGCTTATGTATGGATTAACTCGGATGTGGATCACAAGGTACCAAGTACTACGTAGTCATTCAATGAACAATATAGACTTCAAGTAGAATTTAACCTTCATTTTCCCCACTACAGAAAACACTTAAGTTGAGTAGGTGCCTGTAAACAAACATAGAAACTTAAAGCACTCAAAAAGACATATAAGTTCCATCTAAAAACAAAAACACTTTGGATCAAGTGCTTTCCATTTTCTTTGGACCTACACCATCTGAATGATTCCCGTCAATAGCAGGGCTAGCAAGGTCCAGATCTCTTGCATCTCCTATGGCATGGCTGTAGTCCTGCTTCACAGTGGTCCTATGTTGGTGGTACTCCTCCTTCTCTGAGGAACATTCCACTGAATGAGTCTTTTCCATCTAGGAGTCCAGTATCTGACTCAAATTCAGGAACTCAATCCCTTGAGAGTTCTAGAAATTAGGTACTCTTAAACTCACAATTACTTATGAAGTAACCCCAAAGGCATAGAAATGGACATGTGTCTGACCTGTGGTCAGAAAAAGGAACAGAAAGTCATGAGGTCCAAGAACTTCCCCTCTCTGGCTACCAGTTCAAAGATGGACATGCTTCCATGCATGTCTACTGAAAGTCACTATTTTATGCTTTTGCTGTATTTGGAACTCAAAGTTTAAGAGAGAAAAAGCATAGAAAAAGAAAACCATGACCAAGTCATTCAACAGCCCAGTAATTATAGACCATGTAGAAAATATGGCTCTCTAACCAGAGTCCATCCTTTTTGACTCTCAGTCCTGAATCACTTCAGAGATTTCACTGGAAACCAAAGAGTACTTCCTGTTGTCCTCTCAGAAAGGTGCTAGTATGTGTGCCTTATTCTGTGTGAGGTGTGTTCCTGAAGATTCATACCCTGTAATCTCATTCAGTTAAATGAGCGAATTTTTCAAATTGATCGGGGATTCTCCTGATTACTGCCTCATTCCCATACACAAAAAACTCATCTGTGTTTTCTTTTGTTATCTCTACCCCTTCTTTAGATAACATCTATCTCCCTCCTAGAAAGAGCTGGGAATGGTAACTCCTTTCAATTTCCTCCATTTTTAAAAAAATGATGTGGCTTTTTATATTAAAGTTATGTTCATTTGGAACTTATTACGTTATATGATGCTGCTATGATTTTTTTTTCCCAAATTGTTTTAGTTTTTATAGCCGTTCTTACCAGATACATAGTCTTTCTTCAAGAAATTTTGGGTTCATAGAACAGAGTGATTGAATCCAATTGTTTCTAATTTTTGCTTATCTAGTTTGGTCTACTGATCTACCTTTATTTTTTATTAAGATTTTTTTACTTTTAGTTTACAATGCTCAGTTCCACATAATTTTGAGTTCCAGATTTTCTTTCCTCCCCTCCCCCCCCTCCCCAAGATGGCACAGAATCCAATATATCTTCTACATATAACTTCACATTGAACTTATTTACACAGTAGTCAAGTTGTAAAGAAGAATTATTACCAATGGAATGAATCACAAGAAAGAAGAAACAAAACCAAAAAACAAACAAACAAAAAACAAACCAAAAACCAAAACAAAAGAGAGAAAAGAAAAACAAAAGAAGAAAAGGAGAGCAAACAGTTTGCCTCAATATGCATTCATATTCCATTGTTCTTTCTCTGGATGTAGATAGCTCTCTCCCTCATGAGTCCTTTGGAGTTGTCTTTGAACCTTGTATTGCTGAGAAGAACTAAGTCTATCAAGGTTAGTCATCACAGAATCCATATATCTGTGATTGTGTATAATGTTCTCCTAGTTTTGCTTTGCTCAATCAGCATTATATCGTGTAGGTTTTTCCAGGTTGTTATGAAGTTCATATCTTCCCCATTTCTTATAGCACAATAGTATTCCATTACCCTCATATACCACAATTTGTTTAGCCATTCCCCAATTGATGGGCATCCCCCTGATTTCCAATTCTTTGCTACTACAAAAAGAGGCGCTATAAACATTTTTGTACATACGGGTCCTTTTCCCACTTGTGTGATCTCTTTGGGATACAACCCTAGAAGAACCTTTATATTTTTAATAAATATTTTAATACTTTTTAAACTTTTTACTTTTTGATAGTTTTTATGATCACTACTTGGTGTTTGAGGTCAGAAAGTGCTATTTATTCTTTCTTAATATCTTTTTTTCTTGATATTCCAGGCCTTTTGATCTTCCAAGTAAATTTTATTATTATTGTGACTAGTTCTGTACAGTAACCCATGGGTTTTATGTAGCACTAAATCTGGAAATTAATTTAGAGAGCAGCATAATTTTTTATCATTTATATTGGTATAGACCAAATATGAGCAACAAAAAGTCTAGTTCTCTTTCTCTACTTTATCTTTCATTTGTTTTGTTATTATGGCCATATTTGTCTCAAAAAGAAGTCAACAAAATTTAGTAAGCATTTACTACATATGTAGTAAAGACACATACACTATGCTTAGTGTTGGGGATACAAGGAAGGAAAAAAGCCAAACAGGCCCTAGCCTCAGAGAGTTCACATTTTGATGGAAAAAAAGGATTTTGTAGAGTTCTTGCATGATTTAAATGATGGACCAGCAAAAGTGTCTAAGGAGTATTTAGAGCTGGGACCATAAAGTTCATCTAATCCAATCCCCTCAATTTACACATGAGGAAACCAAGTCTCAAAGAAGTGAAAATACTTGTCCAAGGTTATACAGTTCTTGCTCCAAAGGTGTTTACAATCTAAAAGGGGGAGTATAACATGTATCAAAATTAATAACATACAATGAAGCAATAGAGTCAAGATCTGAAAACTAGTCTCCTGGTTGCCCCATGCTGCCTCTCTTTAAGCATTTGATAAATTTCATTTAGGCGAAGTTATTATTTTGTAAAAATTATAAAGAATTTTTTAATCATTGGTAGTCATAATTTACCCTTTTTATTCTTCTCTTTGAAGAGCTTTCTTAGAATTACAAAAGAACTCTTTCCCATAGATGTGAAATGTTCTGAAGGCAAATATTCCAGGGATGGTATCTTTAGCTATTCTGTATAATACCAACTTCATGTGAGCTCCTGGAACATTTGAATGATTATAGCAATCATATACTTAAGGGTGAGTGCGTGCGTGTGTGTGTGTGTGTGTGTGCATGCGTGCGTGCGTGTGTGTGTGTGTGCGTGTGTGTTTGGTGGTGGTGAGGACTTTGCTAGTATTTATAATAATTGTTGCCATTGTTAACATTTTTGTATTCCAGCAACCCAGCTGCAGCCAGATCTTTCATGTTCAGAATTAAATATTTGGAGAGATTCATGACAGGATCTAGGAGTTTCCTGTGTCATGAAAATGATTGAATTTGCAAGATGATTTGGTAGTGTGTGTGTGTGTGTGTGTGTGTGTATGTGTCAGAGAGAGAGACAGACAGACAGACAGACAGACAGAGAGACAGAGGCAGAGGCAGAGGCAGAGGCAGGGAGAGAAGTATCTAGGTAGCTCATCAGTTCTGCTTTGGAGATGGATAGCGTTTTTCATCGTGAATCCTTTGGAATTGCCGTGGATCAACGTGTTGATTAGAGTTTTGCTTATACATACACATATGCATACATACCTACATACACACGTGCATGCACACATTATATATCCCTTGCACTGGCACATAGTAAGGCTTCAAAAGTGTTTCTTGATTGATTGATTGTATGTTGCTGTAGGTATTCGATCAGAGGCTAAATGACCGCTTGTAAGGGTTGCTGTTGAGGGAATTTCTGAATTAGCTAAGGTTTGGAGTAGATAATTTTTGATTTTAATCATCACGATAGCATATTTCTAAAGGACTTTCAAGTTTCAGAGTACTTTCTAAAGTTCTATGATTTCTTCCAGGTAGTGGCATACCAAAGATGATTAACTAATGAATTAATTAGCAGAAATTTATTAAATGAGTTGGATCTTGAACGAAGAAAAGGATTTTAGTAGGTTGAGCTGTAAAAGGAGTACAATCCAGGCAAACGAGGTAGGGAGCAGTACTGTGTAATTACATAGAAATAGAAGAGGGCAGAATGAGATCAGGGGAACAGCTGAAAGTTCAGTTTGTCTAGCACATCGAGTTCAATAAGGGTGGAAAAGGAGACTTCTTATGAAGAGCTTTAAACACCAGGATAAGGAGCTAAATGTGTGTGCACGTGCATATGAGAGTGTGTGTGTGTGTGTGTGTGTGTATGTAATAGACAACAGATAAAACCTGAAGGAATTTTGAGCAGGGTTAACCTGATCAGACTTGTACATTAAGAAAGTTATTTTGATGTCTGTGTTAAAGACAGATTAGAGAGTGGCAGGAGGGTAACAAACTTAATGCAAATCATTATCTCTTGAACTTTTTTAGAAGTCACAACAACTACTGGCTCGTACAGAAAATGCTATGTGAACCATAGCAGTCAACACTTGCTAGCAGAGTTTCCTTAGGCATCTCTTAGCTTCTATGCCTCAGTTTCCTCATATGTAAAGGAAGGAGGTTGTATTCAGTGACCTCTAAAGTTCCTTCTACCTTTATCAGGGGTTTTTAACCTTGGGTTTGTGAATGTGTATTTTTTTTATAACTTCATTTCAATATAATTTGTTTCCTTGATAAACTTAAATATTTTATTTTATTCATTTAAAACCATTATTCTGAGAAATGGTTTACAGACTTCACCAGAATGTCAAAGGGGTCCCTGAAAAAAGTGAAGAACCCCTGCTTGATATCTATGATTATATGAACCATATGACTCAGCAGCCAAAAACGCTGATGTGATCTCAAGATACATTCATAAAAGCTGTGAGTCCAGAAAATGGGAAATGATTATCTTTCTGCACTCTGTCCTACTTAGAACACATCTTGAGCACTGTGATTATTTCTGAGCTTTATATTTTAAAAAGAGCATTGAAAAATTGGAACTCATCCTGAAAAATGTGAGAACAATGAGGACACTGGAAGCCATGCCATAAGAGGATCACAAGCTGAGGCTATTTAGTCTAGAGAACGTATGCTGCCAGTAGAAGTGACCTGCCTTCAGAAGGTCTGTCCTATGACAAATGGTCGAGACTTGGAGTCAGAGGGCAGAAACTGGAGTAATGTGTGAAAGTGACAGCAGGACAGAATTGGACTCAGTGTAAGGAAGAAACCTCATTAGAAACAAATTAGATTTATCCCAGAAGTTCCTCATCCATGGAAGACTTCAAGAAGATAGTTATCTACTTGTTGGGGATGTCATAAAGTCTCCTCACTTGTAGGTAGAAGTTGTCCTTCTAGGTTCCAGTCTAAGCAGGTTCAAGAGGGTATCCTTCACAAAAGTTCTACTCTAATGTCCCACTATGGCATTGAAATGAGCCTGAGTTCTCAAAGAATATGACAGCAGAGTGTAAACTCTAACTCAGAGGTTCCCAAACTTATTTGGCCTACCATACCTTTAAAAAAAAATTTACTCAGTGCCCTTCTGGAAATCTACTTCCTTTAACTGTTTAATTTTTTTTCAGAAATTTGCATCATTTCCAAAAAATATAAAATATTTTTTAAAAAATATGACGCATCTTAAATTTAATAATTTGCTTTAAATTTGTGGGTTTTTTCCTACATTGAAATTTTGATGATGCAATATTGTGTCATGTAACTGCATAGTACCATATTATAAACAGATCATTACATGCGTGTATTCCTGCTAATGCATGCTGGACTTCTAACAACCTGCAACATACTTGCCTGCCAACCCTTGCTTGTTAAGACCTCTTGGCGGACTTGACCACCTTGACCACTGACTGGTTTTTTACTTGCATTTTGTGTGTTATTTGGAAAATAACATAGTCACCACAACTTCAACTCTGTTACACAACAGATGAAACATGTATGAATGGTTTTTCAAAATTTTCTTCTCTTCTTTCCTTACGCTTCCACCATCCCCTTATTTTTATTCAATGCCCCCTAATTGTACCCGAGGCTACTACCACCCCACTGGATCATTCCAGTACCCCCAGGGGTGGAATCACCCACTTTGGCAACCTATACATAGATCATACTCAACTGGAAATGTTTCCAATATGGGCCAGTGTGTGTTTCTTATCTGAGAACCATCCCTGGTTAAAGTTTCAGAGATGCTACCAGGTAATAATATACTTTTCCAACCACAATTATTCATTAAACTCTCTTCTAAGGCATAAAGAGGATGCAATCTGCATCACTGGAGAGAACGTACTTGCCAATGAAAGTATGGATCCTCAAAGTATATATTGAAATGTAAAAAAGGGCTTAAATCATGTTATAGATAATGTCTTTGGTGGGTTGTTGAAGGAACTTGTCACTATTTTGAGGGACCATGCCCTTAACCTTTTGATGTTGGTACCATCATACTGCTTTTGCACAGAAAATCCCTTTGTGCCATTATTACTAGTCAAATACTGACTTGGATGCACTGTGGTTCCGACCCATGTTGACATTTCTTATATTCTAAAGGACTAAGGAGATGTTTAGATTCTTTGTTGCTTAATAAATGACCCAACTGACACCCTGTTGCTTTCTAGAAATGAACGTCTGGGTCTTAAATGAATATGACTTTAAAGAACTCATCCCAGTTTTTATTTTTTCCATGTCATGACACCATATGTAGTCCAACCTTATATATTATGTGAAGACCTCTCCTGTATTGTCTCAGGAGACTAAATTAATTCTGAACTATATCAAGAGAAGGTTGAAGACCATGGCAAGACCGAGTCTGCCATATATGGTTAGGGTTGATTTATTGGGGGTTTGCTCTAACTTAGGTGAAGAAAGATCATAGAATGTCTTATAGAGGGGTGAGTTCCATTTTCCTAAGGAAGTAAATTTACCCTTAGAGATTCTAGAAAAATGAGAAAAAGAATTAATCTAGAAAAGATTCTGTTGAAATTTAAATATAAATTTTCTGTTGTGGTTTAGACTCTGCCCACCCAGGGACACCAAAAACTGTTGTGGTTTCATGATGTGTTGCAGTAGAACTGTCTCAAAGAATTCAGTCAGACCACCTATAATCCAAGTATAGGCGTTTATTGAGATTGACACCTCATGAAGCCGGCTAAGTTCCATGAGGAACCAGCAACTTCAAAGAAAGCAAGACGAATTTTCGTATGGTAAAGATGCAATTACACAAGAGAAATTATGAATTTTAAAAAGGCAGAAGGGTTTGTTAAGGGATTAGGTAATAGAGGAGGGGTCCCAGCCAAGGTGGAACTGCGCATATGATTACCCCCAATGCGTACAGAAAATCCTGTTGGCGGATGGTATGTATGTATGACAATGATATTATAATAAGCCTCTTTACATTATAACTTCACTCTAGATCAGTTCTTTACTATTACTGCACAGGTGCCTACTTAGGGAAAGTCCCTTCTGTGGTTTTGGGGTCCACATCCTGCTTGGGCATCCTGGTGGTGCTGCTATCTGATTGACTGAGTATTGTGGTCCTGTCTGAGACTAGATGGATGTAGTTGTGGTTGAGTGCATGAACACACCTACTTTTTCTGGGGAATATGAGGAATGGGTCTGAGGGCAGTGTCTAGCTAGAAGCAATGGCTGAGATCCCACCACACGCCTGCTGTTCTGAGAGAAATATGAGTTCATGGACACACCAGTTCTAGTGAGCAGTGAGGCATATATGAAGAAGTTAGGACATTGAGTGGAGCATGGTGCGTGAGTGGGTAGGTAGGTGCAGTGGTCCTGTTGTTCAGTAGGGCTTCTAAGAAAGTTAGAATATTGGGGCTAGGGACAGTTTTCTTAGGATCCCCTCACTGCCATTAGCATATTTGAGATTAATTCTTCCAGGAGATATTATATCCAAAGTAGAGCCATAAAGACTTGTTTACTAGCAGGGATATAATGAAAAACAATTCTAAGTGACCCTAGAGAAGAAATGTAATTGAAAAGATATAAAAAGGATAAAGAAGCTCCCATAATGAACTCCCCTAACCTCATTCTTCCCTTTTAAGAGCTTACCAGCTGGTTGACTGGCAATTGTAACATTAGGGGAGCCCCAAAGGCTTAGTCTGGAGGAAGAAAGAGGAGGCATAAGGCTCATTTGAAAGAGGTCCTCAAAATTTATTAAAGAACTAGTACTGTTCAACTATGGGACCAGAGTATTTGAATGGTTTCCCCTACTTAATTAATGAAGACAGATAACGCAACACACAAAGTACACAACATTCTTTTTCCTTTGCACAGGCTTTCTCCCATGCCTGGAAGGCTCTGCATTCTTGAATTCCCAATTCCCTTCAACACTCAGTTCAAGCACTACCTCTAAACCAAGGTCTTTGCTGATTTTGCCCTCTTGTTGGTAAGCTTCCCCATCCACTGAAATTACTTATAAGTATCTGTGCACATTTTTTTTTTCCCTTTGTAGAATGCAAGCTCCCTGGGGGGAGGGGATTATTTCAAGATTTTTTCTTTATATTCACAGTACCTAGCGCATAGTAGGTACTTAAAAAAATGTTTGCTGAATCAAATTCAATTTAAAGCAACACAAAAAGAAAGCTTACTAACAAATAGGAACAGAGAGAATGGCCACCACACATCCTGGCTCTCTTCTTCATTTCTGTCAAGTTTGTCTTGGCCAAAGCTGTAGGGCATCTGCAGGAGGGGTGGAGGCTTATCAACAGCTTGTCCTGAATCAGGAATCTGGGGAGGCCCTCTATCTGCTCAGAGCAAGATTCTGGACAAATAGGAGGTCAGCTGACTGGAACTGTTTCCAGGACCAGGGGTTTTTCTTCCCAAAAGGTAGAAAATGAAGCTCAGTCTGTAGCCAGCCCCCAAAGGGCTCCTCCAATTTTTGGTGAAGCTTTGAGCAGTCTGGATTTCAAAGAGCTAACCCTAAACATAGCCCCCAAACTCCCCTTCTTAATTGCTTTCACCAACACATGTACCCTGCCATTTTCCTAACAGCAAAGGGTGGCCCATGGCCATGGCTGATTAAACTAAGCAGACATTTGTTGATTTATATATGTTATCTCATTTAATCCTCATAAACATTCTGGAAAGTAAATGCTGTAATCTGTATCCTGTAGTTGAAGAAAGGCAGGCGCAGTTAAAATTCGTTAAGTCAATCAATAAATAAATGTTTATTAAGTGTCTACTATGTACCAGGTACTGTGTGAAGAACTAAGGGTACAACAAGAGCCAAAAGACAGTCTCTGCCCTCAAGGAGCTTACACTTTAATACAGGAGACAACAAAAGCACATGCTATGTCTAGGATAAGTGACTTGCCCTGGGGTCACACAGCTAGCAAGGATTTGAAGCAGGTTTATGAACTCATGAATTTCTGACTCTTAAGTCCAGTACTCTATCCATTAGACTACCTAGTCATCTCTGTGGGTTATTTGTTTAGTAAATGTCAGGCACTATTGCCACTGAGGGGCCAGGCAGGACGGGGTGGTAGGTATTGATGACTAGGGCAATCACTGAGACTGAAAATCTCTCTCTAGGTAAAAAAAGGTTTGTGGGTCCAAATTAAGGTCAAACAAGTAGAATCACAAGCCAAGTCAGGTCAGCAACTCTGGTTTCTTGGAAACGTCAAGACCTAAGGTGCTGTGAGGGAAGTGGGGGCAGAGATGGACAGTTGAGACCACCCGGAGATTTCAGGCCTGGGGACCACAGTGGGTCAGACACGCTTACAGAAGTAACTGTGAAATGACTTTGGAGCCAGTATCCCTTCCTGAAACATCAATAGGAAAATGGAGAGTTAGATTGGAGGACATCCAGTCTGAGTGCCGTGGTTGCGTCCTGTCAACTTCCCAGAAAACAGTTGGGTACTGAAGGACTTGAGGGATTTTGGGATGCCAAAACAATCCTCTTGTGGGTCATTTCACAGCCATACTGGAGAGACTGTGGATTTGGAGGTGGTGTGGTGAATAGAGAGGCTGGGCCTGGAGTCAGGAAGACCTCAATTCAAATCCAGCCTCAGACACTTACTAGCTGTGTGACCCTGGGCAAGTCACTTAACCTCTGTTTGTCTCATTTTCCTCATCTGTAAAATGGGGATGATAATAACACTTCTTAACGTTATTATGAGGATCAGATGAGATAAAGATGTAAAGCACTTAGCATAGGGCCTAGAACATAATACGCACTATATAAGTATTCTTATTTTATTCTTATTCTTATTGCATGCCTATGTGCAAGGAACTCTAGGGACTAGCTTCTGGTTGGTCACTTCTGACAGTTCTCTAATTAGCTGCTGAGCCAGAACTGTTAGAGATACAAACGGGGCACATTGCTTCTCTCTTATGCCCTTCCTTTTGGCTCAGAAGCCTGAATACTGCTTCCTGACAGCAGCTGCCTCATGAGAGCTGGGTCAGGGAGCAATAGTTGACCCTTCGCCCAGCCACGTGGCATCGGAGAGCCCGTGCCCTGACGAGGCAAGCCTGTGCCTGGGTTTATGTTTCCTCTTCATATTGGTTCTTTTATTGCATTAAGTGAAGACTCCTGTATCAGAAATGAGTTTCCAAAGGTCTGGAGGTCTGCTAGTGGTGATGGCCGCAGCATCTAGCAGTATGGTTGTGGTAGTAATGACAGGATCAGGCTGGCAGCAAGGGAAGCATCCATAAGCCACCAGAAAGAAAACCAAGGTTGGCTGCTTGTTTAGACAATGCCAAGCAGAGGTGAAAAATTTTAAAATACTAATTAGCAACCTTGCAAAAACTTGTTCTTTCTCTTTATATGTTCCTATGAGACTTAACTCTCGGGCCTCCAGAATTCTGTTAAGTTACTGAATTCTTTTTTTTTATCTTTCTGTTAAAGCACATTATGATTCTCTTACACATATCATTGCCTTCTATGGAGGAATTAACAACTTGTCCCAACCCAAGCAACTAGAGAAAGTGGAGAGGGGTAAGAAAAAAGTAGAATAAGCAAATAATTAACAAAAGGAATAAAGTAGAGAAAAAAGAAAAAGGGAAACCCCAATGTAGAACCATACATTTACATGCAGTATGGGGGGGTTGAGTATCCCATTCCCTTTAAGTCCCAGAAGTAATTCTTCTATGTTGTATTAGTAACAACCTCACGATCTAAAAACCAAACCAAACCAAACCATTAGGCTCGGTCAGAAAGAAATTGGGTTTTGGGCAATTGACAATTTCACTAAAAATGACTCTGTGGCGCAGTTGCTTCCTGCTGACACAGTCACCCTTGCTGAGTCTCCAAAACCTGTACAATTACTTATCTGCATTTTAGAGATGAAAAGATTACAGATGAATTTTACAGAGTTGTTTCTACTTGCTTTTTTACAGATGGGGAAACTGGCTTACAGACCTGTGGCATAGATCTCACAGCTAGTAAATACCTGAGGCAGGATTTAAACCTGGGTTCCCCCACCAGCATCTCCAAGTCCAAGGTGCTTCCTATGGATTCCCTGACCCATGGGACAAAGAAGCAGCCAGTTACATTGGGGAAGGAGGTAGAAGCGCAAGAGAAGGGGAAGAAGAAGGGAAAGGGATTGGTGTGGGGCCGCGGGGGGGGGGGGCGGGAAGAAGAGAGCAAGATGGGGAGCAGAAGGGGAGAGGGCAGGGAAAGGGGGAATGGGCAGAAGAAGGAGAAGGGTTGGGAAAGCAGCGTGTTTACTGGAAGGATCAGAAGTTCATGAAAGTGGTGCCAGGCTGAGTAGGACAGAATGACAGCTCAGCAGAGCAAAAAAAAGAAAAAATATACAATGGATCAAAAAAAAAACACCCTAGTTTGTGCCAATCCCCTCCTTCACTTTTCACTTGCTTCTTGTATCATTGGCTCACGAACAAGGAACACGGTCTCCTTTGCACAGTGACTCTGGCTGATTCCTCCTCTCTTTCCAAAGGAAATTTTGGTTTTCATGGAGGTACTTTGTAAGAATTCTTTTCAAAACTGTGTCTGTAGGAGTGCAAGGAGTAGGGCAAGGGAGAGAAGGGGGGTGAGGGAACAACTCACGAATTCGCCCTCCTCACTCCGAAGAAAACAAGCAAAGCCAGAGAGAGGAAAACATACTGTTCCCTGAAATCTGATCGCCTCGGTGCAAGCCACTGTCTTACACATCTGGTGAAGCCAAAGGCCCAGCTGACTGCAAGCAGATGAGGCTTTAGAGCGTGTTTACTGTTCTTGAGCAGATTGAAAACACATTGAGAATGGAAGGGGGAATGGGAGGGGGGCAGGGTAGTGCCTGCGTGGGTGGGTGTGTGGGGTTGGGGCTGAGGAGCGGAGGTGGGGTGAAAGGGCAGGGGCCAGGGTTTGCACAGTGACTGTTTTGTGTGTTGGAATTCCATGCGGCCTCCTTCGGATTGGGGCAACGCAGTATCGCCCCCTTTTTTCCCATAGTTAAAAATTTGGGGCACTGGAGGGATTGGGAGAAAAAAGAGTCTGAAGGAGATCAAAGGATAAAAAAGAAAACAAGCCCTGTGTTTACCAAAAAATATTAATAGACACTTTTTTTGTGGTAGCAAAAACAAAACAAAACTGTAAATAAAGTGCAATGTCCGAATAAATTGTGATATATGAATTGGGGTTCCATGTTTACTCCATATGCCATGGAGACTATGAAGAATTCAAAGAAACACAGGGAGACTTGCATGAACCGATGCAGAATCAATAACGAGACCCAGGAAAATAATACACATGACTTATTGTTTAGTCATTTAGTCGTGTCTGACTCTATGTGACCCTGGGGACCATAGCACACCAGGCCCCTGTCCATGAGGTTTTCTTGGCAAAGATATTGGAGTGGTTTGTCATTTTGTTCTCCAGTGGATCACCTTCGTTCAGAACTCTCCACATGACCTGTCTTGGGTAAATCTGCATGGTGTAGCTCAGACTTTCATCGAGCTACACAAGCCACTCTGCCATCACAAGGCAGGGATCTAGGAGGGAAACATACATGACTCTAGTGCTACAAACAGAAATAACCGATGTGAAATAAATGTTGTGCAATTATAATTCCTCATTGCTGCTGAGAAGAGAGGAAATGTTCCTCCCTTCTTTCAGTTCCAAGGTAGGGGAAGAATATGGGGAAATGCCACATAAGCTGCCAAATGTGATTACTGTATTGGTTAGTTTTGTTTAGTAGTTTTTTCTTTTCTTTTTCCTTTTTGGTCATAAGAGAAGGTTCACAAGATATAGAAGGAGGGATTGTATTTGAAAATAACTGATATAAAAAGCATCAGTAAAATAAATATATCTAAGCTTTAAGTCCCTCCCCTTCAATTAAGCCCTGGAGTAAAAGGAATTGCTCTGTTTGCTCAGGGGTTTCCCATTTCCCAGCATCTCATGTTCCTGGGTCTGCCCCAGCCTTGAAATGGAAGGGGCTTGTTGGGAGAAAAAGGAGGATTCCAGGAATCTTTGTGAACAGCCATCAGAGTTGCCAGAGAAGAGCAGTTATGAACAGAGAGATGATACGGAGGAGGGGACAATGGAGACGTTCCCTGGCTAAACTACGAGCCGGAATGGATTTCCGTTGTTGAACAAAGCTTATCTGGAAGGAAGAAGTAGTGACTCTTTCCTCCTCCCTTTGTCCTTTTCCAGGGAGAAGCCAAATGGCCATGTATCACTCTCACTCCCTGCTTCCAAGCTAACATTGCCAGGCTAGGTTTGAGAGTAGCTGAGGTTTAGAAGTTTTCTTCTTTTCTCAAATGTTTACTTATTGTTTTAAATTATTAAACTGAGAAAGCTGTTGGCCAACAAAACACCCAGGCTGCTTGATATATTGCTTAATGTATGGATAGTGATAAGGGGAAGAGGACCCCCCACTCTTACCCTTTTTAGGGACAATGGACATGTTCATCCAGTAAGAATGGGCTGCGGTGTTGGAGCCTCAGAGGCAATGAATGGAAACAGTCATTTTCTTCCTCAAACCTTGCAAATGTATACTCTTCTCATATACCTATTTTCTTTTCATTGAGTAAAAAGACAATGAGCTCAGAAGCAGTGAGTTGTAGGGTACATAGGGGAGAAGAAAGAATATCTACTGTGGCTTTAGTTTGAGAGGTTTCTGGCTGCAGGATTTTCTTCCCACATTTCTAAAACATAACCTCTATAGGGAGGAAAGGAAACTTCAAAGACCCCAGGTACGGTAGCTTGGCTGGAGGCCATGAACTAGGCATTTATGGAGAAGAAAGGAAAAAAGAAAGGAAGGAAAGAGAAGACCACTTATGGGATCAGTCCTTCTAGTCCCACTCAAGTTGGCTTCCTGGGATCCCAGAGGGTAACTTTTTACTCCCCTTAGAGTTCTGGGAGTAACTTTGAGGGGCTAGGTTTCTAGTACTACTGCTCAAAAGCCCCCATTGGTGTACTTTCCATTGACTATAGTCAATAGTCTCAATTAGCTCTTAGGAAAAGGTTTTACTGAATAGGTATAGCGAGGAAAATTGTTATAGAAACGATTTCCCTAAAATGGGTATTTTATACATATACAAGCTCCCTGGGAAGAATGAACTCAAACTTAGAGTACACACGTGGCCAAACTCTTGGTTCTTTTGTATTTTCTTTCCTCGCTTCATGAGTCCTCATTAAAGTCCCCTTATGGTAGTGTTCTGTTGATGTCTCAAGGTCATTAGATGAAAGTAGATGATGCCATTCAGTAAATTGTGATTGGCCTAAGGAATCAAGCTACATCCAGCCTAAGAATAATAAAGCAAACCAGTTTAGAGTTGCATACAACAGCAGGAAGCCTGTGGAGTAGTGTGGAAATCCAGTGAGGAAGGACTCCTAAGAGAGAATTTGGGAGGAAGAGGGTGGAGAGTTCTTTCTTTCCTCTTCTCCCATCAACAAGGTGATGGCCTCGTGCCCTTGTAGAGTCCTACAGGTGACCTTCTTGAGCGTGTCTGGGTTGTCCTCCTACCTCTCACCTCCCAGCGAAGATATGGACAATGATACAAGTTTCACCACACATTCCTAAGGACACCATACATCTTCTGATTGTTTTGAAGTTCACAAGGTCATCACCTGGTCATTAGGAGTGGAGGAGATAGAAAAAGTCTCCTCATCCTGCTGCCTCAGGGCAATTCCCTTTTAGGAGTCCTTTCCCACTGGATTCCCATGCCATTTGTTTCTGGCATGTGCAATTCTGAATTGGTTTGTTCCATTCTTTCAGTCAACCACAAGATACTTCACGGCGTCATCTGTTTTCATCTACCAATCCAAAGCCGCCACGATCCTTTCTAATTGATTAGGGATTTATTTGTAACCAGCTTACTTTCGATTGGGTCAGGATGTCTGGGCCTTCTGTAATTATGCTGATCAGGTGGGGGAATAACTTTCACTCTTTTAAAGGGGAAGGAGGAAGGAAGGAAAGGTAGGGAGGAAGGACAGAAGGAAGGAAGCATTCAAGGGAGGGAGGGAGAAAAGGAAGGAAGGAAATAAAGAAGGAAGGGAAGAAGAGAGAAAAGAAAGAAGAGAAAGGAAGGAAAGAAAGAAAAAGAAGGAAAGAAAGGCAGGCAGAAGGGAGGGAGGGAGGAAAGAAGATGTTCAGGCAAAAGGGGACTTGTATTTTCTTCCTCTCTGCCGAATTCTCTTCCCTTACAACCACCTATATTGACTTAGCCTTGCCTAACAGACTGCATGACCTTGAGTGTGTTATCTAATTTGTCTGGGCTTATTTTCCCTACCAAAACCAAAACAAAAGCCAAAACAAAGGTGAAGATACTGAGGGAAGCATTGTGGCATGGGAAGAACAGTGGATTGGGGGTAAGGAGACCTGAATTTAAGTCTTCACTATATGACTACCTCACTCTGTGTCACTTAAATTTTCTGGGCCTTAGTTCTCTCACCTATAGAGAAGAGCAGGTTAGATTAGACAAAGTTCCTACTGGCCCTAACTTCCTACAACTCTATGATTCTATGACCGAGTGAGCTCTAACTGTCCTCTCAGCTCTAAAATTCTCTGAGTCTCATTTAGGTGTTTGGTTGGTAGAGACAAGCAGAATAAATGAGACCTCATTCACTGGGAGATCCAGGAGGAAAAATTATCATTCCCTGAAGAAATAGGGAGTGTAACAACTTCTTTTGTCTCTTGCTATCTAAAGGCCTCTTCTATCTCTAAATCTGTGTTCTTATGGTACTATGAAGTAGTCAGGGCAAAGAGAAAATGCAGAACTTCAGAGTGAGAAGGGCGATCCAAGGCCAAGCTCAGCTGGTGATCCGTTTAATTAGACCATTTGTTTAGCATTGTAAAGATGTAGAAAACTGGTTGGCCGATTGAGTTTATTTGTTGGTTTTCTGTGCTTGTGTTGCCATTATATAGCTAAGTCCTGGTTAGTATAAATAGTGGCCACATATAATTGAATTTGCACTATTCAAAGTTATATAGTCATTGATTCCAGCCCAATGAAAATACATAGCATGGACTTGAATAATGGGACCACTTGGAGGAGATTTATTTTTTGTATGAATTGGGACCTGAGTGTAAATTTGGACAATACAAGGAGACAGAGTAGCTAATGACGTGCTCAGCAAACAGTGGCCTCAGCTGCTGACCAAAGCAGGATGAAGCCTGGTGGTGACCTTAGTTTGGAGAAGACTCTTGTTCATTCAATCTTTTAAATCGCATCCACATGCAGAAATTGTCATCACTGTCTAATAATGATATTATTTTATTATATGGAATTAGTCATATATAATTATATTAAAATTATAATATCAATAACAATAATAGCTGGCATATAGATCTTTAAAGTTTATTTTACATATATTATCTTATTTGAGCTTCTTAACAACCTTGTGAGATGGCTACTCCAGGCAGTATTATCCTCATTTTACAGATGAGGAAACTGAGTCTCAGAGAGGTAAAGTGATTTGTACTTGGCCACACAGCTAGTAAATGTCAAAGGCAGGATCTGAGACTTACTGATTCCAGGTCCAGCATTCTTCTCCATCATGAAGATAGTAGTAATATAACACACACACACACACGTACACGCACACACACACGCACACTTACTTGTCCAGGGTATTTAAAGTGTGAATCAAGAATCACTTTTCTTTTCAGCTCAAAGATGTTTACCTTTATTTTTTTGGAGAGAAATTTTTTTTTTGAGAGAAAATTGGTTCCAAAAGTTCAAGTGATTTATTTCAGGTCTTCTGGTTTGTCAGTAGAAGGGCCAGATCAAGGTATGTGATTCTCTGAAATGAAGAGGGTTATTTCCTACCCATCTGATCTCTACTTCTCGATCTCCTTTGCTGGCTCATCATCCATATCATACTCCCTAACTGTGGGTGTTCCCAACATGCTGCTTTAGATCCTCTTCTTTTCTCTTCACAATCTTTCTCTTAGTAACCTCACGAGCTTCCAAAGGTTTAATTAGTATCTCTATGTAGATGACTCAAAGAGCTCTCTGCTAAACTTCAGTCCTTTGTTACCAATGGAGATTTCAAACTGGAATATCCCTGAGACATCTAAAAGTATACACATCCAAAACAGAACTTACTAGCTTTCCCCCAAACCCATACTATTTCTATAGCAGGAACTCCCATTTGACTAGTTTTTTTAGGTTCATAACCTCAATACTCCTCCAAGGCATCTCTGTTATGCCTTTCCCTATTTCAAGGAGATAATGTCCATGTGACTGACAAACCACCTTGTCCTGGTGGGTGGAAGGAGGGACACAACAGATGAGGAAATCTTGTTTTGATTCTCCTGCTATCAAATCCAGCCGTTGGCATTGAATTCACCTTTGGCATTTTTATTTCTAAATGGGATGGCTTTTAAATGAGATGAGTAAACATGCTCTAGACTCAAACAGTACCTTCATTAAAGCATCAACTTTTAAATCTTCACAACTGCCCCAAGGCCTAGAGACTCTGACTATAGCCAAGTGTGAGTCACTGTGAAGGAGAACTGGATGGTGCCTTCCAAGAGTGCCTTGTTAGAATGGGGGTTTGTTTGTCTGCTAAGAGATTAGAAAGAAGTAAGAACTGTTCATTTTCTTTCTCCTTTTATCCTGTAACTTAGAAAAAAGGAGTCTTAGGATAGACTTTACAACTCTAGTTGTTACTGAAAACAAACTGCTGCCTCTAGTTTTTTCTCTTTTTTTCAAATAAGTTTTTTTAAAAAAATATATGGTTTATATATTTTTAACATTGACTAAATTTTTTTGAGTTCCACATTCTTTCTCTCCAACCTCTCTCCCACCCATTAAGAAGGCAAGAGAAGTAATATTAATTATATGTGTAAAAGCATGGAAAACATATTTCAATATTAGCCATGCTGCATAATAAAAAGCAAGAAAAATAAAACGAAAACCATTATGCTTCATTCTGCATTCAGATTCCATCAGTTCTTTCTCTGGAGGTGGATAGCAGTCCTTCAGAATAGTCTTGGATCATTGTATTGATAAGAATAGCTAAGTCATTCACAGCTGATCATTGTGAAAATTGCTTTTACTGTGTACACTGTTCTGGTTCTGCTCATTTCACTTTGCATCAGTTCATGTGTCTTCCCAGGTTTTTCTGAAAGCATCCTGCTCATCATTCTTTATAGCACAATGATATTCCATCCCAACCTCTTCTGCGGGACCAAGGTTAGTAATTATAATTTCATAGTGCTCCATTTTGTCATTGTGTTTGTTCCTATTTTCACTGTCTGTAATCATTGTGTATATTGCAGCTAAGTCTTTATATCCTTCCCTTTATCACTGACAAAGTGGATAGAGTGCTGGGTTGCAGTCAGGAAAACCCGAGTTCAAATTCACCATCCAAGACATACTAGCTGTGTGATCCCAGGCAAGTCACTGAACTTCTGTTTGCCTCAGTTTCTTCATTTATAAAATGGGGATAACAACAGCACCTACTTCACAAGGTTGTTGTGAAGATGAAATGAGCACGGTGCCTGGTATATAGTTAAATGCAAGGGGAGCTGGGTGGTGCAATGGGGCAGAGTTCTGGGTCTGAAATCAGAAAGTCTCATCTTCCTGAGTTCACATCTGGCCTCAGACACTTACTAGCTGTGTGACGCTGGGTAAGTCACTTAACCCTACTTACCTCAGTTTCCTTATCTGTAAAATGAGCTGGAGAAGGAAATGGCAAACCATTCCAGTATCTTTGCCAGGAAAACCCCAAATGAGGTCATGAAGAGTAAGACATGGTTAAAAAGACTGAACAACAACAAAAATAAATGTTATTATTATTATTAAATGAATATACCACAATTTGTTCATCCATAGTTTCAACTGGTGGGTAACTTTGCTTTTAGTTCTTTGCTACTACAAAAAAAAATGCTGCTATAAATATTTTGTTGTATATGAAACTTTTCTTTTTATTATTGACCTCCTTGAAGTATGTACCTACCAATGGGATCTCTGGGTCAAAGCATACATAGATTTTCTTCACTTTCTTAGCACAATTTCAAATTGTTTTCCAGAATGGTAGGAACATTTCATAGTTCCATTAACGATATATCAATGTGCCTGTCTCTTTACAACCCCTCCAACATCAACCATTCCCATCTTCTCTCATCCTTGCCAATTTCCTAGATGTGAGGTAAAAATCTCAGAGCTGTTTGGATTTGCATTTTGCTTACATTTAGTGATTTGTAGAGCTCTCATAATTGTTTCCATTTCTCTTAAGAACTTTTTATTCACATTATTTGACCATTTCTCCTTTGGAAAATAGCTTGTAATCTTATATATTTGTGTTTCTTTCTAAGTATCTTACATACTAGCTCAACCTTACTGGAGATATTTGATGTAAAGATTTTTTTTCCCCACACAACTGACAACTTCCCTTCTTATTCTAGCTGTGTTAATTTCATTTTTGAAAATGCTTTTCAATTTAATACAGTCAAAATATTTATTTTATCTTTTGTGATTGCCTCTGTTCTTCATTTGTTTGAGAATTCTTTCCTCATATAAATCTTTCCTCCATGGTTGTGAAAAGAGCCTGATCTTTCTCTTCTGATTTTTTTTTTCCATCACCTTTTATTCAGACTACCTAGGTACTTTGAGATTGCTATGATATATAGTACAAGATGCTAATCTACATGTGATTGCTTCCAGACTACTTCCTTGTTTTTCTTCAAATTCTTGTTAGATAGGGAGTTCTTACCCAAGTGATGTATATTCTTGGGCTTATCAAACACTGTGTTACTGAGGTCAATTATTTTTTATTCTTATCTAGTCTGTTCCAATGACCTGCTTTTCCCCTTCTTCACAGTACCAAATAGTTTTGATTATTATAATTTTAGGTTTTGAAGTGCTATTACCTCTTTAATACTATTTTTTTCTCATGATGTCACGTGAGATTCTAGATCATTTATCCCTCCAAATGAATTTCATTATTTTATTTTTGTACAGCTCTATAAAATATCCCTTTAGTGGTTGAATTGGCATATAATTAAATCTGTAAATTAATTAGATAGTAGCACGATTTTTGTTCTATTGGCATGGCACAGCCATGAACACTGAATAGCCTTTTAGTTATTTAAGTTTTCTTTATTTAAAGATGCTTTGTAATTATATCTTTATAGGCTTTGAGTATACCTTAATAGATTGACTTCCAGATATTTAATGTATTTTATAGTTATTTTGAATGGAGCTTTTTTATTATTTTATCTGCATTTTGTATTCCTATATAGAGATATGTTAATGGCAGCCTGGGGATTTTGTATCCCGCTAACTTATTGAAACTATTAATTATCTCAATTTTTTTCCATATAGATTCTTTAGCTGTGTGTTGGCTTTTTTTCCAAGTGAACCATCATGTTGTTAGTAAATGGAGACAATTTTTTCTAGTTTCCTATATTTATTCCATTAATTTCTGTCTCTCATCTTAGTGCTATTGCTAACATTTCTAGAATTGTTTCAAATTCTAGCCAGGAAAGGGAGCGTCCCGGCTTACCCCCTATATTTGATGGGAAAGGTTTTAGTGAAACCTGGCATCCTAGATGCCACATGGACAATATGATAAGACTTGGACAGTTATTCTAGAACATTCCTTTAAGGTAGGGCCTGAAGTCTGACCTTCTCAATGAGGGCCATCATTGCTTATGTGGGAAGCAGCTCCTCTTTGAGCAGTGACAGGAGAAGCTGGGCCTCAGCTCAAGACCCAGTGTCAAGACTTCAACATTCTAATGTGCAATGATTAAAAGTCACTTTCCCAGATGCTCCAAAAATCTCCCTTTAGCTAGTGCAAGGATCATCATAATATTGACAAAAAGAGATACTGTAGTGATCCCACAAGCACCAAAAATTTTTGAGAATGCCAAGTATTTTGTTTTAAAAAACAAATACTGAATCCTATGCTGTCCTCAGGGTTCTTTCCAGGGCTTCTGAATTCCATCTGGGATGAATGGAGCCTCAGTAGTCTGAATTCAACAAGCAATTTATTGAGTAACTGCCCTATGCCCAATACTCTGCCACATGGTATAGAGAATACAGTAGAAATGTATGGTATGATTTAAGCCCTCAGGGAATCTATGATTTCTATGAGCCACATAACTATTCCTCACCTATCCCCAGTGGTGTCTTCATGGTTTTTCCTGTGAATTATTCTAATCCCATCAATAAACTCCATAGCATTATAGGATTTAGAACTAGGAGTTCCTTAGAGATCATATAATCATAGGATCCCAAGACTTTAGACCTGAAGGGTCCTCAAAGCTTCAGAGTCTAGTAATGACCCATTCATTTCATTTTTAAATTTTTCATTGGCATTTTTTGTTTATATATCACCTTCACTTCTCCATGTATCTTTGCTTCTCCACTCAGAGAGGGTTATATCTCTTATAATAAAAAATAAAAAAGAAAATAGGGGAGAGAAAGGGAGCTCAGCAAAACTAAAGAACGTGGCAACAAAGTCTGACAACATACGCAATATTCTCCACCTGGTGTCACCTACTTCTACAAGGGAGGAAGGGAGGTTCATTCTCATTTCTCTTCTTTGGAAGTTCTACCATTTTGCAGAGGAAAACCCAGAGCAGGCAATGTGACTTTCCCAGATGTAGTGGAGAAAGTATTGAGTTTGGAGCCATGGGACCCGAGCTTGAGATCCAACTCTGCGGCTTACTAGCTGTGTGACTTTGAGCAAATTGTTTCACCTCTGGGACACAGTTGCCTCATCTGTGAAATGAGAGGCTGGACCAGAGGGCTTTCAACTTCCCATCTAGACTGTAGATGGCGGCTGGAAAGCAGGGACTTGCTTAAGTTCTCCCCTAGGTCCCTCCAAACACCTGTAAAAAAATGACTCTGAACAAATTCTGCAGAACCCATGAAATAGCAGAGGGAAGCAGGTCTCCAGCCCAGGACTGCCTGGATGGTTGCTGGGAAGGCTCTATCACATAGAGCTGAGAGCAGAGTGGAGCAGAGCCCAGTGTGGGCCACGCCAGGACCAACCAGACTGAGAGCTGGGCAGAACAGGCAAAGCGCCTTGAATCAGTGAGCCATGGCAGTTACCAGACTTCTCAACCCACAAACACCAAAGACAACAGAGCAGGATAGTGGCAAAAACTGCTGGAGCAGAGTGAAAGGAGTTCACAGCATGCCACCGTCCTGGGGGGCAGCAGAAGTGGTGCAGCTCTGAGGCTGCTTCCAGAGCTACAGCTGCAGTTGCTTCCAGCCCCAGGCCCACCGGGTGGGAGGAATTAAGTGGCAGATTAGAGTGGGAGTGCAAAGCCTGCTTTCCCCTGCCTGGATCTGGACCACAATCCTGGTTGGTGGTTCTTGGGGGAGAAGAAGCATTGGTGTGGCAGAGCTTGCTGTGTAGCAGTAGCTCTGAAAACAGCAGTGCAGCCCCTAAGGCTTGGGACAAAGTACTTTCTACTCTACAAGCAGTCGTACCCCAACAAAAAGCTCAAGGATCAAGCAGTTGGCTGGGAACATGAACAGGAAGCGAAAACAGTCTCAGATTTAGACTCAGTCTTTGGAATCTTTTTTTGTTGACAAAGAAGACCAGAGCATACAGCCAGAAGTCAACAAAGTCAAAGAGCCTACATCAAAAGCCTCCAAGAAAAATAAGAATTGGTCTCAGGCCATGGAAAAGCATCTAGACCTATGACTGTGACTATGACACAGGTATGTTGTCCTCCTCCTCTGTGGGTTCTTGTTTACCCTGACCCTCACCTATGCAAGTCCTACACATCTCTGAAGGCTGCGCTCTAGTTCCCCAATCTGATGAAGCTGAATCCAATTATCACAGCCCTTCTCTCGCTGATCTTCCTCTCTCCTAAACCCCTTCAGTATTTGTAGCTGATACTACGCGCTTTTAGATTTATCCATCCTTTTGTCTTCTTCACTATAGTTTCTCCTTATGTGTTCTTATCTTATCATTCATCTAGATTGTAATCACTTCGAAGGCAGGACCTATGCCTTGCATTAAATGTATGCAACACACATTTTTTCATGATATAATGATAGGTAAAATTTAAATAGTACTTTTAAGATTTGAAAAAATGCTTTATTAATGTGGAAGGAGAAGGCAAGGAATAAGCATGTATTAAACACCTATTACGTGCCAGGTATTGTGCTAAGCACTTTACAAATATTATCTCCTTTGATCCTTATGACAACTCTGGGAGAGAGGTGATTTTCTTTTCTCCATTTTACAGTTGCAGAAACTGAGGCAAATGGTGGTTAGGTGACCTGTCCAGGGTCACACAGCTAGTAAGTATCCAAGACCAGATTTGAACTCAAGCCCAACACTAACCAATGTGCTTCCTAGTTGCTTCATTGACGTTAACTGATCCTCACAGTAACCCTGGGAAGTAGACACTATTATTATCCCCCTTTCACAGATGAGGGAACTGATAGCAGGATTTGAACTAAGGTCTTCCTGACACCAAGCCCTGTGCGCTATCCACTGCACCATCCAGCTGCCCTAGCTTCACTTGCTGATTCGATGCTGTTCACATACAGAACAAGCTTTTTGATAAAAACATTTCCAGAAAATGTAGAGACAGAACCAAGCTCTCTAGTAATTTTGAGGAAAAAGAAAAAAAAAAAACAAAACCTTGATGTCAAGGGAAAAGAGACCCCAAACATTACATGAAGAATCCTAGAAGGTTTGCAGGGATGCCATCATACACTAAAAACTCCACTTTTCAAACAGAAAAATGGAGAAATGTACACAAAGTTGGGAAGGAACAAGGAATGTTTGCATAGCTGTGGCTAGCAATTTTGGTATCGGGGAAAAGCTTCATGGAAGGAACCTTCAAATAATTTTTTACAGATATATTAAGTTGGCTGGTGATAAAGACTCTGAGCCCCCACAGGAGCCCCTAAGACTCAGTATGCTGGGGAGACTGCCCACCCAGTTGGTGAGATGGCGTGGGGCAGCCGATGAGGAGGGGCACGGGCCAAGGGGAAACTCAGTTAGGGTATGGACACAAAGAGGGAAAGCCTACCATCGTGTAGTTTTCTATTTCAACTATTTTTGATAAGTAGGTGTAGCACTCTATTGTCTCATATTCTTGAAAGTTTAATTACTGTAGTTAGCACCCTCTAAATTTCAGCACCCTAGAGCAAAGCTCCAGTTTCTTTGCCCTAGTTACTTCTCTGAATGGTTATAGAACAGTGAGGAAACAGAATTGAGGACAGAGGATACAAATTGGCCTTTGGGAATAACAGGAAAGTTGAAATAGATAAGATAATAGTATCTAGCATTTATGTAGCGCTTTAAGGTTTCCAAAATGCTTTACAAATATCATCTCATTTGATTCTTATAATAAACCTGCAAGGTAGGTGTTGTTGTCCCTATTTTACAGATGAGGAGACTTAGGCAGATGGAGGTTAAGTGACTTGCCTAGGGTGACACAGCTAGTGTGTGGGGCTGGATTTGAACTCAAGTTTTGGAGGGCCTTGGAAGCTAAAAAGAATTCATACTGAAAGTGGTAGGAAATAGAATGTTATAAGCAATTTCTGAGCAGGGCAGTAGAAAATTGAAATCTATGTTTTAGGAATATGCATTTGCAGGTGAGACTAGAAAGAGGAGGGACCCAAGAGGCCCAGAGGCCATCTAGGAGGTAGGGGGAATACCTCCTTCAATCCAAGAGGAGTTTACAAGCACCTATGCTAGGATAATGAGAGTGCAGAGGAAGGGTCATTAAAGGGTCCTTTGATACTTCAACTATAAACCATCTCATCTGGTGATTCCAAGGCTATTTCCAAAGAGTCATTGTGGATGCCTCAAAGTGAAAGTGATTCGTTAGGTAGAATGAGTAATATGTAAAGATGATCTAGGAACTGTATTTGAATATTTATAACTGGTTATTTAGCCACTGGCTCTGCCGTGCTTACCCCATTCCCCTCCCTATATTTTTCAGTGTTTCATCCCTCTTCATATTACCTTGTATTTATTTAGGGACCTAATTATTCAAATTGTATTTACTTAAAGATCTGTGTACATTGTATCTCTGTCCCTCAATTGAATGCAAACTTCTCTAAGGCAGGGACTATTTCTTCTTGTCATTCAGTCTGTCAATAAACATTTATTAAGCACTTACAATGTGCCAGGCACTGTGCTAAATACTAGGGATACAAAAAGACGCAAAAGACAGTCCTGCCCTCAAGGAGCTTGTAATCTCATGGAGGAAACAACATACAAACGACTATGTTCAGACAACTATAGAAAGGAAAAATAGGAAATGACTAAAAGAGAGAAGGCACTAGAATTCAATATCTTGGAACATCTTGATCTCTGAAGAATCAAAGTTTTCCAGGAAACTCTAGGTTTTACCCCTGGGGTAAATAAGCGATAGGTAGTGGGGAAAAGTCTGCCTGTTTCCACCAATGCCTGTGTGCAAGAAATGGTGCAAAAGGGAAAACTATGATGGAGCAGTCATGTAGCAACCATCAGGAAGTAACAGAAAGACACATAAGTGATGGACCAGTACCTACAAAATGTAAAAAGCAGACAAGGGCCTCTAGCATACGAGGTAGCTATGTGGAGAATCTCTGTGAGATTTTAAGAAAAGAATCAGAGGAAGAGATAGTAGAGATGGGTTATGATCAGCACCAATAGAGGGAGCACTCTCATGGATGAGATCATGTATTGATTGAAGTGTTGGGAGAGAGCAAAACACTTTTCCAGTTAAGGAACCAGGGCCATGTTGCCAACTATTGGCCAAAGAAGCAACTCATCTGAAGATTTTCACTTATGTCATTTTGAGAACAAATTTGCTGTTTATATATTATAATATATATTATATATTCGTTGGTTTCCTAATAAAATAATTTTTTTCAGGTTAAGAAAAGGAGGGATTGGGAAAGGCTTCCTGTTGAAGGAGGGATTTAAATTGGACTTGAAGGAAGCCAGGGAAGACAGGAGGTGGGGAGGAGGAGGGAAAGCATTCCAGGCATGGGGGACCACCAGAGAAAATGCCAGATCTGAGAGATGGAGAGTCTTGTTCATGGAATAGCAAAGAGGTCATTGGATCAATGGAAGGTGGAAGGTGTTAGAAGACTAGAAAGGGGAGGGAATAGGTTTCGAATTCTTTGAAAACCAAACAGAAGATTTTGTATTCGACCTTGGAGGTGACAGGGAGTTACTGGAGTTTACTGAGCAGGAAGGTGATGTGGTCATACCTGAGCTTTAGGAAAATCACTTTGGAGGCTGAATGGAGAATGGATTGGAATGAGGAAAGACTCGAATAGGCAGACTTGTTTGTTGTTCAGTCATTTCAGTTGTGTCAGACTCTCTGTGACCCTATTTGGGGGTTTCTTGGTAAAGATACTGGAGTGGTTGGCCATTTTCTTCTCCAGCTTGTGTTACAGATGAGGAAACTGAGGCAAATAGGAGGTATTTGAACTCAGGTCTTTTTGACTCCAAGCCCAGTGCTCTGTCTGCTGTGCCACCAGCTGCCTCAGAATGTTTAGCAATTTTTAAAGAAGTCTTCTTCTATGTAATTTCTCACTTTTGTCCTAGCGGCTCTTCTTCCAGTCACAGCTCTTATCCAGGCTGGCATTATGTCTCGCCTCAATGTGTTGGCCAACCTCCACACCCTTTATGCCTCCTAATTTCTTAGCCTCATCTTCTCTGAGTGTTGATTGCCTCACTCCATAAATCTACTAGAGTGCTCAGTTGCCTCTCAGTTTAGAGGAAAAACATCGAATTATCAGCTTTAATTCTTCTATGTGGATTCCAGGTGACTCCTAATATACTTCACCTCAGCTAATGACACCTACTCTCATTAAGCAAATCCTCTTACCTCCTCTCTGATCCCATCCACTCCAGCCTTGGCTGCATTGAGCCAGGAAAGGGCACAGGAGAGCTCTTGGGCCAATTCTGTAAACCCATCATAGTCATTTTTGCTTCTCTCCTACCCAACTACCAAGTTATACCATGTGGTAATTGAATAAAAACAAGCAAGTTAACATTTCACCTTACAGTGCTGACCTGATGTTCTTTGAAGGTGGTAGTGGTGGGAGAGGGGCTTATGGGGGTAACAGTGGTTATATAATTCAGTAGGTCACCTGATACTGGCCCATGTCCCACTGACTTTAGGGGAGATAAGGGTTATCTGGAGGGTAGGGGGTAATTGGCCAAGAACTGGATATTGTGAATGGGTGTTTGTTTCCAACTCTTCCATTCAGGGCACCTCATTAGAACAGATGAGCCACTCCAAATTTTAAGTTGGCAGTGCCCAAACCCCCCATTAGCAGCAATCTATTTCATCAGTGAGTGAGAAAGGTTGAAAGGGTCGAAGTTTCTCATCCAATTTTTAAAGAAAAGAAGAAATAAAAGTCCTGTATAACTCAAAAACACTTCCTTCTCTTCACTCATTCACGTGGAAATCCAATCAAACCAGAGGAAGCTTAATGGGTGGGGGCGGCAATAAGTTCAACCAGGGCACATTTCCGAACTACCTCCAGGTCCCTTTGCTCAGCTCTCTGACATAGTAACCCCTCCTTCCCCTTCCTCCAACTCAGCCCCAAACCAAATAGTTGTTGTCTTCCCACATGTAGCCCCAGTATGAAGGAGCCTTCAGAACCTCCCAGGCCTGCCGAGTGCAAAACGGTCCTTTGACAGTGCAATCAACGAGATGAATCTGCATGATCGGAATAGGAATGGCATTATTAATGGCTACCAAAAAACCACGTCTGTGGGTTATGTTTGCCATGGAAAGGGGCCTTAGGATAGGTAGCTGCTGGCGTGAAAGACTGGGAGGGGAAGCTGAAGATCCTGTTTTTGGAAGCAGAAGGACGCACGGAAAGATCCATGTGTGTTTGTGTAACACCAGGACTTTGGACACCAGATGTACAGGGAGTTGTTCCTATGCTATTCCTGTGCTAATTATTTCATGTATAAGTGTTTGTGCCTTATGTTAATCAAAAAAATCAAGGCATTAAAAAAAAAAAACTAGACCCTCATTTAAATGATCCAACATTTCTAAAAAGACCCTCCAAATAACCCAGGGCTAATGGGATTGGACAGAGGACGAGGTTTGAGATGGTGATCCCTACTGGCAACCAGTCAACCAACAAACATTTATGAAACTCCTACTATGTGCTGGGCCCTGCACAAAAGTCTAGGGATGCAAAGACAGAAATGGAATACCTCTACCTTTGTGGGACCAGGATATAGGTTTTTCTGTTAAGTGGTTGGCATCTAGAATTCCCCCTCCTCACCCATCCTGTCAGCTTATGCACAGACAGCACCCCCTCACCCCTCCTAATCAGAAAAAGCATGTGGAAGAGGGATCAGTCAAACAAACACTCTAGCTGATAGAGAAAGGGCAAACTCCAAGGCATGTTGGGAAAAACAAGGAGTAGAGCTGCATTAGCTATATGCTGCAGCTGTGGACAGGGTGGATTTGAATCAGCTCGATTTTTCTCTCCCTAAAAAGACCGTACAATTATTGTCAATCAATAAACTTTTATGAAGCACCTACTATGTGCCAGGCACTGTATTAAGTGCTCATGATACAAAGAAAGGCCAAATGCAGTCACTGCTCTTAAACAACGTGCAAACAATTAGTACAAACAAGTTCCAGATGTGATAATAGGAAATACTCAACAGAGGGGAAGGCACTAGAATTAAGGGAAATTAGGAAAGGCTTCTGGTAGAGTATGGAAGCCAGGGGAGCCAGGAGATGGAGAGGAGCATGGGGTAGCATAAGGTATAAGAAGACCAGATGGATGGGAGGTGAGGCAGATTAGGAGCATCTTTGAACACCAAAGAGACATCATCTACTGTCCCACAGAAGTTAATGAGAATGAAAACCTCAGTATAGGGAAGGTTGTACAAGTCTGGAGGGACAGGCCCAGCCTCAGCAAGATCTGGGCATGAAATTCACATTTGTTGGATGAAGCTCTTGAGGCTAACAAATCAAATGCTTTCTATTCATCTAACCTGAGACTTTGTTTCAAGCTGGCACTGAGATGAGCCAGTACTGAGCTCTTGTACTCTGGACCGCTCTTCCCATCCCTCTTTCCTTGGACTTCCTAACTCTGTAGGTGCTTCAGATACCAAGCGCTGCCTTTAGTTTCTTCTTTCTCATTGACTTGTTTGCTTGGTTCTTGATGTCAACTTGTTACTGTATGTAGCTGACCTCTACCTGTCCCGGGATTTCTCAACCGCCCTTTTCTTGCTCCCCCAAACAGAGAAGGTTTGATTTGGTTTTGTAATTTTAATATTTTATTTTTTTCCCAATTACACATAAAAACAATTTTAATATTCTTTTTTCAAATTTTGAGCTCCAAATTCTCTCCCTCCCTTCCCCATTGAGAAGGCAAGCAGTTCGAAACAGGTTATACATGTTTAGTCATGCAAAATATATTTCCATGTAAGTCATGCCATGAAAGAAAACACACACACACACAATAACAGGCAAGGTTTTCTAGCATAATGGACTCTGTACAAATCCAGTCCTTGCTGGACTTCTGGGTTAGAGCTGGAGGGGAGAGGATAGTCTTTTTGAATTTCAGCAAAGTTCCTCCCTCCCCACCCCTACCCCAGCTGGAGTGGGGCACCCACACAGAACACTCTCAATTAGCAGCTGGTTCTGAAATTCAGGTCTCCAGAACACCACCCTGCAGTGAGAGCTGAGTCATGTTACCACTGAAAATATGATCCTTTGGGGCAAGGTGGTCACCCTTAATGACTGGAATGTGAACAGCTCCCAAGAAGTTCTCAGGCTAGGTTTCAGACCTTCTTGGTTTCACAATACAGTAAAAGTGATTCTTTGATTCCTAGCCTCAGGACTTCTACTCAGAACCTTCCCAGGTCATTTTTTGATTTCCTCACTGACAAGACAGGCAACTTGCATTGAGCAATTCCCTTCTGGAGAAATGTCCATCCATGGTTAAGAACCGTTGATGGTCTCCCATAGGAGCTATGAAAGGTTTCTAATGGGTCATCGCACTCAAAAAAATACCATCTTCGGCAAATCTCTAAATTTATCAATCCCTTTTACCAACTGCCCCACATCACCAGAGATGTCTTGATTCTTCTTCAAAGAAATTGCTCTGCATAACTTCCCATTTCATTTCCCGGGAGAGGGGGTGGGAGAGGGAGGATCAATCAACCCTATGAATACCACTCAACTTATGGCCTGGTAGAACCCTATTTTAAGTACTATCCACTAGAAATGCAGTAATAGGCACATGTGATGTTGGTGAGCCAAACTGTTTTACTGGTTGTGCTATTACTGTTAGAAATATTGTTGTACTCCCTAGTTAGAACAACTTGCAAGGTCTGTGTGACCTAGGGAGCGCTTACCATTAGTGTTAGCCTTCTGTAATGACAGGGTTGGAATGGATTTTAAAGAATATCTAATCATGTCCTTTCATTTTATGAAAGAGTAACTGAGGCTCAGACATGAAGTGACTTTTCCAAAGTCATATATCTAATCAATGGCAGGTCTAGAGTTAGAATTCATGTCTCTTGATTTCTAGTTTAGTGTATTTCCTCCCCAATATACAACACTGTTTAACCACTCTCTACCACCTAGCTGTGTGAGTTAGCATGCCTCCTTTGGAACCTTGCCATTAAGAATTGGACTAGTGTGCCTTGTTTTGTTTGTGCCCTTTGTAGGATGGGGCACCTTGGAAAGAGCACATTGGTTAGTGTCACTCTATGGGAAGTGGAAAGGGGCTGGTTTGATTTGGTCATATGAAGAGAGGAACACATTACTGATAAAACCTGGATCTAATTCCAGAGCAAGCCAAATCCACTTTTGTCTGAGAGTGCCCTCATTTCTATTCTTGAAGTGCCCTAACACTCTTGCCTATTCTTCCTTTTAGGGGAGAAGCGCTCCTTTCCTGTTTTCACTCTTCTTCCCTTGCCTCCCTCTTCTCCATCTAGATTTCTTAATTGGAATGTCTGTTGTTGGATGCCTGTGTATGGGAGAAAAGTCTTGGATTATTTCATGGGATCATAGAACCACAGAATCTCCATGTTGCAAGGAACCCCAGAGACCATCTCATCCGACCCATATCTACCAAGAAACCCCTATGTCTTCTCCCTGACAAACTATTATAGAGACTTTGCTGAAAGACCCCTTCTCTAGGAATCTACCACCTGCCAAGGAAACCTACTTCACTTGTAGAAAATTCTACTTGTTAGAAAGTCTTTGTTGACATCAAGTTTAAATCTTCCTCTTTGCAACTATTACTCCCAGGGATACTCTCAGGCCATCAGGAAAGCAAGCAAACAAACAAAAACCCCCCAACAAAACCACCTCTCTTGTGTATGACAGTTATTCCTGCAGGAGGTTTTTTCTTATCCTGGCCCTCTTCCCCATTCCCCCACTGCTAATGTCCTCCTTCTGAAGTTACCTTTCACTTACACTGGAATTATCTCATATGAACCTTTATTTTTATTTTTATTTGCATATTGCTTTCTCCATTAAAATGTGAGTTAAGGGCAGGGGCCCTGTTTCTGCCTTTCTTTGCATCTCCAGGACTCAACGAAGTCACTGGCAGATAGCAAGAGCTTAGTAAACGTTTGTTGGTTGATTGACGATGCAGAAACTTGAAGAGAACCATCATACTTTCCCCAAATCATCTCTTCTCCAGGCTAAATGCCCCCAGTTCCTTCCACCAATTTTCATATGTATAGCATGATTTTAAGACCCTTTATTGTCTTGTTTTATCATCCTAGCCAGTTTATCAATTTGTATACAAAAAGAGTTGGGTTAGAATCCTGTTAATAACAGAATGCTGTTACTACTTGCATGACCTTGTGTATGTCATTGTTCCTCTTTGGGCCTCAGTTTCCTCATCTGTAAAATGAGAGGTTTTTTCTAGCTCTAAATCCTATGGTCCTATATTGTTCTCAGGAAGAAAGAAATGAGAGAAATCCAACAATTGGAGTTAAAAGCATAAATGGTATTCGAATATACTGCTACTTCATTATAATCCTCTTCATCACAGAACAATCCTTGGTATAAGACAGAGATTCTTAACCTTGTTTTATCATGGACCCCTTTGGCAGTCTGGTAAGGCCTATGGGCCCCTTCTCAGAATAATGCTTTTAACTGCATAAAATAAATTACAGAGGAATATAAAGGAAACCAGTTATATTTAAATATACTTAAATAATGATGCATTTTTTCCCCCATCCATGTTCTCAGACTATTAAATCTATCCATAGAATCCAGGTTAATAACCCCTGGTAAAGACATTCTTGGAGTGGACACCAGCCAAGGAGATTTGCTTATTGAAGTACCAGAGGACTTTAGGGTAAGATAATCTCACAGCATGGACTAAGAAACTATTTTATAGAGAGGTTCCAGTGTACACCAAGTATTTTATTTGTCTTCGAATTGTTTTTCTCCTCCTTTCATTTGTGGGAGTGTAGAATAGGGAGGAGTTTGTTTTCTCTAGCTTTTGTTTTGAACTGAGAAAATAGATTTACACACCCTCCCCCTTCTTTCCCTCATGATTCTGCCCAAGGCTGTTTGGGGTCAGCTTCTTGCAAAGAATGTATCTTGAGAAGGGTCTTAAAGAAAAAGAGAGAAATCTAGAATCCTACCATTAACTTTTCTATTAATTCCTGTTCAGGTCAGGAGGAAAAATGTAGTAACTGTAGTTATTCATGCCTTGGACACCATCCCATAAAAAAATACTACCTGGACAGGACTGGAAAACATACTGCCATTTTGAAATGTTTTATTTATGACTTCATACCTGTTCTAACCTGGCACAGAAAGCTAACATTTATATAGCATTGTAAGGTTTGCAAAGTGTGTAATGAGTATGATTGCATTTTGTCCCCACAGCAACCTTGGGAGGCAGGTGCTATTATTATCCCCGTTTTATGGATGAAGAAACTAAGACTAAATGACTTGACCAGGGTCACACAGCTAGTAAGATACTGAGATAGTATTTGAACAGAAGTCTTCCTGACTTCAGGTCTAATTCTCTATCCACTGAGCCACCTTACTGTCTCAAATGGGACATCCACATTTGTTGATGTGTTACTTATGCTGTTGATGCAAGGCAGGGATATTTGTGTTTGTACTGTGAACATATGATGGGTCATGAGAAATGGATCATTTAAAGCCAGTTTGGGAAGAAGGGAGAGAGGGAGAGGCAGATCTTCAAATGCAACACAAGGCATTTTTATTAAAGGAGCTGTTGGCTTCAAACTCTTTAGGGCCATATATACAAAGCAGTGATGGTAGCAGCATTCTGATTATTCTCAAGAGTTTATTCTAGTACAAGTTTAAGTTCAGATTAGTGGCCAGTGCATATTTGCCCAAGACATCTTCCTTTGGATGGATTTATCCTAAGGGAGCTTTAGTTAAAACCAAGCCACAGGAGGGACCCCTGGAATGTAGCCTTTAGACAGGTGAATTAAGCCAGGATTAAGCAAAGAGTGATTGCTTTGGGGTAAAAATAACATAGGCCAGCCAAGGCATACTTGTTTTGGTCAGACCAGATCTCAAGTGTTCACTGAGTTCACCTCCAGCCAATCAGTCAGTCAATCAATCAACAAGCATTTATAAAGCAGTTACTATGTGATGACACCATATTTCATTTTAAGAAGGATATTGACTAGCTGGAATGGGTCCAGGAAGCATGACCATGATGATGAGGGGATTAAACACCATATCATAAGAAAGGACGGTTATGATTACTCCACTAAAGAGAAGTCTTAGGGGATATGCTAGCCACTTTCAAATATCATATACCTATCCTCTAGAAAAGGATATCCTCTAGATATCCTTTCCTAAACCTCTACACAGTAGCAGTAAGAATAGTAAAAGTAGTAGTAGTATGATATGACATGACATGACACAATATAACACATGACACAACACATAACGTAATGTAACATAACATAACATGATGTGATATAATGTAACGTAACATAATGTAATGTAACGCAACATAACATAATGTAATATAGTACAATATAATAATATAATACATAACATAATATGGCTGTATTACATTTTGTTGTCCAGTCATGTCGAACTCTTTGCGACCCCTTTAGGTTTTTCTTGGCAAAGATACTGGAGTGGGTCACCATTTCCTTCTCCAGTGGATTAAAGCAAACGGGCTAAGTGACTTGCCCAAGGTCAAACAGCTAGAAAGTTATCTGAGGCCAAATTTGAACTTAGGTCTTCCTGACTTCAGACCCAGTGCTCTATCCTCTAAGCCACCTCGCTACCTAATACATGATATATTATACTAATAATATAATAATTATTATGATACTTTAATAATATTATGATATCATAGTTGTAATAATAGTAGTAGTAGTTAAGGTTGGGAAGAAGAGTGCTTTAGTGGAAATTATGGTGGAGTTGGAGCCAAGAGACCTGGGTTCAAGTCCTGCTTCTGATACTAGTTATGCGAGCGTGAAGAAGCCTGTTAATTTTTCTAACCGCGGCTTCCTCATAGATACAGTTCAGATAATACTTAGATTAACTCACAGCACTATGGCAAGGAAATCACTTTGTAAGCTTCCAAGAGCTACGTAAACATAAGATTTTATTAACACAGTCCTGCACTTGATTGTCTACTTCCTTGCGCTACTATTATCAAGACATTTCATGTATGTAGTTTTGTCTCCCTAATTTAACTATTTCCTGTTTCTTTTCTATACCTGGCAGGTGGTGCAGTGGATGTCCTGGGCTTGGAGTCATCATCTTTCTGAGTTCGAATCTGGCCTCAGACCCTTACTAGCTGTGTGACCCTGGTCAAGTCATTTAACCCTTTTTACTTCAGTTTCCTCACCTGTAAAATGAGTTGGAGAAGGAAATGGCAAACCACTCCAGTTTCTTTGGCCAAGAAAACCCCAAATGGGGTCACAAAGAGTCAGACACAACCAAATAATAACAACAACAAAGAACCTAATATCATGCTGGGCATTTAGTAGGTGCTTAACAAATATTTCTTGACTTGATTGGAAGTCTCTGGATCGATCTAGTTCTCTATGGTAAATCGATAGATAACAATTGTAAGGTGCTTAGCACAGGGCTTGGATCATAGTAAGCGCTACGTGAAAGCGGCTGTTATTATTGACACACCGATCTTCTTCATCACAAGTCAGCAGACATGAACTGGCTCAAAGACAAGCTGGTTACTCAGTTAGGGGAAAGTGAACTGATTGCCCCAAGGCAAGCTCAGCGCCCAGACCTGTCTCTCTGAGCAATAAGAACCAGAAGAGGCCCTGGATGAAACATTTACTTTCTCAGCACCCACATGATTTCATTGCAGTATAATCTTAGGGGAAAAGCATTACTCCTGGAGCTTCAAATTTTGGTTTTGCCTCTTACCTTCTGTAGGATCTTAGGCAAGTTGTTTCCACCTCTCTGGGACACGGTTTCATTTTTAATATGGAGTTTGGTGGGTGGGGGTGTCAAAGAAAATGGTCTCTAAGGATCACATGATTTTAGAAGGGACCCAAGTCACTTAGTCTGTTTAAGCCTCATTTTCATCTGTAAAATCATATTATCTTCATCCTATGCCTCACTGGATTGTTGTAAGGAAAGCATTATATACATATGACTAATTTCTATTACTCCAATCTCACACCTATTTGTGCTGTCTACTGAACCCTCCCTGCTGGCGCACATTTATTAGAGTTGGCAAAGGCAACTGAATTTTAATTAGACAACTGTTTTGTGGCTAATTCCTTTTGAACCTGTGAAGAGGGTTTCTACTTATCAGCAATGGAGATAAGTATTGGGGGTGTCTTATACTCCTCTCCATCAACTACCAATGCACCCTGAATCACCTGCCTAGATTATTATGTCCCAGACAAGTATTTCTGTTTGTTGCCTGGATAAGCAACTAGTTGGTATAGTTGGTAGAGCCCTGGACCTGAAGTCAGCAAGACCTCAGTTCAAACCCTGCCTCAGACACTACTAGCTGTGTGACCCTGGGCAAGTCACTTTACCTTGTATCTCAATTTCCTCATCTGTAAAAGGAGGATAATAATAGCACTTACCTCCCAGGGTTGTGAGGATGAAAATGAGATATTTGTAAAACACTATATAAATGCTAGGTTATTTACGTACGTATATCTTTTTAAACTAATGTATAACTAATATATACATATTTAAGCTATAATTTAAGCTAATATATATTTAAACTAATGTGCCCTTCAGGCATATGATAGGTCAACATTTTCTTGTGAGCAAGCTGGAAAAACAAGCAGACTGAAATTATTCATTTTATAATATTGGTATGTTAATATAACTTGTTCTCCTGGTCCTGTTTGCTTCACTCTGCATCAGTTCATACAAATCTTCTCAGGTTTCTCTGAAATCAGCCTCTTCATCATTTTTCATAGAACAATAATATTTTACCACATTTATACACCATAACTTGTCTAGCCATTCCCCAATTGATGGGCACCCCTTTAGCTTCCAGTTATTTTCCATGAAAAAAAGCTGTTTTAAGTATTTTTGTACACATAGGACCTTCCCTCCCCCCTTTTGTTCTTAAGCCTAGTAATAGTATTTCAGGGTCAGAAGGCATGCAAAATTTAATAACACGTGACCTCTGTGCCCTATCATAAAATGATATGTAATGCTTATTTCTTTATTTCTTTAGCACCCAAAGATGATCTGAATTGTTATTGTTATTAGTATTAGTGACTCTGGACCAGGCACTTTAATCTTTCCCTAGTTTCCTCAACTCTTAAGATCATCCAGGGGGTCAGACTACATGACCTTTACAATCACTTCTAGCTCTGATATGCTTTGGGTCTGCGGCTTTCATCACCCTTGCTTTACTTCTGTGAAGATTTCTTTGACTTTGTTCTATTCCAGGCAAGCAGATATTTGAGAAATTGATTTTAAAATAACATTGCTAAGTACAAAGGGAATCTATGAAGAAGAAGAAGAAGAAGAAGAAGAAGAAGAAGACCCACAAAGATAATAACAATGTGTCATCTAAGTACATCACAGTCTTACCTGTCTATCACATTGATGGCTTGTCGGCATTCTAATCTATATCCCTTCCTTCATACAACAACATTTACTAAGATATTGGTCTTTTAAAAAGGCTTCAGATCTGCTCCTTGGCCAGTGGAATTAAAATCTGAAAGAACTGTGGTAGTGCGCACACTATAATCATTACTGTCTGAGAGGCTAACCCATGGATCAGTTGAATTTGGGTATTTTGAGCTGCAGTAGGAAAATCAGCTGTCTGCATTGTCTGGCATCAGTATGGCAAAGCCCCCAGCCTCCAAACCAGCCCCAGTTAGAAAAATGGAGCAGGTTCAAACTTTTGTATCTGTAGGCAGTAGTATTGGGCCAACAAGTGCACACCTAGCCCGGGTGGGATTGAGAATTTCATGTTATTCAGTTGTTTCAGTCGTGTCTTACTCTTCGTGACCCTATTTGGGATTTTCATGGCAAAGATACTGGAGTGGTTTGCCATTCCCTTCTCCAGATCATTTTACAGATGAGGGAACTGAGGCAAACAGGGTTAAGTGACTTGTCCAGAGTCACACAGCTAGCAAGTGTCTGAGGCCAGATGTGAACTCAGGAAGATGAGTCTTCCAGACTCCAGGCCTGACGTTCTACCCACTGTGACACTTAGCTGCTCTGAGATGGAGAGATCTAGTCTCAAAAAAAAAAAAATCTAAAGGGAAAGAGATCTAGTGGGTAATATAAGGTGTGCATGACTAGCTGATATCCAATTTGAGCTTTTGCAAAGTTAGGTTTGATTTTTACCAACATAACCCGAATGCAAGTGCTATAACCATAACACCAATTCAAAGCAAATGGTGGATGAGTAGAGAAGAGTTAGATACAGGAACTAGACCTGGGATTTCTCAGAGAACTCCTGGGTGAAAAAACTCCTTTTTATCAATGCAGGTGGGCACTTTCTCTGCAATTTACAGTCTTCGAGCAGAGGTTGTTAAACTAACAACCCACAAAACCAGATTAGCACGTAATTGGGTAATCTTTAACAAAATAAGTAAAAATACAGTACAACATAGATAATGTTAATTTGTGGTTTCTAAGTTGGACGTGCTGCTGTAGGCATTAATTTCTATTTGCATTTGACAGCACTGGCCTAGAGAAAGCTTGGAGAGATTAAGTTATGTTGCCCAGGGGCACAAAGAGAGAGTATGTCAGATTCAGGACTTTCACCTAGCTCTTCCTCGCTTTAAGACTGGGGGAAAATAAAGATAGAGCGATTTGGTACACACTTACCTATATACTTTTAGAACTGGAAGGGACTTGATAGGGTATGGATTTGCAAGTTACTTGCAATAATGACATAGGTACTCGTCCTACTGATTGCAATCCATCCTCTTTTCATCGTGTGTGACTCCCATAAATTCCATAAATCTTCCATGGAAAATCAGCTAAGTAGGACTGAGACCATCCTTTAGGTCTTTTATCATTCCATGAGTACTGGACTAGGGTCAAATGAATGGATATGTTGGATGTTAAGACTGAGTATAGGGAGCAAACAAACAGAGAAACAGGACCTCCTCCTCTCTGATCTCAAAACACTCTGTAGGTACTGATTTTAATTCATCTTCAATGTATTTGTGCACACATCTTAGCTTCTCTGTGTTTTCCTTGAGGACAAAGATGTGTTTTATTTATCTTGGTATCTCCTCTAACACTAGCACATGGATGTTAACACTGAAAGACAAAATGCAACAGTGAAAAGAATACCAGATTTAGATTCAGAGGACCTGGGTTTGAATCCTGATACTTACTTGGGTAAGTCACTTAATCCTCCTAGGCTTTACTGTCATCATCTGTCAAATGAGGTTGGTCCAGATGATTCTTGAGGTCTGTTTCAGTTCTGAGTCTATGTTCCTATAATGATTTAGGTGGTATTAAATAACTATATTTTACCTGAATTGTTGATGATTGATTAAAGGCTCAAATTTTTGGACAACCTATGTATCCAGTATCGATTAAATTCAACAAGCGTTTATTAAACACCTAACATGAAGCTAGGAATTGAAGGAGAGATAAAGATGGGTATAACCCAGATGAGGCCAGGAGCAAGCTGATAAATTAGGAGGGACTAGATTAATGCCAGGCAACATGTAGGTGGAGGAAAACTAGCACATGTGTCAGGACGTTTGCTCCCTGGCATGGGAGAGGACCTAGAGGCCTGCTTCCCCGGGAGAGGAAAACTACTGTGTAAACTCACCGTTCCAACAGGAACAATTTCAAGGCAATCAGCACCCTGCTCTAGGACACTGAGGGACAACAAACTGATTCACCTGCCACAGAGATATTAAAAGAAAAACAAAACCTTAGAGTTCCAAATGTGAGTGATAGAGTTGTAGGGGCACAGCTGGCAAGAGAGGGCATCAGAGTCTGCCTGTGAAACCGGAGAGAAGGCAGCATCTGGATTCTGGGAACACAGGATTGTTGTTCCAGCCGTGTGCCCTTTGTTCGAGTCACTTCATTTCTCTAGCCCCGTTTTCTCATCTGTAAAACAGAGATAGTAACACCTGTAGTATCTTTTCATAGGGTGGTTCCTCATAGGGTTGATCCTCAGATCTAATGGGATAATAATAGCCAGCATTCATATAGCAACTTTAAGGTTTGCAAAGGGCTTCCATACCATAGCGTATTTGATCCTCACAACAACCCGACGAGGTAGGTCCTATTATTATCCCCATTTTATAGATGAAGAAATTGAGGATGAAAGAGGTTAAGCGACTCGCCCAGAAGCACACAGCTAGTTGATCTCTGAGCCAGGATTTGAACACAGGTCTTCCTGACTCCAAATCACCATGAGGCACATGATAACAGATGATATCTAGAGTATTTTGCAAACCTTAGGACAAGTGTAAATGTCAGCTATAACTGGTAGAATCTGGAGTGGTTTTCACAGTCCTTGCAGCAAAGGCCACCAGAAGCTCACTCAGCTTATTCACGCATCCTCTGTGTGGACCCAGCTGCCTGTCACCCAATGGTCTCTTCAGTCTGCTCCCCATGCATCCTAAGGAATCACCCTCCTATCCCCTAACGCAAAGGACAGCAATCTGTTTGGCAGTTGCTGTGGCAGTTTCATCCGCTTTGGGGATTATTTTATGGGCTGTTTATTCTGCCGAGAGAAACAGAAGACTTCAGTGTGTTGGAATCTTTCCTCCTTCCTCCTCCCTCCTCCTCTCCCTCCCCTGCCACATGAAGGCGGCTGAACAAACAGAGAAATCAAAGATGATTATACGGTGTTGGAAACCCGCTTCCGCCTGAGCCCTCTCCCTGCCAGAATCTTGCATAAGATGCAACCTTGTTCAGACCAGGAACCGAAGAGGCTCCTTTGGGACCACTGAAACAGCTCTTTCCCTGGTGGGTTTCCCACCTGGGGTACACCTGCCCCATGAATAGCTAAGAATACATTCACTGGAGTCCACTGGCCCCTGTTTTTATTTGGTTTGGCTTTTTCCTACTCTCCCCTTTTCTCTTCTCTTACAGGAGTTAAAGGTGGGTCAATAGTAGGGAATTTACATTGGTCTTACTCCAAGTAACTTAGGAGTATTATATACAGTTTAACTCTGCCCAACCATTTAGATTGCTTTTGTAAACTTTGGAGTGAGTGTTGTTTGGGTGTGCTTTTAATCCTTCTGAGTGAATAATTTGCTTTGCTTAGATTCTAGGGCTAAAAAAAAAAAATTTAATCCCCAGAAGTAAACTATTGGTAGAATAGGGCTAACTATGGTGTCTGGCAACCAAAGTTTGTTCCTTGTACAAATAGTATTAAAGGAAGGGACCTTAGAATCAATTTACTTTGAATTCTTTCTTTTGTAGGGGCAGCTAACTGGTGGGGTAGATAGAATTCTGGGCCTGGAATCAGGAAGATTCATCTTTCTGAGTTCAAATCCAGCTCAGATACTTACTACCTGTGTGGCCCTGGGAATGTCATTTAACTCTTTTTGTCTCGGTTCCTCACCTGTAAGATGAGCTAGAGGAGGAAATGGCAAAGCGCTCCATTATCTTTGCCAAGAAAACCTCAACAAGGGTCGTGAAGGTTTAGACATGAATAAGCAACTACAAAATCCTGATTTTATACATGAGAAAACTTAGCCCTAGAAAGGTAGAGTGACTTGCACAGGATCTCATAGCCACTTTATTGAAAAGTTAGGATTGGATCAACCTGGGTTTCCTGTCTCAGGGTTCAGGGCTCCCATCATCACTCCATGCTGCATTCTGGACAACTGTGGATTCCCTCTGATGCTTGCTAAGCCCGTCGTTGCATCTGTTCAGCTGACTCAGATGTATCCTCTATGGGATGTAAATTCACATTCATTGGAGTGGTATGGAATCTCAACAATAAAGAAGGAGACTCCTTGAACACCTTTGCAATTGACCTTGAACCTGGCCAAAGACCTTGTTAGCAATTGAGGAGAAGAAAGATCTAAAGACTCAATCAATAGAACCCTCAGGACTGGTCTGAGGGATAAGATGATTGGGGAAACCTGGCACGGATTGTGGTGGGGAGAGAGACTATGTATCGAGAGTCATTGTGAGGAAATGGGCGTGCATATATACCCTATACATAATACATGCATATACATAACACATACATAACCTATACATAATATATAACCATACATAACACATACATAGCATAAAGCCATTCCACATTTTATTATGTTGGGAAACCCCAATACCTTGCCATTATTCTGAGGGAAAATCTCACTTCTCAGACTCTTTTGTTATAATCCAAGTCCATGACTAGAAGGGTTACTCTTTTCTGTTGATGGGGGAAACATGAAGTGACTGGATTCAGTAAATCCTAGGTTATCTAACCGCCCCTTCCCACCCTCTACCCCCCTTATCAGAGTCTAGAGGAAAATGCGTGATAGAGGTACCTCTCTATAAGAAAGCTCATTTCATGTGCTTATTTTAAAGGTAATGATTAAACCAGTGTGCAATCTACCCTTATGGTTATCTATAAAAGAAGCAGAATCTATGCGGTAAAGAAAGAGCCCCAACCTCAAGCGTTCTAGATCTTTCATAGACAAATTCCTAGAAAAGGTCATCGATTTTCCTATGCGGCATTCCATCTTTGTTCTTGTCTTTAATCCTATTTATACTGTCATGGTTATTGTGCGTATTGTTTTCCTGATTTTCTACTAATTAACTATGCTTAAGTTCAGGTAAATCTCCCCAAGCTTTGCCTTGTCACTAAGAGAGTGGATAGAGCACTGAGCCTAGAGTCAGGAAGACCTGAGTCCAAATCTGACCTCCGACACTTACTAGCTATGTGACCCTAGGCAAGTCACTTAACTGCGCTTTGCCTCAGTCTCCTCACCTGTGAAACAGGAACAATAATAGCACCTGTCAAGGTTGTCCAAAAAGATAATTTGTAAAGAGTGCTCAGCGTGGTTCCTGGCACATAGCAAATGCCATGTAAATGTTAATTATTGTGATCATCATCATTATTATTCAGTAGCTCTGTGATTAAATGTGGTCTCCTCAATTGGACCCTTAAAGCTTTGCACCACCTGACTCCCACTTATCTTTCCAAACAGTTCACATTATTCCCTTTTGTTCACTCTGTCTCCCAGCCATAGACGTACTAAGGATCCCTTAACCTTGATATTCCATCTTCCAGCTTTTGCACAAACTATCTTCCTCTCTTATCCCTGATTCCTGTCCTATACAGGATGTTCCAAAGGTCTTAGTGCAGTTAGACTTTTGGGACATCCTGTACTGTCCTTTCGCTACCTTAGCATCTCTCGGTCCCGGCCAGCTCAGCTTAGGTGCTATTAAGTGAAGTCTTCCCTGGTTTCCCCAGCTATTCTCGCTCTCTGCCCCCTCAGATTATAAATGTGTCTGTTTACATGTTGCATCTCCCCAGTAGAAGGTAAGTTCTGTGAAGGGAGAAGCTTTTTTTTTTCTCTTTTTACTCCCAGCGCCTACTAGCATGATGTCTTGCAGATAAGAAGCACTGGTCATCAGTTATCTTAAGTTGGGTGGAGTTTCTGACTATGCCTGACTGCCTGGCTGCATAACTTGGGATAGGGGCTTCATTTGGGACCTCAAGTTCTCTTATGTACTTGGTTTTGAAAGGTCGGACCATTGAATGTCATAAGGTGGATGAGGAGTGATTCTGGGTTAGGGCGAATGGAGGGAATTCCAAGGGGAGTTGTACAGTATTCCTATGCATGGATGGTTCAGTCAAAAGTTGCATATCAGTTATAATTCATTATGCCTTTTGTGTTAAAATAAATGACCAAAGGACAAATATGAATATTAGCTAATTGTTAATAATTTTACAGTGATACATTTGACCAAGATTTAAAGAAATAAAAATATCTACATGTGAAAAGTTGGTATCTTCCCCTCTAAATTTCAACCCTCATCAATCATTGCTTAATCTAATCTTAAAGTCAACAGCTTTCTAGGGTATATATGTGAACCTAGCATTTTGGGATCTAAGGGCAGTTAAACATGAAAATCCTGTACAGCAATTTTTTTTTTTTGGTCAGCTTTTAAAGAGAAACCATTATCTGCTTACGGTTTATCAGATAAAAGGAATCACATTACTGCATAATTCCTAATTAGCTCTTTGAATGTTCCCTTCTCATTTTGACTTATTGATTTAATAAACATTTAATTTGTACCTAGTGAGTAGAGAGCACTGTGCCAGACACTGAAGGAAATCTAAGTTTAGGTAATATACGATGCCTGACCTCGTGACAGTTGCAGTGTTGATGGGGAACAAGACAGAAACATGGACAACTACGTAACTTGTGGCCTAGATCACCATAAAAATATAGCTCTGTTCTCACAAAGTTCAGTTCTAATCTCGAAGGCTTCTCAAAAACAGTATTCTTTGTTTCATACCCATAAACAGGGTTTCTTTCCTCTAGGAACATCAAAATTAGGCTCATTTTCCTTCTAGGCCTAGCGCTAAGGCTAATAAAGTCTCTGATATAGGATTCATTTCATTAAACCCAGCAGAGACAATAAGAAGACTGATATCCAAAGCCATAATTACTGAAGGCAGCTCCCTTTCCATCTGCAGAAAACTCGTACCTTAAGTAGTAACCTGTACAGTGCTCCAGACTTACAGTACTACTCAGAGCCCTCCCTACCCCACCCTGACATTGAGAGAAAGTCAAGGAGCTGGTCTTGTGGTGGTTCTCTTATTTCTCCAGGAAACTATTGAGTCCTTGTGACTCATAGTACTATCCCAGACGGGGCTCCACAGTGTTGAGAAGACTTGAGGCTTCCAGGGAGCCAATCCAGCTTTCCTATGTATTTCACCTTCCTCAGGGATCTATGTAGTCATCCCAGACTTATAGCTCCCTTTCTTCCCATCCCCAAACATAGAGAAAGGAACTCGGGAGTCCTGGGCCTGCTTCCCAATACCAGCTCTTTGTCTCATTTCTCCTCTAACTGTGGATTCCCACAATTCCCAGCTCAAACCAGGAATTTTTCTACTTGGTCCAGAAAGTCCTCTGTCAGTCCACTATTAGGCACACAGGGTTTGTCTCTCTGGCTTGGGAGCCCTGTCTCTCTCTCCTGCTGCAGTTTGCTTCTAAACCTATTATCCATTGCCTTTTGCTGCCACTGCCGCTTCCTAAACAAAGAATTGTGGCAGATTTAGAAACCTTCAGGAAAAGCCACATGTTGGTAGCCCTCTTGATGGTCCTAAAGCCACAACTGCTTGGCAAACTATTGAAGGGGGTAGCAGTGGGATGCTGCTCAGGTGTCTTTCAAGATCTCACGACTGCTTCCTCCCAATCAGAGGCCCATGGTCATTGCTCCTACCTGAATTAGGGTGACTTCCTTCCACTCACCTCTTCCTTGCCTTAGGGCTCAGGGAATATGTTTCTTACACAGCTAGTACTTTCCAGTAGGATGGGAAAAACAGAACAAAAGAAAACTTATACCCTTTTCCATTTTTCTTTCCAACTCCCATCATTCCCTAATGGTGATTAGAATCAGGATATGAAATTATTCTGAGGCTCATTATAATACAAGGAACACTTGAGTGGGGGAGGGGCAGTACTGTTAATGGTGTGGTGCCAACAAATGTGCTCATGCCCCCATGATGGTTATAAATATTACGCTGCATGATAACAACACTAGAGAGTACAAAGTAAAGTGCTATGCGAGGTCTGACTTACTGGGGGGCATTAGGGAAGTGTTTGTCAAAGGGGTGGCATTTGGATGAAGCTTTAGAGCAGGGCTGTCCAATCTTAGGTTATTTTAGGGTTGTATTAAAATAAAATAATTATTTGAGGGCCTCACCCAGAATAAAAAATACTGTGCACTAATAGAAAATGGAGGAATGCATGTCATCAAAACCACAGATGAATGCGCGAAGCATGAAAGCAAACAGAAAACAACAAAGCGACAACACAACAGTATAAAGGTAGGTGCATACTGACTAGTCTGCATAGTACAGATGGAACACATCCCACAGATGGATTGAAAATTGCCTGCGATATGTTCTGTCTGTAATACTGCTTAAAAACACGAAAGAAAATTAACATCAACGAAATTATTTATTAGTGATGGAATTAAAAAATCTAATATGCATTCCAAGCAAATTATTTTATTTTTTTGCTTGTGAAAATTAAAACCCACAAGTGGGCCGCATAAAATCAAACTGTGGGCTGCATGCAGCCCGCGGGCCGTATTTTGGACAGCCCTGCTTTAGAGGATGGGTAGAAATTCAACAGGTGAAGAGAGGAAGGGGAAGATTCCAGACAAAGGAAACAGTGTTAGATAAAGAATAGAGGCAGAAAAATACAGAGGGTAATATTAAGCTAGTAAAATGTTACAAGGAAAAAGCAATGTGAGTGTATAGATATGGAGTAAATGTTTAACAGCTGGATCTCAAGGGGGGGAACATGTACACAAAATACACCTTTAAATTTAATCTGCATTATTGACAATTTTCTCCATCATTTTCTTAAGTCTAAATAATCAATGAAACAATAAATCCCTGATTTGTAGCATTTGTCAATTTCTTTTCTTTCTTTTCCTTTTTTTTTTTTTTTGGTGTGGGGTGAGGCAATCAGGGCTAAGTGAATTGCCCAGGGTCACACAGCTTGATTTCCTAGAGGCAAAAGCTCACACTGAAAATTTACCACTTGGCTCTTGAAAGCTAGTATGAGCTAGCTCCATCACATCACTGGACATGGGAGATACTATTAATAGGGCAACTGATTACATGTGGAGGTGGTGTAAGGAGAGTAAAACAAAACAATCTTAACGTTTAAGAGACTAGCTGACTAGGAGGATGGTATCCCCGTCAACAAAAAGAGGGAACTTGGGAGGAGGAAAAGTTTGGGGGAAAATGATGAGTTAAGATTTGAATATTTTGAGCTTGTGGTATCAACTGGGTATCTAGGTGGAGATGTCCAGTAGACAGTTTGGGCAAGAGAAGACTCGAGGTGGGGAATGGGATGGGGAATAATAGATGTTTTCAGGAATTTAAACGGCTACCTTGTAGAAGTGAGATTAACTTTGTTGTGCTCAGAAAAGTAAGACAACTGGGAAGAAGTTACAAAGAGGGAGATTTAGGTTTGATGTCAGGAGAATTATTAGAGTCATGCCAAAATGGTGGGGGTTGGCATGGGATGGCTTGAGATAGCATGGCTTCATTCTCAATGGAGATGTTCCCTTGGAGGTTGAATCACCACTTCTCAGGGATATTATAGTGGAGGTTTCTTAGTGTAGGTTGGGCTGGCTGGTTCCTCAAGTCCCTTCTTCACAGCTATGACATTCTGTGATTTGCTCTTCCTTTGAGACTTGGGTTCAGAGCAGCGATTGGGCTGGACATAGATTTGGCAGTCCTATACATAGTGACGAATCCTGAAGCATGGGAGGGGATAAGATCGCCAAGAAGGAAAAGAAGAGGGCTCAGGAAGTGGCGCAATGAGTCAGCAAATGAGATTAAGAAAAATGGAGAATAATCAGAGAACAACTTGAAAGAAGTGAAAGAAGAACATATTCAGAAGGAGAGAGTGATAAACAGCTATCAAAGATGACAAAAAAGGGGTAAAATAATATGAAGCCTGAGGAAAAGCAATCAAAGTTAGCTACTGGTAAGTCATTTGTGAGCCTTAGATACAAAAATATTTTTAACAGTACTTTTTGTTGAAGCAAATGTAGTCCTTCTAAGTTGAGTATCCTTATTCCAAATCTGACTTTCACAGATGAGTCAGATTTCCCTAGAACACCGGTACCTCTGCCTTCTCAGGTTCTAGCTTTAGGCTTCCCTCTCGCAATGATGGTTTTTACAAAAGTCCTTGCTTCCTCATTTGGACACAACAGGCAGAAAAGAGGAAAGGCCTCTATTTGACTGATCAGCACCTCCAGCTCAGCAGGCAATCAAAACACCGTGTCTCGGCGTGTGGCTAGTGCGCTGGAACCAGTAATGATGTTTATGTACTAACTAGCATTTGTACAGCCCTTTAAGATTTACATAGTGCTTTACATCTAAGATCTTACTGGATCTCACAAAAACCAAATGAAGGAGGTGCTATTGGTATCCCTGCAGTGCTTTACATAAATTACCTCCTTTGATCCTCACAACCATCCTACGAGGTAGATGCTCTTATTGTCTACATTTTACAGATGAAAAAAAAAATAGTCCGAGAAAGGTTAAGTGACTTGCCCAGAGTGAAGTCATGTCTTCTTGATCCCTAGTCTGACCCTCCAGCCACTGCACCTCCTTGAGAGCATGGCAAGTTCAAGGGAAAAGTTTGTATATTAGCTTTTTGAATGGGAGAGTCTTACAAGCATTAAGGAGGACTCCAGTAAACTGGGGAATATTGAAGATGGTTGGGTGGATAGAAGGAGGAAAAGATAATGACCAATGGGCCAAACTCTTAGAGAAGAACGGGGAGAATAAGGTAAAAAAGACATAAGTGACAGAGTTATCCTTGGCAAGGAGGAGGGTCACCCCCTCCTCTGACACCAAAGCAAAGAATAAGAGAATACACATAGAGAAGTTTTGAAGTATGGAAAATAGGTGAAGAAGGAGCAAAAGAACTCCCTCCCCTTCTGCTTATCTTTCTACATTTTGCAATGGGCACAGAAATTGATTCAGCATTGCCATTGCTTCTGGAAAGCACATGCCAATTAATTGGCCATTCTATAAATCACTCATAACACTGAAGATAAATACTCCTTTCCTTGACCATCATTTTCCTCTCTATGTTTTCTTTCTCTCTTAGAATATAAGCACATTGAGGTCAAAGATCATCTCACTTTTTTGTATTTTTATTATCAGTGCTTAGCACAGTGCCTGTCCCGCATTAAACACTTAAGAAATTCTTTATTTTTTTCTTCACTCATTCGTTCCTTATGAAGGCACTTTTTAGACAGAGAAAGTACACCTGAGCTAATTGTTAAGCACCGTGGGAGTAATTCCTTCTCTCTTAAAAGTGGCAAATAAATAGTTTACTTTCTTTGAGAATTTGAAGACCATAAATGACTGGAACTAGGGAGGGGAGGCAGAAATGGGTAAAGCAGCAGACGCAACAGCCCAGGCTGGTAGAAACAGTCCAAGGTTATTAACCAAGTAAACAAATAGGGATTTAGTAAACATTAGTAATTATCAATAGAATAGGAACTCAGTAGTCAGAGGAAAAATCCAAATTAATTGATCAAATAAACAGGCAGATGCTCAGTAAATACAATGAATTAATACTGGAGCAGAGCGGGGACATAATGAAATTTTCAAGACTAGCATATAGTCTAATTGCTTGGTGGCCTATTCCATATCTATGCTTATGCGTACTCACTCTTGTCATTCTGAATTGAGTAATATATCCTATCACCTAATATTAGGCAGAACTGCATTTTTTCTTATAGAATAAGGAATTGTTAGGTTTAGATTAAGATGTTCTAAATAACGGTTGTAGTTTGTTGGGCAAAGCCACTTAATTAATTGTACCCTGAGTGTTTTTATTTCTTTAATCATGCTCACTTATATAGTATATTCTTTATTAATTAGAAATTTAAGACGACTGACATTTATGTTGTTACTGTGATAAAGTTTTATCTTGCAAGAGTTTAACTCCACTATTTATACCTTAAGAAACTCTAAATGATTGATTCGTATAATCATACCTTAAACCACCACCATTCTTTTCATGGCAGCTGCCTAGATTTTAGGCATAATATTTAGGAGGAAGTAATGAGCCTATAGAGCTGGCCTTGAAAATCTAAACTTCTGTGTAACAGCAAATGTTAAACTTCTCTGTAGTTTGATTTAAACAGGAGGAGAGATTATGACCTCTTTATAAAATATCCTATTATTTGCCTCCCTCTCTTCCTCCATCAGGATTCTTCTTGCTGTTCTTCCTTGCTGATTCTAGTCATTTCTGACTTCTGCCCTACTTCCCTGTCTTTCATAGCACAGTATTATTGATCAACAATACTCTGCATATATGACCTGTGACCTACATAAGTAAGTTTCTTTAGTGATCCTAATTTTTTGGCTCACTTCCAAATCAGTTTCTTTCTTTAAAAGACCAGATGCATTTTCCTTCTGAACATTTTGAAACATATTTCAACAGAAGGTGTACAGATGTACACACAAGATGTAAAACAGTTTTTTCACAATAATAGCGGCTACATCATGGCAGCCAGTCTCCACTTCAGGAGTTGGACCATCACCTAAAATGAAGGCTGAAATGGGTAATAGAAAAGCATCAGATGCTTTCAGAATGGACTTCACAAGGCTGTCTGCATTCTTTGGTTATGAAATTTTGTTTTATCTGACATCATTTCAGAAACAAGTGTACTACTGTCTGAACTTTAGAGATTTAAAAAATAGAGTTTTGATGTGGCATTTTTTTTTTAAATAACAGAAATTGAACTGTATGCAAAACAATAACACTACAAGGCAATGCTCTTGTGGTCCAATTTCAATGTTTTTTTTTTTTTATTTAAACCTTTTCTATTTATGGCCTTCTGTTCCTGGATCAGGGCAGTAGCATTCTTGAAGCTAATATGCACATGCCCAAACATTGGCAAAGCATGGAGAATTCTCCACAGGTATTTTCAGGTCTTGCTTTCCAAACATAGCTGGGGAGTCAACAGCTACTCTGCTACTGGTCAAACGGGACACATTCACCACTTGGAATGGATGGGTCAAATAGTTTTTTAAAGGAGGCTTCCTCCAAATTTCACCTTGGAATTTCAAGGTCATTATTTCAAGGTTATTAACATTGTTCCTTTTATAGAAAACAAAGAAGAAGACACAATAATCCTTTCAAAGCTCTTTTCTCCTCATTTCCTGGGACAAACTTCAAGGTACGATTTGGGTGGGTTCAAGCAAGAAAAGCATAAAGAAGGGGTGGGAAGTGAAGAAGAGACAGTCCCCACGCACATGGATTGGCTTGCACCTCTCCATCCCCAGAGCCAGGGTAGCCTTGCCTCCAGCCCTCAGCCCCAACCCCACCCCCCAGCGAGATCATTCTGTGGCTTTGGCAGCGGGACAACAACCTAAGAAAAAGCAAGGCCAAGGAGAGCGTTGCCTTGTCTCGTCCAGCCCAACCAGAGCCTTATTTTGCTGTGAGCCTGTCACTGTGGGAAAATTGCTAAAGTGTAAAGTTTCCTTCTTTGTCCGTCCTGCGCTCCATTTACCAAAGAGCCAAGTTTCTAACAGAGCCGCCTCTCAGAGAGCTCATGAATTACTCCATTTTCTCACAGAAGCCTCTGCCTGCCCATTGTCCGACTGTCAGGCCCACTTGTATAGGTGTTCTCTGCAGGAAGGAGCTGTTATGTAATGCTTGCAGAAGGGACATTGAGAGATAAAGAAGGATGGCAGAGACAGAGAAAGAAAGAGAAAAACAGAGTGACAGAGAGGCAGACACAGAGACAGAAAGATAAAGGGACAGAGACAGAGAGACAGAGACAGAGTGACAGAAAGGAAAGGGGGGAGAGAGAAAAAGAGAGAGAGGGAGAGAGAGAGAGAGAGAAAGAGAGAGAGAGAGAGAGAGAGAGAGAGAGAGGAGACAGAAAGATATACATGCACACACACACATGCACATACACACGCACACACACACGCACACACACGCACACACACACACACACACACACACACACACACACACACACACACACACACACACAGTGCTATGAAGAACAAGATACCCTCCAGAAAGGGAAAAATAATTCTAGGCATTTGTCAGTAGTAGGACGCATATGTAGTGCTTTTGCATTAGATCTCTGGCTATGCTTCATAATCATCCTTCCTTTCCTGCCCTTGCTCTCATCTTTAATTAATATAAATTGATTGTTGAGTTCCCTAAGTATCCACTACAGTCAATCTCTCCTTTTCTGCTTCATAACAGCTATGTGGCATGATGGTACAAAATGTTAGACTTGGAATCAGGAAGACCTTAATTAAATCTTGCCTCAGATACTTAACCATTTGTGTGACTCTGAGCAAGTCACTTAACCTCTCTGTGGCTCAGTTTCCTCATCTATAAAATGGGGATGATAATAGTACCTATCTCACAAGTTTGTTGTAAAGGTTACATACACTCACACCCACCCACCCACCCACCCACCCACACACACACACACACACACACATGATTAAAAAAGGCTCGAAAGACATAGTATCTGGGTAACTTAATCATTTTATTAATAAGGCCAACAGGTTATTAATAAAAGTATGGTCATTTGGCCATCTCTCTTAGACCAAACACAATCATGGCAGCCAGGCTCACCATTTATATACCCTTCCCAAGAGTAGGTGTTCAATGAAGGACTGAAGGTGACCTCAGGTCATCCTTGGATGGAGAAATTATCTGTATATGCAGATCAATGGAAGCCTTGGGTTATCTAGACAAAAGGATCTGTCTCTAACTAATCTGAAGTAGAACATAATGGGCTTCCCCATCTTAGATTAACCTTGCATGGTTGGGTGGAGTCTGCTGAGAGGAGGGTTTATTCAATCTCATGATCACAAATGTCCTTCCAGCAACTGAACTTAAGATCAGACTTTGGAAGAAGGGGAGAGCTCTGAATCTTCCCAAGCTATTGGTTATTACTAATCATTTTTCTCAATATATATAGATGCATATACACATATGTGTATATATACACATATCTACATATAACATACATATAGAGACATTCATTCATATGCCTCTTGCTATCGACATATATATGTATATATGTGTATGTGTGTGTATACACACATACACACACACAGATTTGTAAACCTTAAAGCATTATATAAGTAGTAAATGCTATTATTATTAATTATTATTCTTTCTGTTGTCTTTGAAATTTTCTTTGCCAAAATTAAGATGATGCCTGTCAGAAACATTTAGTTTCCCTCTCCTCAGTCACAAATTTCAGTATGGATCTGTCAGTTCTGTCGAAGGTCACCTTCATTTCTACTTCAGCATCTGGTTCTTCCTTCTTGGTTAGAATAAGGCTACAGAATTTTACTATATTTCCCCATGTATAAAATGCACCTTTTTTCAAAAAATTTGGGGTCTAAAAACTGGGTACATCTGATACAGTGGCTGTAGTTTTTTTACTTGCATTTTCCACTTTTTTGTGCTTGTTTTTGTGCTCATTGTTGTAGATTTTTTTACTTGCATTTCCTGCTTTTTCATGCTTAATTGTCTTTGTGCTCATTGTTTCACATTTGTTACTGATATATTAGGTTATGTTTTGCCACGTTCTGCCCAGAAATGGGTCAGAAAAGATTTTCGTACAATGCTGAATTCAAGTTAAAAGTGATCCAGTTTGCAAAAACGAATGGAAATCGTGCTGCTGAATGTAAGTTTGGTCCTCCTCCAACTGGGAAAACAATCTGAGACTGGCTATGGGAAGAAGAAACACTACTGAAAATGCCATGGCAGAAGAAGGCCGTGAGAGGCAAGTCAGCAAAATGGTCTGATTTAGAGATGGAATTGAAGATATGGATTGAAGAGCAAAGGGCAATTGAAATTTCTGTGTCCACAACGATGGTTCAGCATGAGGCAAGAAGAATTGCAGATGAAAAAGAAGTTATTGATTTCAAAGGAAGACACAATTGGTGCTTCAGGTTCATCACATGGAATGGACTAAGCAC
>CM053626.1:276308787-276329001 GCA_028646595.1 Phalanger gymnotis
GATTTGATGTAGGTCTGATGTTATGTGTTCCGGGTTATTCGTGATTGATGGGAATTAGAATGGAGAGAAAAGGATTCCATTTAAAAAAAAAATAAAATTGATGTTAAAGATCATTACAGTTACTCTGGAAAAAAAACCACCTTTTAAAATTTAAGCAGAACTTGGAACATTGGGAACAATTTGTTCAAAAATTTTTAATTAATGGAAACTATATGCATTTTGTTCTAGGGAGACTTCCTAGGAAACACTGTTTAAATGGAAGGATAAGAACATTTCTGAAAATGATTGCTGGATATACATTGTCCCCCATGTCTACCAGCAGCATGATTGAATTGAAGGCAAAATTGGGATATTTCATTATGCATTAATTAGTCTTAAATATTTAAGTAATGACCTTTCTATAAAAAGAATTTAGGATGCAAACTTTCTGGAAGATAAAACGGCTGGAGTTGATTCGCCCCTACTGTTTCGTGGTATAAAAATTACCTTTAAAAATCTTTATATTGAACCATACTTAGTATCACCCTAGCCTAGGATTCTGTATTAGTGACAACAAGAAATGGTTTATAGGAGACAGTTATCTTCCATGACAACAACCTCAGAAAGTGAGCTTCATGCTCTCACTAAAATATTCCCTGATTCCCTGAAGAATAACCTTTAGATTAATTTATCTGATGATTAAATACCTTTCCTGAAAACCTTCAGCCTTGAAGATTGGTTGGTTACTTCCTGTAAAAGTTGTCTCCTACCAGAATCTCACTTGTCCATTCATGGGACTCTGAAGTAGAAAGACAATTGTGTCACTGTATATATTGTAAAATCTCTAATTCTACTGATAACGACCATTGGATTAGTTGATTTATCATTAAATATTTTATAGTTAATCATTATATCAACTTTTTCTCTGAAGGACATTTGGAAATTACTTCATTAGGAAATCATCAGACTTTCTTAAGACATAGGGATTTTTTTTCATCCGTCAGTAAAACCTATATATAGGAATTATTCAGTGAAAAAAACTCCAAGTGCCAAAAATAATTTTTGTCTTCATTGTTAAAGTGAAATAGAGATTCTCATTAGACATCAAGACCTATAAACTTTCCTTCTGATTTGCTAGTTGCATATCCATCTTCTGTTTTTAGAAGCAGGATTCTTTTCTAATAGGATTGTAGATTTAGAACCGAAAGAGACCTTAGAGTTGATCTAGTCCACTTCAGTGAAGAAACTGGGTCCTAGAAGGGTGAAGTGATCTTCCAAAGTCACAGTGACAGAGCTGGGATTTCATCATGGGTCCTCTGACTCTCAACCCAGGTCTCTTTCCACTGTACCACTGCTTCCTTTGTTGATTTTTTTAGATAACTTCTTCCTACAAATTGGCACAAAAAGGGAACCTTCGTTTTCCTCTGGGGAAGATAGCCCTTGAAATGAGTTGAACTTATTGAATCATGTTCTGTAAGGTGAGATGGAGGCTTCTTTGCCAGACCCATTATTTTAATTTTGGTAAAAGCTAAGGAACAATTCAGAAATGAATGTATCCTAGCATTTTTTTTCTGGAACTATGTAGTAGGTCAAATTTTGTTACAACCAAATATAAGAAATTCTTCAAAAGATTTTGTTGAATTGACTGTTGCTTGACATCAATAGGCTGATGAATGCTATGGAGTTTTCTTGTCTTATTTGTTGTAGTTAGGAAACCATCTCTTAATTATATACATGGTAATTAGGAACAACAATGGAAACTAATAGTATAGTCTCCCTTATCACCATTATCATCATCAATAAATTATTCCAGCTCTTTTTAACTATAGCTCTTACCTTTTTTATACCTTTTCTCATTTTTATCAAATCTTCCAACCAATAAAAAAAAAATGGCTGATTTAAATTTAACATCTTCCTGTGGTCTCCAAATGAAGTACTAATGAACAGTAGAATTGCCACAATAGGCAGCCACTAGAATATTAGAAGATTCAAATTGAATAATTAGCTTCTGAATAATCACTCCCAAGACCTTGATTGTTTGAGTGTTCCTTGAAATTAAGTGGATCATCATCTGGGACATGACAGTCTTATATGAAAATTGTAGTGGAATCTGACATATAAAACTATGTACTTTCATAGCTTTATCTTTTTTAAATTTTGGGCTGGGCTTTCTCCATTTAAATCTTTGTGAAACAGACAGTAAGTACAATTTGCCCAAAGCAATTGAAAGTAAAATTCAAGTCTGGGATCTTACTCATCAGTTACTCATTTAAAATTAATTAACATTTATATTGTGAAAATGGGAAGGTGAATGTTCTGTTCAAACATGTTCATTTGCAAATATCTAACTTTTCATGTGGACTTTAGGTTTTCTTGCATTTTGGTAGATGATATTAACCTAGCCATAAGAGAGAAAGAAATATGGATAAAAATGTGGGACAAAAAAAAAACTTGTTATCAAAAAGGGGTGTGAGGGCATTTTAGATTAGAACATGACGTTGGCTTTAAGGAAAATTCCTAATCTATATTTGAAGGGTATGTGTTTGTAGTTGTTGTTCAGTCTTTCAGTTGTGTCTGACTCCTCATGATGCCATTTGGGGTTTTCTTGGCAAAGATATAATATATAATATAATATATAATATACCATTTCCTTCTCCGGCTCATTTTACGGATGAGGAAAGTGAGGCAAACAGAGTTAAGTGACTTGCCCAGGGTCACACAGCTACCTGAAGGCGGATTTGAACTCGGGTCTTCCTGACTCCTGGCCTGGTGCTCTATCTACTGTGACACCTGCCTATCCATACTTTCTTGGAACTAAATTTAATTGTTTGATTGTTAGTATTCATCTTGTCTGTTATATTCATTTAATGATTATTATTCATCTTCTCTTGAAGAGAAGATTGCTTGAGAGACAGGAAATAAAGGACATTATTCAAGGTTTCTTTCAGTATTCAGGCTTGCGTCTTGATGTGTAGACTTGATCTAATGATGGTCAGCTTTATTTTGTAATTGCTCTGAGCATATTGCCTTTGAGATCAATAGTATTGATTGCTACTCTCATGAATGCCAGAAAGCATGCCAGTGCCTGGCAAATATATTCACTAGTGTGAAAAAGAAGTTAGGAATCTTGATGTAAAATCCCTATTCTTTAAATTCCTAATTTACATCATTTTCCCAAATAAATTTTAGAATATGAATTTGAAAACATGAAGACTTGAGTTACTTGAAAATCCTACTGGCTATAATTCATGTACTAGCATCTCCAGTGATTTTGAGTGTCTGAGAAGAACACATTTAATTAATTGAAGCATCTATGGTTACATGAGTTGAAGGTTCCATCCTCCAATTACATTATAAGCTCTTTGAGAGTAAAGTCTGTGGCAAATATACATAGGTATGTTGTATTATGTATGTATGCATCCCTCATACCTAACACTGTACTTTGTATGCTATAGTCATTTGATAAGTATTTCGTTGAATGAATGAATGAGAGAAAAGGAGAAAAAGGTAGAGTATTGTTATTCTAACAAATTTAAATTAATATGGCTCAATGATGTTATAAACAGTTTCTCCACATGACTTTGTAGACTAGAAGCATACTGTTTTGATATGTCTAGCAAGTTGTCTTCAGCTTAACTTTCTCCCACTCCCCAAATTCACCAGTATAGACTTTTACATACACATACATACACGCATGAGGGCACACACACTCATCTATTACACTCTCATAGTAATGAGATGGATAGTGATGGGATGAAGTTTTTGTCCTTTGGTTATTCCATTCACTGTCACCAGTACATAGAGCTTTGCTGCCTTGGTAGCTGGAGAGTTGGAGAGTAGAAGCAAACTTTATGTCTTCTTTTTTCCTAGGCTTCCTTGCCCAGGAGTGGACCTCCAGTGGTGTCTTTCTGTTGACTCTGATCAACAACTGGCTGCAGTGGGGGTACAAGACATCTATTTGGTGTCATAGCCTTTAAAACGGATGGGTTAAAGATCATAAATCAGTATACTAACTTAAGCATATAATTAAAAATCACATTTTTGGAACCTCTGAAGAATCAGAATGCTTTTAAGGGTAATAAAAACGTGAGAAAAGGCTGCTGCTACTTAGCATTCTAGATCTGGAAGGACTCTTTGTTGATACTCAGAGAATTTGTTTGCAAAGCTCAATCTGGATGGAAAACCTGGAATATCTGGGGAGAGACAATTATTAAAGGATATGTTAAGACTATCGGAGAAGTGTAGGACTGAAATCTAATGGAAATCTGAAGAAAGAATGAGAATAAAATAAAATTAATATAAAAACAGGAATAGCTATTTATGGTTTGAGAAAGTCAGAAGTCAGAATATTTCTTGCTACTCCTGTAATTATAAGATCAAAGGTATAATATTCTCATCCTTGCACACCTGTTTCATTTTAAACTAAAAGCAACTTTCAGTTGAATTCCTTAAATGTTGCTCTTCCATTTTTGTGATTTTACATAGGGCCTACTTACATGCATGGTCATACTTACTCCACGAATGGCAGTGCTTGTTGTGTATATAGTAGTGCCAGCAGTGCACTGATGAGGTGCATTTGACTTGCAAGGCATGATACCTGCTTTCCAGTAGCTTAGTTTGGAAATACAGGGAAATATATGTACATGAACCATTCAAGAAGTATACTAAGTGTTTTAAGCACCAAAATTAGTGATGTATCGGAAATAAATGCTGCAGGAGTTAATGGAAGGTAGGACTCAGTGTAGGATAGAGAGTGGTTGAAGAAATCCTTGTCGAGGTTTATGTAAGCTAGATCCTGAAGGTACAGTTGGAATAAGGAGAAAGGTACAACATGTACAACAGTGTGAAAGCAAGAAAGGACAGTGAGAAAATCGTCCTAGCTGGTACAAAGGGTCCACATTGAAGAATAATGGGATTGCATCAGCAGAGTCAGATTATAAAGGATTTTAAATTCTAGACTGCAGTTTAAACTTTATTCAATCTTTTCCCTCCATAGAGTAACTGGACACTGAAGTGAAGATGCCCCAAGTGCATCGCGTAAGGATGTAAGTCACTGTGGCCTCCCAGGAAAAGCCAGAATAACTATCAACAGCAGCACAGAATGGATCTAGAGGTGGGCTGGCAGTCAGACAGCGACACCCAGGATTCAGTAGAAGAGCGTGATGATGACACAAGCCTGATCTCTAAAAGGGCAGGTCATGAATCCAGCCTCCAGCTACGAGAACAGGAAAATTCTTCTCTACCCTCTAGGCCATCCTGCAACTCTGCAGGACCCTCGTGTAAGCAAGAACTCCCAATGGAACTGCAATGTGAAGATGAGGAAACTTATGAAACCTACAACCAGAAACGGTGTGAAACCACCACAGGGATCTTTGTCAACTCCAGCACTAATTTTGACTTACAGTGTGAGGGTGAAGATTTAGAACTGTCTTTCTCTGACAACCCACCAAAAGCTCAGGGAGAGCTTAGTGAGGGTGATGAAAACATAGTCTGCATTAATACATTTGATGAAGACCTTGAGCCTATCTCCAGGGAAGAGATCCTTTACCCATGTAGGAAGGGCGGCGCATCTTTCCAGGATCTAGCTAGGCAACAGGAACACAGGCAGAGCCACATAGCTAAACATTCCTACTGCTGCCCCATCTGTGGCAAAGAATTCTTTCGTGCTGCTAATTTGCACATGCACAAATTGATCCACTCTAGTGATAGGCCGCATAAATGTCCTGAATGTGATAAAGGATTCATCTGTACAGTAGATATATGGCGACATCTACGAAATGTTCACAAGATTGAACCCTCCAAGGTGGTTTTAGGAAATGGTACTGTGAAGACCCCCTGGTCTGCAACTCACCGAAATGAACATGAGGCTGATCCAGATAATCAGAGTCCAGATGACAGAAAGCCAGGAGGGGAGGAACTAAGACCTTACGTCTGTCAAATCTGTGGTAAGGGGTTTCGCAAACCAAACCTACTTTCCAAACACAAAGTAATCCACAGGCAGGAAAAGCCATACATATGCCAGGAATGTGGCATGGCCTTTATCCAGCTCCTCAGGTTGAAAAGGCATCAACAAACACACTCGGGAGAGCGTCCTTTCTACTGTGATGAGTGTGGTGGGACCTTTACCCGTTTATCATCGCTACAGCGCCATCAACATATTCATACTGGAGAGAAGCCGTACTCTTGTGTTTATTGTGGCCATTCCTTTACTGAGTCAGGCACTATGAGAAGGCATGAACGTACACACAAATTTGGAAAATAGTGGCCATGTTAATTTTTACCTCTTTTTTCATATAAATCAAGACCTATTCACTAGGACAGACTTTCCAATCTACTCACAAGAAACTTAGTCTAATACTTCTTCCTTACTGTACTCCATCTCCCACCCAAACTTATGGATGCCATTTTTGTCTTAGAAATGATTCAGGCGCAGCTAGGTGGCACAGTGAGGAGAGCACCAGCCCTGGAGTAAGGAGGACCTGAGTTCAAATCTGGTCTTAGACACTTGACACACTTACTAGTTGTGTGACCTTGGGCAAGTCACTTAACCCCGATTGCCCTGCCTTCCCCCTGATAAAAAAAAAATGATCCAGTAGTTACTGCCAAAAAAAAAAAGCCATATCCAGTATTGAACTAAAACCTTACATTTCTATCCATAAGTGAAAGAAATAAAAATGCCATTTTTTACTGACTTTTGTCAGTTTGTAGTGGGCAGCATTCCTTTCAAAACACCATCCCTTTCAAAACACCATCCTAATTTGGGACTTTTACAAGCTCTATCTGATTGGTCTTTTGGAAGGCTGCATCTTAAATGAAATCTTAAAATGAATTAGTTGTAAGCTTATTGCAGCCTTTTGTACTGTTCTGTGTTTAAAACTGCAAGTACAGCCTTCTTCCAAGCCAACAAAAGACTTAATTTTGGAAGGAAAAAATGTATGTTGTAAAATCAGGTCCCTAATAAACTGGACAATAATTGCTAACTTTTGTTTGGCTGATTTTGTGTATTTAAAGTAAAAGTTATATTTGTCTGGGAAATTTTGAACTCAGCTTCGTTTAACAGTGCTCATAAATGAAGTGGCAATATGATTATTTGGGGATGGTTTTTCCCCCTTGAATATGAACTACATTAGTCTCATATTCAGATTAAGAAACATCAATATTAATGTTTTCTGAAACAGACATCTAGGACCCAAATAGTTTTTAATTCTTGAAAATAACTTAGTAGTCAATCAACGACGATTTATTAAACACTAATGTACCAGACACTGTGAATGGCTTTGGACACCAAGGAAGCCAAAAGATTGTAATGGGGTAGATAACATGCCTATAAATAGGTATACAAGATTCATGCAGAATGAATGGAAAGTAACCCCAAGGGGAGGGGAAGATTCCAACAGATGGAAGACCAGGAAGGGCCGTGTACAGAAGATGACATTTGAGCTGAGTCTTGCAGAGGATTCTCATAAGGAAAGGTGAGGAGAATGAACGTAGCAGACACGAGGGCCATCCAATGTAAAGACAGAAATAGAAGATGGAATATATTTGCCATGAATAATAATTATATTAGTGTGGCTGGACCATAGTCTTTGAAGAGGATAAATATTTAGTGGGGAAGTCATCCATTCATCCTAGTTTGTTGGTCAGCACCTAGAGACAATCCGCAAATATGGCAATGGAATTTCAGAAAAAGAAGCAGCTTTAGAGACAATACTACCATCATGGAGTTGCTTCTTTTATACATTTTTCAGCAGTTCCAGGCTTGAAAAATGGGTATTTGTATTTTCTAGGCTTAATCCCATCACTTTACCATCACACGTAATGGTTCACTTGCTTCCTCTGAGAATGGTGTACTCATTCAAAAGAAATCTTCCTTGCTATACTCCTGTTGTCTTCCCTTTTATAGCATTTACATTTTATTTAGATTAAGCAAGCAGGCATTTATTAAGGGCCTACTATGTGCCAGGCATTGAGGATACAAATACAAAGAATTTGTATTTGAGGAATTTGGATTCAAACAGAGGAGACCACTAGTACACATATAAACATATACAGATTAAATAAAAAGAGAATAAACACAAAGTTAAATTCAAGATAGGAAGGAGGTTACTAGCAGTTAGTAGATGACTAAAGGTTTCATCTAGAAGGTCATGGTTAAGCTGCATCTAAGGAGGAAAGGAATTCTGTGAGTTGGAGGTGTGGAGGGAAGTACATTCCAGGTATGGGGGAGAAGGCAGAGATGCAGAAATTGAGGATGGAGTGTTATGAGGAACAGAGAGTATGGGTGGGAAGTGGGGAGTAATGTAAGGCTAGATTGTCAAAGGTTTTAGGCTAAACCAAGTAGTTTATATTTAATGTAGAAGCAATAGGCAACCAAGTTCTAGGCAATAGCCAATGAAGTTTATTGAGCGGGAGAATGACATGGTCAGAATGAACCTTAAGAAAAATCATTTCAGCAGCCCCGTCAAGGATGGATTAAGACAAGTCAAACTAATTAGGCCATTGCAATAATCCAGGTGGAAAGTTGTGAAAGCCAACATTAAGATGGTGACTGTGTGACTAGAGAGATGTGAAAGGTTATGGAAGTAGAAAGCCACAATTAGCAACTGATTAGATATATAGGGTGAAGGAGAATGAAGAGTCAAGGTTAATGCTAAGTTTACAAACCTGGGAGCTTGGAAAATTGGTGATTCCTTGAACAAAAATAAGGAATTTTGGAACACAGGTTGATTAGGGAGGCAGAGGACAGCTAATGAGTTCTACTTTGGACATGTTGCATTTAGGATACCTCCAAAACATCCAGTTTGAATTAGTCAATAGGGAATTAGTGACTGACGGGGATCTGAAGCTCATTGGAGAGGCTGGTCACTTATTTACATTTGTAAGTCATCTACATATATATATAAAATTAAACCCATAAGAGGTAAAGTCACTGAGAGGCTGGAGAGAGAGAGGAGGACAGGACAACCCTGAGGAATATCCACAGTTAAAAGGCATGAAATAGATAATGAAGAGAACGGGGGAAATAAGCAAGCATTTATTTAGTGCTAAACACTAAAATATCTCCTTTGATCCTCACAACAACCCAGGGATGCAGGTGCTATTATTATCCCCATTTTACAATTGAGGAAACTGAGGTAGACAGATAAATTGACTTGCCCAGGGTCATACAATTAGTGTCTGAGGCAAGATTTTAACCAAGGTTTTCACTATGCCGCCTAGCTGCCGGCAAAGGAGAGTAAGAAAAGGTTAGAAAGATAGGAGAACAAGAAGAGTTAGTGTCACAAAAATCCGGAGAGAAGACAGTGCCTAGGAGGAGAGGATTATCAGTGGTTTCAAATGCAGCATACGTCAAGATTTGCCGCTCTTTGAAGGACTAAGCTATTCTGAGCATTATAAATATTCAAGTCAACTACAAAGCACATACACCTGTGTCAAGTGGTGGTTTTCTCCAGTGTGGTATGGGGAGGGAGATAATTTGGAAGTTAACCAAAAAAAAAAATTGCCACTGAAGATCACTGATAACTTTAGAAAGCGATTTTGGTTGAGTGATAAAGGTCAAAAGGCAGGTACGGTTTACAAAGGCTTCAGTAAGAGGAGAAGAAGTAGGAACTACGTGTAGAAAGCTTTTCCTAGTTTGGCTGAGAAAGGGAGGTGGAAAGAATATAGGGTAATAGATTAAGAGGATGCTAAGGTCTATTGGAGTTGGTTTATTGTTTTTAAAGGATAAACGTGTTTGAAAGCAATAGGGAAGGGACTAGCAATTAGTAGATAGGGAGAATCTGAAAATTAGAGAAGTGTGTGAATTGGAGAAGGGTGGTGATTATATTGGGGGCAATTTGCTGGAGAAAATGGGAAGGAATGAGATCAAGGACAAATGTAGAAGTGTTAGCTTGATAAAAAAAAAAGCAGGGAGCATGTCATTGTCAGAGACTAGGAGAAGTGAGAGTGGGAAGATGTAAAAGGAATTTTGAGATTAAGAGAAACTGAGAAAAGGGAGCTCAGGTTGAATAGTCTTGATTTTCTCTATCGAGTAATAAGGGGTCCGTCAGCTGACAAAAAAGGAAGGTGTAAGAGGCTTGAGGAGAGGAAAGAAAGTTTGGCATGGCTTCCATGTTGAGGGAGAAAAGGAATCAGTAATAAAAGTTCTTTCACAACATGACCAATATGGAAATGTTTTGCGTGACTACACATGTATAACCTGTATGGAATTACTTGCCTTCTCAATGGTGGGGGGTAGGAGGAATGAGGAAGGAGGAAGGGAGAGAATTTGGAACTCAAAATTTTAGAAACAAATGTTAAAAATTGTTTTTACATGTAACTGGGGGAAAATGAAATGTTAGATAATAGTACTATTAAGGGCCTTGGTAGCTGGCTAAAATGACCACATTCATTTGGCAGAGTATTGATTAGTGAGTCTTTGTCATTCTGGAAGGAGATCTCCAATAAAGGATGGTAGAACACTTAGAGATCTATCCTGTTCAGTATTCTAATCAATAACATCAAGATGCAGGTGGCTTTCTTATCAATTAATCAAACAACTTGACTGATACAAAGATAAAAAGTGAAGCACTCCCTGCCTGCAAAGACAAGGGAAAATACAGAAATGTACAAGTATAAGCAAAATAAATACAAAGTAAACTGGCGGGGGAGGAATAATGATTAGCTTGTGGGCCGGGCTAAGGTTCAAGAAAAGCCTCGTGTTTGAAGTGGTCTTTGAGCTAAGTTTTGAAGGAAAGTAGCTTCTAAGAGGAGGTGGTGAGAAAGCATTAAATTCCAGGCATGGGAATATGTGAAGGTACAGAGACCAGAGATGGAGTGTTGTTTGTAAGAGACAGCAAGAAGGTCAGTTTGACAAGACTGCAGAATAAGTATATAAAGGGAATAATATATGGTAAACCTGAAAAGTAGGTTGGAGTCAGATTGCAAGGGGCTTCAAATGCCAAAGAGCAGGTTATATTTAACCCTAGAGGTCACAACAGTGGGGTGGCATGGTCAGAGCTGTTTTAGGAATATATTTTGGCGGCGGCGTGGAAGAGAGATTGGAGAGAAAATCAGTCCACTGATACATATTTATTAGGTGCCTACTATGTGCCAGTCACTTGGCTAAGTGCTGGAGATACAAAGAAAGGTAAAATACAGTCCCTATTCCCAAGGAGTTTGCTGTCTCATGGGAAAGACAATATGCAAACTATGTAAAAACAAGTGGCAGTTAGTTAGTACAATGGAGTGCCAGGCCTGGAGTCAGAAAGACCTGTGTTGTATATTCCCCATGTTGCTGATCATAAATGAGGTTTTTTTAAGAGGAATCAAGACCTGGATTGGCCACCATGATAATACAGTTAGATAGATTCAGAATTGGTTATGTGGCCAAGATATCTGGGGGTCTCAGTTGATAAAGTGCTGCACTTGGAGTCAGGAAGATCTGAGTTCAAATCTAGCCTCAGACATGTTCTAGCTATTTTTTTGCCCTGTGTAGGTCGCATAACTTCTGTTAGCCTCAGTTTCCTCACCTATAAAACAGGAGAGATTATAGTACCTACCTCCCAATGTTTATATGAAGGTCAAATGAGATCATATTTGTTAAATGCCTAGCACATAGTAGGCATTTAATAAATACTTGTTCTCTTCCCTCAAAGAATGTCATTAACTCTCCCAGGGTCAACTTGTAGGGAGGTTTCCAATGGAGAGCCCTAGAGATTTGAACTGCATCTCGTGCTGTTTAACATTTTTATCCATCACTTTGATAAAAGCATAGAAGGCATGCTCATTAGATTTAGAGAAGTCGCAAAGCTCCAAGGGTAAGCTAACAGAATGGATGACAAAGTAAGGATCCAAAAAGATCTTGGCAGGCTGGAATATTGGGCAGAATCTACCAAGATAAAATTAAATAAGGGTAAATGTAAAGTCATATTCACTTGGGTACAAAAGAAATCAACTCCACCAATACAAAATAGAGGAAGAATGGTTTATACATTAATTTGTCGGTGAAAAAGAGCTGGACGTTATAGCGGTGTGCAAGCTTGATGTGAGTGAGCATTGCAGTATGGCAGCCAACCTTATGCAATCTTGTTCTACATGAAGAATATAGCTTCCAAAAATGGAGAGTTGTAGTTCCTCTGCATTCTGCCCAGGAGGACTGTGCTCGGCATTAGGTGCCAGTTTATGAAGGATATTGATAAGCTGGAGAATCCGAAGGAGGGCAGCCAAGATGGTGGAGAGCGTTGGGTTCATGTCATAAGGATCATTTGAAGGAAGTGGAAGCATTTTACTTGGGGAAGAGAAGATTCAAGAAGATATGATAAATATTTTTAAGTATGTGAGAAGAGCCCTGTTGTAGAAGAGGGTTTCTTTAACTACAGAGGTACTGACATGCATCGTAAAGTTATCAGTGGGCTGTGAAGTGGAAAAGGGATTGATCAAACTTCCTTGGCCATAGAAGGCAGAACTAGGAACAATGAGAGGAAGCCACAGAAAGGCTAATTTAATTTAGATTCAACGTATGGAAAATCTTCCCAACAATTAGAGCTGCTGCTAAGTAGAATGGGCTGCTTGTGGAAGAGTGGGGTCACTGAGTCTTTAAGTAAAGATTGATTTCCTATTCAGGAATAGGTTAGGCCAAATGACCTCTGAGGTCCCTTTCGATGTGAAGATTCTGCTAGACTCCAGGGAAGATAGAAACTTGTAAGTAGATGAGGAGGAAATGGCTATAATATGTAACTTCACAGTCATTACCTTGTGGGCAATGCTTAAGTGATAGCACACTTTTCCAAACTTATTATGGCTAGCCATTGGATGACAAACATAGGCAGTGAGCTGACACAGTGTTCACAGCACTGAACCTGGAGTTAGAAGACCTGAATTCAAATCTAGTCTCAGATAATTACTAGATGTATAACCCTAGACAAATCACTTAACCTCCACCTGCCTCAGTTTCCTCATCTGTAAAATGGAGATAATAATAGCACCTAGCTCCCGGTGTTACTGTGAGGATGCAATGAGATAATATTTGTAAAATGCTTTGCAAACATAAAGCGCTATATAAACACTAGCTGTTGTTGTTGTTAATCTGCTCCAGATCCAAACTCAAAGCCTTTGGACCTCAGCAGGAAATGGCAGCACTTACACTCTACTTGCATTTTCTTCATGAACCCATGGCCCCCTTTAATCCTTGATGAGGTATTGTAGTGAGATTTTAGTACATGCGCGCACACATGCACACACGCAAACACACATTTAGCATATATATACGTTATATATACATGTATTTAGTATATATGTCATACATATGTATAGATGTATATACATATATGACAGTATATGTATGCACAAACACATGAAAAGATTACGTCAACAATTACTATGGAGTGATAACAGTGTTTTGGTTCATTTCCTAGTTAAAGTAAATTATTTACTTTACCACCACTACCACAATTCTCTTTGTCATATTAAAAGTATGCAATGGTATAATGGCTTCTGCCTCACTCGTATATAAATAACTTTTGTATTTAAATATAATGCTACTTAGGTTGGAATGATATGTGTTGAGTGGCTAAATAAACCATGTAAAGCCAGTGAACCACAAAAAAAAAAAAAACCACAGTAAATCACAAAGATCATAGAATTATATAAGTGACTTCAGAGACCATGTAGTCCAACCCATGTGTGAAAACCCATTTTCCTTCAATGCCTTATGTAAAATACTCAATGAATGGATACTAGGCACCAGGGAAGATTGATTCTTCATTGCTCATTGCAGCACTAGTAATAATGATGATGGTGATCATAATAATAAACATTTATATCATGCCTACTATGCACCAGGCACTGTGCTAAGCACTTTACAAACATTATCTTTGTTTGATCCTCTCAGTAGCCCTGGGTGATAGGTTCTATTATTATCCCCATTTTATGGATGAGAATTAAGACTCAAAAAGGGGTGAAGTGATTTGCCCAGGGTCCTACTATAAGTGTCTGAGACTATATTTGAACTCAGGTCTTTCTTCCCGACTCCAGCCCTGGCACTCTACGCACTGCACCACCTACCTGTCTCTTAGAATTGTATTTAACATGAAGCCTTTGCTCAAAAATACATCCAGCAGATATTTACTATACATCAAGTATTCAGTAATTTCAGTCATATCCAATTCTTCATGACCCCATTTAGGGTTTTCTTGGCAAAGATAATGGAGTAGTTTGCCAGTTCCTTCTTCAGCTCACTTTACAGATGTGGAAACTGAGGTCAACAGGATTAAGTGACTTGCCCAGGGTCATAAAGCTAGTAAGTGCTTGAGGCTGGATTTGAACTCAGGAAGAGGAGTCTTCCTGACTTCAGGCCTTATGCTCTATTTACTATGCCACCTAACTGCCCTATTATGCATCTACTAAGAACAAATTAATAGGTAGTATGAGAAATTCAAAGTGGCATGGGAGACAGTCCCTGCCCCCAGTGAGCTTCCAATCTTGCAGTTTAGTTTGTATGCACTTGAATAACAACAGTCCTTTGCCATATTGTCATTTTTACCAGGAGTACAAAGTGGAATAAACTTTCCCTCCCCAAAGCCCATGTCTGGTTGGGTAGGGGAGAGAGGGAGGTCTTTATGGATGATCTGGAATTTGAGCTGGGCCTTCAGTGATACCTAAGGTTTTCATAGAAGCTCAGCATTAGAAGAAACCTCAAGGGCATCAGGTCTGATTCAATCATGAGCAAGAATCCCTTCTTCAGTATCAACAAGTGGTCTTCCAACCTTCTCTTGAAGATCCCCAGTGAGTGGGTCCCACTATCTCTCAAGGCAACTCATTCCACATTTGGGTAATTCCAATTTTCTTAACAACAAGTAGTCAGGAAAGGGCATTTGATTTGCCATTGATGGCTCTACTCATATTGTTTTCATCTTCAGAAACCTGAATTCTGCTCATTTAGATTTTTATTGTTTTTATTTTTTTCAGTGGTCAATTAGCCTTATCAGATTAGCAGCCCTTGAGACTGAAATCTTCTTAATCTTCTATACCTGTGATCCAAGCAGTGGATTATATGAATGTTATAATCAAGAGCTTTCTGCAGTATTTTTCAGTCCAATATTGTATGAACAAACCTCCTGCTTATATTGTATTAATGATCCTGAGACATCTAGGCCAAGCATTTTTTAAAAAATTGTTTTGTTTTTCCTTCATGTTTCTGTGACTTTCGTGAGATATCCCCACTCTTCTTCACAAATTGCTAGCCCACCTATAGATTGTGACTTTTCAGGAATATTCTTGTTCTACAGAGCATAGTATACTCATTAAGGATGTTTCTGCAAACTAGGGTTAGCATCTGCTAGGTCAGATTGGATCTAACCCTTCATTTTACAGATAGGGAAACTAAAACTCAGAAAGGAAGTGGGTCACCCAGGGTCACAGAAGTAGTAAATAATAGAGCCTAGATTTAAAACCAGGTCTCTGGCTCCAAGTCAGACAGCAAAAGCTGGAAAAATTTGGATCTTTGTAGGAATTATGAAGGGGCCCAGTTCTTCTCTATGTAAGGAGCTAAGAATATTATTTGTAAAGCCCCAGGAGAGAGCATTTCATATATTTTTCATGAGCCTTAGCTAAAAATAGAAGAGATAATCAAGGTTGGAGACGTGTAGAAAGTAAAAGATGGGTAGAAACAGAGAACAAAGGCCTCTCCTTTTGCAGACAGGCCCCTCTTGTATGCTTCCCAAGACAATAAAATTTTTATCAGGCAGATGTTCCCTTCTTCTAGGAACCAGTTCAATCTAGGAACTAGCCAGGCTCTTCTCTCCATAAAGCCAAAGTAGTTAAAATGTGGGTTTCCTCATTTTACTTTTTTAGCACAATCTTCACTTTAGGAGCCGGGTTCGTCTTTAACTAGTATTTCAGAGGTAATGCCATGTTCACTGAGAGGGACTTGGGCAGAGATTAGAGCATTTATGTGTTACAATATTCACATAAAATCCAATATTTCCTTTGAAATGTGGTACAAAGAGTTCTATATCACTCTGTGAATACAAGGAGGTCCTCCTTATCCAAGGATGATTGGCATTGTAAAAAGGCTACTTATGGTGACTCCACTTAAAATAGGGACCAACATTTTCAAGTTAAAAAATGTCTGTATGTGGAGCGGGGTTGATTCAGACTTCATCTCAAAAAATGAAACTCAAAATTGTGAAAACAAGTTTATTTTATCTTATGCGTAATAATATTTATGTTATATTTATAAATACCTGTTAAATTTTAGGACAAAGAATAAGTCGTATTTTGATGGGAGTGCTAATTTTTCTGACAAAATTATATGATGACACAATATGACATCATTCACCTCATATTTGACTTTGACGGTACAGTCATAAAGATGGTCATTTTGTTATGTTTTGTTTTTAATCTATTTAGTATTTTATTTTCACCAATTACATGTAAAAAACAATTTTAACCTTCATTTTTAAATAAATGTATCCAAATTCTCTACCTTCCTCCCTTCCCATCCCCTCGTTGAGAAGACAAGCAATACCATATAGCATGTAGTCACGCAAAACATATTTCCATATTAGTCATATTGTGAAAGAAAACATAGACCGTGGCCTTCCAAAAGAAAACTCAATAAAAATAAAGTTTGAAAAGTATGTTTCTATCTGTTTTCAGACATCATTAGTTCTTTGTCTGGAGATGGATAGCATTTTTCATCATAAGTCCTTCAGAGTTGTCTTGCTGAGAATAACTAACTCATTCACAGCTGATAATCTTACAATATTGCTGTTACTCTGTACACAGTACATTTCACTTTGCATCAGCTCATGTAAGTCTTCCCAGGTTTTTTCTGAGAGCATCCTGCTCATCATTTCTTGTAGCACAATAGATCTCATCACAATAACATAGCACAACTTGTTCAGTCATTCCCCAACTGGTGGGCATCCTCTCAATTTCCAACCCCCTGCCACCAGAATGAAATGAAAACTGCCAGGAATGTTGTAGCCAAGTTTGAGAGTTCCCAAGTCAAGTAGAAAATATTGCAAGCAGCCAGAAAGAAACAATTCAAATACCATGGAGCCCAGTCAGGATAACTCAAAATTTAGCTGCTTCTATATTAAAGAATCAGAGGGCTTGGAATATAATATTCCAGATGGCAAAGGAGTTAGGATTACAACCAATAATCACCTACCCAGAAAAACTAAATATAATCCTTTAGGGATAAAATGGATATTCAGTGAAATAGAGGACTTTTGAGCATTGCTGATGAAAAGACCAGAGCCAGCTGAATAGAAAATTTGACTTTCAAATACAAGATTTAAAAGAAACATGAAAAGGTAAACAGGGAAGGGAAATCATAGGGGATTCAATAAGGTTAAACTGTTTATATTCCTACGTAGGAAAATGATATTTAGAACTCCTAAAAACTTTCTCATTATTAGGGCAGTTAGAAGGAGTATACATAGACAGAAAGCAGAAGTATGAGTTGAATGGATGGTACAATTATCTAAAAAAATAAAATTAAGGGATGAGAAAAAAGAACACATTGGGAGAAGGGGAAAAGGAGAGGTAGAATGGGATAAATTATCTGACATTACAGTGGAGGGGGAAATGGGGGAAACAGGGAGGGGAGCACATGAAGCTTACTGTCTTCGGAATTGGCTCAAAGAGAGAATCACATATATACTCAATTGAGTGTAGAAATCTTTCTTACCATACAGGAAAGTAGGAAGGGAAGGGGATATGAGAATTTGGGGGCAGGAGGAGCTATAAAAGAGAGGGCAATTTGGAGAAGGTAAATGTCAGAAGAAAAACACTTGAGAATGGACAGTAAAAGGAGGAAGGGAGACAGAAAGAGAGAGGGGGAGGGAGGGAGGGACGGAAGGATGGAAAGAGAGTAGGATAAAGGGAAATACATAATTGGTTATCATTGCTGTGAAAAAAATTACAGTGAATTTCTCTGACACAGATTTCATTTATCACACATAGAAAATTGAGTCAAATTTATAGTAATAAGAGCCATTCCTCAAATGATAAATGGTCAAAGGATGCAAATAGGCAATTTTCAGACAAAGTAATTAAAGTTATCTATAATCACATAAAAAAAGTTCTAAACCACTATTGATGAGAGAAATGCAAATTAAAACAACTCTGAGCTACTACCTCGTACCTGTCAGATTGGCTAATAAGACAGAAAAGGAAAATGACAAACATTGGAGGAGATGTGGGAAAAAATGAGACATTAATGCACTGTTGGTGGAATTGTGAACTGAGTTGAGATTTATTGATCATGGCCCTGATCTACAGAAATTTTCAGCAAGTTCATTCTGCCTTTAGTTCAGCTCAGAAATGGCAAATGGGAACCAGCAGTCAGGGGATTCCAGGAACAATGGAAGTAATAGATTCACTTTCTCGCTTAATTACTAAAGTCATTGACCTCTTCCAAAACCACCTGCCTGGACCTTATATAATAGAAGTTGCCCAATCACTGACTTATAGTAAGAGGGACTTTCTAGTCCTACTCTTCATTTTACGGATGAAGAAGGTGACAGAGAATTAAGGGCCTTGCCTCTAATCAAACCAGATGGCAATAAGTTGCAGAGACAGGATTTGAATCCAAGTTTCCTTAGCCCAAATCCATCCCCTTTCCGCAGAATCTCACTGACTGTTCCCTAAAGTAAACATAGAGTGGAATAAACCTATATTCTGATATTCTCCCTTAGGAGCCTAGAGACATTTTATGATGAGCTGCTCTGTCTTTGAAATTGAAGGAAGGCAGCTGGCACCCCCACCACATAGCATGAAATGAGGATCTGTAGAACAAATTTGACTTTGGTTCCTAAGACATGTCTTATGTCTTATGTCTTATGTCTATATGTTTAGAACTGGAGATTTAGAGGTATGGATAGGGGAAGAAAAATAGTAAGATTCTGTGGTCTTTGCATTATGACCCATATTTGAAAATAGTAATAGTTAAAATTTTATGTAGTACTTTAATGTTTAAAAAGTGATATACGTTATATATGTGTTATATTCATTATTTGTATATACAAATTACCCATGACATTGATAAATAACATTATATTCTTATCTGATACTCTCAACGACCTTGTGAAGTAGGTTGCTATTATTTATCCCCATTTTGCAGATGAGGAAACTGAGTTTAAGAGAGGTTGAGCAACTTGCCCAGAGATTCAAAGCTAGTATCTGAAGTTGAATTTAAACTCATGTTTTCTTGATTCTGAGTTCAATGCCCTGTCTCCTACACCGCCTAGCTGTTCATTTTACTGGTTATACGCTTATCTATCAGTGAGTATCCAGATGTTGTTGTTCGTCCTTCATTTTTCAAAGAGGACCAATGGTATCATGCGGTGATGTCTTGACATGTAAGTGAATTGGATTCTTCCAGAATCATCGAAGTCCAGTGGCAAGACAAAAGTCAAGACAACTGGTGATGGCCTGGGATGCAGTGGATGACCTTAGTGCCTTTGATGTCTGACCAAGCTTTAAGTACTCCACAGCTCCTGATTCAGCTGCTATTATAGCCATTGGAACAAATTTTTCTCATCTCATTCTTCAAGAAGGAAGTCTTCACATGCTTGAGGTAGACATTCCCCTAGAATATCCAGATAAGCCCTACCCAAATGCAAGCAATATTTTAAGTCCATTCCTAAAATATCCAAATAGCAATGTGCTTTGAAGAAAGATTGGTAGCAATGTAGATATTACTACTTGCTTAATCAGAATAAAAAAAAATTTCTATTTACCCATCTGAAGATATTTCTGAGATAGGATTTGTTAATGTAACTTTATTAGCTTCAGAAGGCAGCTAAAGTAATTTCCATTTGGATAGGGGTTGATATATTCTACTTAGGTCAGATTGAAAGGTTTTGAATGGTATTAAGTTATTTTCTGTAGATAGAAAGGCTTTATCTGGATACGTGTCACATATGTAACTGCAAAATTACAGATTTCTGTGTATCTGATGGGTGGGAAGAAGGATATAAAATGTACTAGAAACTTATTAAGACAGTGCCTGTATCCAGAATGAAACTAACTGAATTTCATTACTAAAGGGAATATGCAATTGGCTGCTTAGGCATGAGCCTCCATCTTAAATTCTGGTGCTGTAAAAATAGAAATATAAGGAGAGATTTCCTTATAGACAGAGACAGCTTAATTACCAAAAAGAAGATATTATCCCTCTTTTTCTTGAAGATTGGTATCTTTTTGAAATAACAGATCAACTAATGGAAGTGTGTAAGGCCAAAA
>CM053626.1:276329501-276344821 GCA_028646595.1 Phalanger gymnotis
GGGCCCTGCTTCCCTCTGCCACTTTGTGGGTTCTGCAGCTCTAGAATTGGTTCAGAGCCATTGTTTTATAGGTTTTTGGAGGGATTTGGTGGGGAGCTCACGCCAGTCACTGCTTCCCAGCTGCCATCTTGGCTCCGCCCCTAAAGCTCGGATTTGGACTTATCTTGGCATTCTAGCAATATAACTAAGACACCAGTGACTAGTGGTAATGTCTACACTGGGAGCTGAGAAGCACAGAGCTTCGAGACTCTCCAGGGATCCCAACAGAGGAGCTACACCATACTTATGGAGAATTGCATAAGTATCCCCACAAAAGGGAGAAAAGAAGCTCTCATAATCAGAAGCTGTGAGTGACTCCTTTGCCACATATTTCAAAGCCCACTTTCCTTTAGACTGTATATACTGGGAAAATCACATCACAGACTTTTAGGAAAATATTATATATCGAGTGTTTTTATTATATCACTTTAGTAAATATATCTTTCTAAAACTATTCAAGTCTAACTGACCATTTGAGGGGGAAGCATGTTGGTGGGATTGCATGAGCAATAGTATCACAAAGGATACTTTCTAACCCTCAGGACTAGACCCAACCCAGCACTGTGAATAGGGGTTGGGATATTTACCCCAGAGCATGTGCTACACATCTTATCCACTATGACCACTCAAGGTCAAGTCACTTTCCTCTATTATTTGATGCTATAATCACATGTATAATTACATATCCCTCAGCACACTCTACCCCTGTCTTTGCCTCTTCTAGCCCCTTTCCTGGCGCCTTTTAGAAAGCCCTTTCAATTAGAAGCAAAAAATCCCCGCTATGTCCTCAAATTTTTTCTTAAGCACTTCTACCTCCTCATATTAGCTAAAGTTTAGCTTTCCTTCAAAGATACCACATCCACAACAATAGACCTTCAATGGAAGCTTAGCCTTCTCCCCCTATTCCAGCTCACTGGCTCAAGTGGAAGGGACAATGTCTCCTCACAGCCTCTCAAAAACATCACCGAGAGGCAGTGTGGCTCAGTGGATAGAGCACTGGACCTGGCAACAAGAAGACCTGCCCCTTGCCCCTCTCCCTCCACTGCTTGGAAATTATAAGATCATAGTATTAAATATGGAAGGAATCTTAGAAGCCACTCAGCCCAACCTCCTCAGTTTACAAATTTAGAAACTGAAGCCCCGGGAGATTATGACTTGCCCAAGGTCATACAGTGAGTAAGCAACAGAAGTGGGATTTTAACTCATGTCCTCTGATTCCAAATCCCAGAACAGTTGTTTCAAAGTCCTCCACTCTCCTCATGGCTCTAAAATTTTTCCCAGCCCTCTCTCACTCAAAAGATTTCCCCCACCTCCTGTTTTCTAGAGACCGAGGCCATCCAATCTTAAACTCCTCTTTGTCCCAACTCAGAATTCCCTGTGTTCACTGATTCCATTCACTTTCTCTATAGCCACTCAAAAAGAAATTGATTTTCCTCTTGCCAAAGCTAAACTTGCTGTCTTTATACCAAATTTCACCTCCTCCAGGACCTTGTCCCATCAATCATCCCTCCTTTCTCTTGCATTTTCAGCCTCTCCTTTTCTACTGGCTCATTTATTCCTACATACAAACATGTTCAGGTCACTTCTATTTTTGAAAGCTTTTTTGTACCTATTTTTTCCTGTAAATGACTATCTCAAACTCTCTTCCCTTTCAAGCAAACTGAAAAAGTATTAAATGCTATAATTGCTTTCTTATCCTTACTGCCCACTACAAAACTCCTTACAATATATTATAGTTTCTATGCCTGTAACATTACTGAAACTGTTCTCTCAGAGTTCACCCACGACCTCCAATCTAATGGCCTTTTCTCAAGCTTTATCCTCTTTCACCTGTATGTAGCATTGGACTACCCTCTTCTCTTGATTCTCTTTGGTTTCTATAACATTCTATTTTTCCTGGTTCTACTTCTTTAAAGCAACTATAGTATAGTAATAAATTAAGTATTGAATTTGTGTTCAAGAGACCATGGTTCATATTTAGGCTCTTTGTGTCATTACCTAGGAGAAGCATGGATGGAGTACCGAGTCAAGAAGTTAGGAAGCCTGGAGTTCGAATTTGGCCTCAGACAATTAGGAGCTGTGTGAACCTAGAAAAGTCACTTAAACTCTGTCTGCCTCAGTTTCTTCAATGATAAAATGGAGATAATGATAGTATATATGTCCCAGGGTTATTATGAAGATCAAATGAAATAATGCAGTGCTTAGCACATAGTAGGTGCTTTACACATGCTTGGTTTCCTTCCTGCCTGTATGATTGTGACAAAGCACTTCTCAGATCTTCCATTTATAAAATGGGTTTAATATTTGTGCTACTGATGTAATGGGATAGTTTATAAGGAAAGCATTCCATAAATTTTAATTTAATTTCTATAAATGTGGGATATTATTACTTTTCTGACTGCTCCTCTATCTCATCTGATGGTTATCCCTCTTCTTCCTTCCTTTCCTAGGTTTTGTCCTCAGCCCTCTCCTCTTCTTTCTCTGTACTTATCCCTTTGATGTTCTCATTGATTCTCACAATTTCAGCTACTACTTCTATGTGGATGATTCCCAAATGTCTATCTCTAGCTCTGATCTGTCTCCTGAGCTCCAGGCATTTGTTTCTGATTGCCTATCAAATATCTCCACCTGGATGTCCCACTATATCCTCACCCTGTATAGACAGCTTGTATTTCCCCCAAAACCTGCTCATTCTTCTAATTTCACTTGGCAACCTACCAACAAAAAGTTTAGGGCATTGGTTACCAAACTAGTGAACTTCATTTTCAGAGTCTTGGTAAGTCCTTTGTGAAGGATAGCCTAAATCAAAATAGAATTCTTAAAAAGAGACTCTTACTTTGAGTAGCATGTTTGGAACAGAAGGATGACATTCTGAGTAGGCTCATGGATTGGTTCTCTCACATCCCTTTTGTCCTTTCCCATTTCACCTAGAAAAACACCTGTCATGGAGTATACTAGGAAATGCAATGTCATCTTCAGAAACATCTGGAGTCCAAATTCTGGAGCAGTTGACCTTAAAAGGCAGAATAACTTTCTAGAAGTTTTACATGGAAGGTTAGTTGTCTGGCTTTGGGATTGAGGACAGGGAAGGACAGTTGATCATGACCACTGACATAGAATGTGATAGAGAAGACTACAAGGACGGTCATATCTCCCCCTCTCTTTTTCATAACTCTGTTTGTTGAAACCAAAGTCATGTAGGCTCTATTAGGCCCTGAAAATTTGTAGTGCAGAGCTCCAAGACTTCTGACCACTGATTCCAAACCTCAGGATTCAAGGAAGATACAATCCAGTTTCATCTGTGTTGAATGTTGATATGTGAATGGATTTTTAGAACTTCTGATTTAGTACTAAAATTTCACAAGCACAGGAGTCATATCTGTAGATAAGTAGTTTGTTTTTTTAACTAAACTTTTTCTCCAGTGCAGTCAGTATATATTTGAGCCCTATGTGTTCAACAAATACAAATTCTCTTTTCAAAAAGTAATCTCAGTGCAAGATTCCCAGGGACAAAGACTATATGACACTCCAGAGAACCTCTCCATCTCTGCCCCAGTTGCCTTCTTCTCATGCTGGCAACACCTCCACCCTTAAGGGCTCTTTCTCCAATTGGTGAGCTCTTTTCTAAAGTATCTGCAACAGCCATCATGCTCTTTGCAACCCTGCTCCAGCCCAAGACTCCTTAGACCAACTTTTTACCTTCTCCCACCTTCCCAGCCCCATTTTCAGCTTCCTTTTCTACACTGTCTTTCTGCTACTAGGATATAACCTCCCTGAGACAGATTTGTATTTGCCTTGCCAGTGCTTAGCACAGAGCTTGACATATAGGGATGACTTAGTAAATGCCTCATCTACCTACCTACTTACCTACCTAGCTATTATCTAGCCAGCTAACTGATTTGAACCATGGACAGCATTCATACGCATGTATGCCCTGAGCAATTAATTGATGAACACGTCTGATAGATTGCTTTTTAAATATAAGAATCAGCCGAATCTGGAGGTACAGAACCACCATAGATGGTACTCAAATAGAAACCTCCTGAATAACTCTGCTACAGGCATCGCATGTGGTCAAAATCTATTGATCGAGTACCTACACTTTGTTAGTTTTAATCATAACTATTAAACATTGAAATAATACAATAGCTGTCATTCACAAAGCTTTTCTTTGTAACATAGAAAGCCTGGGTATGTTCCTTAAGAAGAAAATTTAGGAGGTAAGCCAATAGAATGTGAAATATGGGCAGGGAATAAGCATTTACTAAGCATCTACTATGTGCCAGGCACTGATAAGCACTTTACAAATGTTATCTAATTGATCTGCCTAACATTCCTGAGAAGTAGGAGCTACTATCACCCCCCCCCTTTTACAGTTGAAGAAACTGAGACAGACAAAGACTAAGTGACTTGCCCAGGATCGCAGAGCTCCTAAATATCTGAGGCCTGGTTTGAACTCATCTTCCTGACTCCAGGCCCAGACGTTTAGGCCCCCTAGAAGCTGTTTCATTCTTGTTTCCTTATCTCTAGTGTCCAGCACAATGTCTGCCACATAGTGGGCACTTTATAAATATTTGCCGAATTGGCTAATGAAAGGCAAGGGAAAGCTTTACTAAGTCTGAAATTCACTAAAATCAAGCAAAGATTTGACTATAGCTTAAAACCATCAGGGACTGTAGCTGAAAAGGACCTTGAGACCATCTCATGCAAGCTTTATATTTCCTAGATGAAGAAATAAAGGCTTATTTTACAACTCAGGCTCATCAAGGCAAAAGCAACTGCCCCCAGGTCATACAGTCAGTCCATGGCTGAGCTGGTCAGTCCCTGAACTCAGACTTTCTGACTCCACATCCACTGCTCTGTGCTTCCACCCTTTGCAAACTCTTTCCTGGAAGGGTTACAGTAATTTAATTCTGCCAAGGATCAAGCATGTAGATGTCATATTGCCTTCCCTAAAAATGGAAATGATTCCAAGAATCATTCCTCTTTTGTACTGTCAAGCCCGTATTCCTTTTCTTAGTTTGTTCATCTAGTCTTCCTGTTGCAAATACCCAAGGGGGCAATACAGGCCTCATACCCATATTTTCCAAGTATAGGTGTTTGTCTGTAAAAGAATTGAGCCATGCTGAAGGTGGTTTCCAAATGAACACTGTTGCCTCTAACTAATTAATGGCCAAGAGGCTGATCTCAATCAATTATTCCTCTCGGGAGCATTATAATAGCCAAGGAAGTACAGCAAGAAGATGTGAGCTGTATCTTTTCACTGTATCAAACCAGCCTAATTGTCTGTGGGAACCACAGGCCAGCAAAAATAACTAGCATGCAGCATCCTCCACCTGGGTGTAATCCATCCGTCGATACTGTACACTCACTTCTGGCAGTGGGCTATGGGATGTTTTGCTGTGTGTGCTGCAATCAATCAGTCTCTTACACTTCTCAGTCCCTGAAGTAAACCTCAATGAATTGGGATAACCTGCCTCGCAACAGCAAATTGGCAATCTTGCAAGGCTTTGCTATTACTAATCGGCATCGCCATCTGCTGGCCTTTTGTAACATCCTGCAAGGGAGGCCGGCCAGCAGTATTCTCAGGGTTACTTCTCAGGGCTACAGCCTCATACTCTCCCCAGTCCAGATGCCAAGTCTCAGGGATTTCCCTGCAGGCCCTAGCGTGCCATGCGTATTGCAGTACAGAGTGTCACGATGATGCCACTGCTTACTATTTCAAGGTTACTTGCAGTGGGTTTGGTAGCTCAAGGTCTATTTCAATATTGTTTTTTCTTCCAGATGATTGTTACACAACCTCATTTTTCTTCTTGGGAGGAAGAACTTATATTTTATCTAGATTCATTTACCCATTGGCCATAGGGGATAGTCACCTCTGTTGTAAGAAATGATAGATTGCCAGGCTGAATATACGATATATTAGATTTGATTTGAGGGAGAAAAGGAAGGGATGACCAAAAAAATCACTCTCCACTTGCTTGGCAAATCAAAACAGGAACACTGTAGCTGAAAACCCTCCAAGAAAAGCAGAAGAGTACATTTTTTCCTGACCAAAATTACAATTTAGATTTAGAGCATGATGAGGAGGGAGCTGTCCCTGGTTCTATTTCTCATTAGCTTTCTCCAGGACTCCAAGGTTCATGCCAATAAACTTAATTAGACTTGGGGAGGGGCAAAGCAACCTGTCAAAAGAGTCTGTGACAGGTACTGAGGAGAGAGGCAACCAGTCATCACCGATGATAAGATTTGGGAAAGGATTTAGGGAAAGATGGGATTCTTGGAATTCATTATGAACCATGTATCCCAACTCTTTTTTATAGGTGAAGAAACTGGGTCCTATAGAGGTGAACAGATTGTACAAGATGACATAGTTGGTGGATGACAGAGGTAGGATTCAAGCCAAGGCTACAATCCTCAATCACACATCTAGTACTGGAAGAGATTTAGAGAAAAGCTAATACCACCACCACCAGCACCCCATTCTACAGATGAGAAAATGAGGAGCAGGGAAGTTAAATGCCTTTCCCAAATCCCACAGAAAGTAACTGGCAGAGAAAGGACTTGATTCTAGGTCTCTAGCCCTAAGGCCAGATCTCTTTCCCCATAGCATGGTGTCTGACTCCAAATATAGTACTCTTTGTCACACATAGCTGCCCCCAGAAGTCTGGGAAACTAGTGCTGGAGGCAGATCTCAATTAACAAAACTATAGAATGGGGTTCTTAGTCTGAGAGTCCATGAATTGGTATTTTTTTCATTCTGATAATTATTTTAACATAATTGGGATTTTTATAACCCTGTGTATTTTATTTGAGGCATTTTAAAAATATTCTGAGAGAGGTTCATAGGCTTCACCAGATTACTAAAGTGGTCCATGATATGATAAGCTTAAGTATCCCCATTATAGACCTTATGATGTGTCCTTCAAAGAAGGCTTATAGACCTTAATGATAAGACTCCTCTCACTCCATTTGTAACCAGTTGGAAACTTCTTGAGGGAAGACAGAGCCCTAAAGCACTAGTCAAAAGGTTTATAAGTTTATATTCAGTGATCAAAAAGACCTTTACAGATTTTCTAGATTAGCCTTTTGCCTTCAGGCAGGTGACTATCTCCACCATTCCTCCAAGCAAATGCAAACTCCTTGAAGGCAGAAATGGTTTCTTTTTCTCTTTGTCTTTCTAGCACAGAGCCCTATTCATAGAACAATAGATTTAAAGCTAGAAGGGATCCCCTCCTCTTACAGATAAGAAACTCAAGACCCAGTTAGAGTAGATCACTTGTCCAAGGTCACAGAGATAGGAAATTCCAGAGCCAGAATCTTAACTCAGGTCCTCTGGCTCCAAATCAAACACTCTCTCTTCTATGAGACACAGTAGATGCTTAGTAATTTTTAGTAGAATTGAATTGAAGAAACAGTTATTTGTTGTCTATTGTCTTTGAAATAACTAGAGTTTGGAATCCCCCAATATTCCACCTCTTCCCTTTGACTCCAATCACAACTCAACAGGTATTTATTAAATCGCTACTGTGTACAAGGCACTCTTATACACAAGCATTTATTTAATCCCTGCTGTATACAAGACACTCTTCAAGGCACTGAGCATATAGGCAAAACCAAAAATTAGCCCTCGCCCTCACTTGTCACTTGGATATGACCATTGAGCTACTTGCTCACATCTGACACATCCCAACATTTTTGTCAAAGGAAATGCCTTATAAGACACAATCAAAACTTCACTGAAATCAATCACTTGACATCTGTGACTTCCCCCTTGCCTACCCAGCCTGTCACATTGTCATAGAAGCATGGCTCCATTACTGTGGCATCATATGCTCTGCACAAAATCAGGCTGTGTGTATCTCACGTACTTATAAGTCATTATCCTAGTTTCTAACCGGATATTGATGTGATAGTGACCAGACTATTAGAGGCATCCTTTTTTTCCCTCTACATTTTTATAGATCTTCACCACATTTGTCTTTTGTGATTGAACCAGACACATTTTCTTAGGATTCGGTTCTATGAACTTTAGAAGAGATTATAATGGGATGCAAGAGAAAGAATTCTGGGTTTATGGTCAGAGGATCTGGGGTTTAAATCCAGGGTTTTCCTGTGTGACGTTGGTTAAATCATTTTACCATTCTCAGCTTCAGTTTCCTTATCTACAAAATGAAGGGATTGGGCTATACGAACTCCAAGGTCCCTCCTTCCTATCACTGAGACTATAGTTATCCTTTCCACTTCATGAGAGTTAAGGGCATGGTGTCCCTGCAATCTGGAAAATCCATGTAAAATTGTTTGGCTCTCCCTTTATACCAGAGTAGAAGATTCAATTATTATGGTATTAAATACAATACTATATATATATGTATAGTTTCTAAACTTTTTCTGTGTTGTCCGCTGGCCTTTGTGTATTGTCTGTGGCTTCCACAAAATTCCCCAAAACTTCCCATTTAATTTCTTATGCGGAGCCATGATATATTGAAACCATAATTGGGAAAGTTGTGATGTGGAAAGGAAAAATACATTGCATTGGTGGCACTGAGGGTGGGAGACAGTATGGAAATAGTGGGTAGAATTTTTGATTTGAAGTCAAGAAGGCTTAGGTTTGAATCCTGCTTCAGATACTATTTGTCATCAGACAGCTATGTGGCATTGGAGAAGTCACCCAACACCCCCACCCCAGGCTCAGTTTCTTCATATAGATAATGGACATTAATGGCTAGAGTAATATAACACAAAATAGTTGTGAGGCTCAAAGGAGATAATATGGTAATATACATGAAGCAATTGGCAGACCTTTAAACTCTATTTAATCACCAAGTATGATGACGATCATGAGGGTGATGAGCACGATGAGGATGATGATGATGATGATGATGATGTTAAGGACTAGGGAGCACAAAGTATACATACATAGGATGGAAATTTCCCTAAGGTGTAGAAAATCAAAGCAATTAACCCTGGAACTCCACGCTTGGAGACCTTTAAGGTACTAGGAAGGTAAAAGCAGTGGTTAGGAAGAAAGACATAGCACTGTCCCTGGGGTACTTTAAAAAAATTGAAATGCTTGGTGTATATGATCAGCACATACTTAACTGCTGCTTACCTCCCCTCATCAAGTACAATTCAGGCTTGTTGCCAAGCAACTGGGGCTAGCTGCCTCCCTTCTCATTTACATACATCTCATATTCTTCATGTTGTCCTTTGATGACATCTCTTCTTTTCTTCTATGGCTACCTTTAACCTAATCTGTATTTTGCATATACGTTTGTATTTGCATTTTTTCTCCTCCATTAGAATGTAATGTCAAGGCCAGGGTCTGTTTTGTGGTTCTCTGCATCCCCAGCACTTAGCCCAGTGCCTGGCACATAGTATGCATTGAATAAATGTTTTCTGAGTGATTCTGTTATGCTCCCAAACTGCCCTTGATGTTCATTTGAATCAGATTTCATCTCTCTAAAATAGCTTAGGACGTATGGTCCATTACAGATTGTCTTACCGTTGCTGGCGTATCTTTTACTTCCAAGGAAGGGAATGCTTCCCCATTCAGACTGTATAAAATGATTGAAATATTATAAAATTAAAATATTAATAAAATTAGTATAATATTAAAATTATTAAGATGAATAAAAATCATTTTGTAGTGAAACTGCATCTACTGTTATTGATGGCTTGCCATTCAGACAAAGGTGAAGATGAGCAAAATGTTTGTCCTTCAACTAAACACATTTAAAATGAGATCTCAACTCTATCAAGAACCAGAAGTGTGCACATGAACAAGTCACTGAATTTTTCTGAGTGTCAGTTTCTTCATCTGTCAATTGCATTGTTCTGTCCATATAGTTACTAGGTAAACTGTCCTTATTGATGAAGGAACTTGATATCACTAGGTTGGATCTTACTTTCCTCTTCATGAATCACCTTATTTGCTCACTTGTTTCAAGAGCACCATTTGTTAGGAACTATGTACACATATTAATTCTTGTAGTTGTCCAAATGGAGGAGACATTACTTATCCAAAGATAGTTCCTGGAGATATTCCTGTTTGCAGATGATATTGTATTCATTGCATTGAGTCAAGTCAAATTGACAACCATTTATGAAGCACTTCCTATGTGTCAGGCACTGTGTATAAGCACTGAGGATATAAAAATATGGATAAAATGCAAAAAATATCCCCTACCCTCAAGGAGCTCACAATCTATTGGGAGAGAAAACAACTATGTACAAACAAGATGTATACACAAGATAAATTGGAGATAATTTCAGAAGGAAAATACAAACACTAAGAAATTGGGAGGTGGGAATTTAATTGAAACATGAGTTAGGAGGCAGAGACAAAGAGGGAGAAAATTTCGGGCATGAGGAGTAGCCAATGAAAATTCATGGAGTTTGGAGATGGAAGGAACAAGGATGCCAGTGTCCCTGGGTTGCCAGTAAAGGAGACCAAGGTATAAGAAGAAGGGACAGGTAGGAAGGGGTCAGGGTGGAAAAAGCTTTAAAAGACACAGAGAATTCTGGGTCACCATAGAACTATGTCAATGAGATTCATAAATTCCTAAAATAGATCACCCAGGAAAAACTGAGTAGATGAAGAATACATATTGATCAAGCTATGGCAATAGCCATAAGCATCTCATTGCCCAAACACAAAAGACAGATGTTGAATAGGAAGAGGAGATCAGACTGGATATCTTCTGAGAAACTGAGAAGAGCTTTCAATGATCCTATAATGCTTATAACTATAAAAGTCCAGTGTATGTATATATACATATACATATGCATATATACACACACATACACATACATATACATATATGTGTACATACGTATGTGTATATATAGCATCATGATATTGGTGATATATATAGAGAGATATAACTATGTATAGATACATCTATATCTATATATGTACATAACCAATACCGTGATGCCATATGACTATAAATCATGGAGTACTGGGATCTCAGAAGATTCACAAGTATAGGTGATCTGAAGAGAAAAGGGAAAAAGATAGTGCGGGTGTGGTTTTGACTTGATTGTACCATATTGCCAGTTATGACTTGGGTGCAAGAAGTGGCACAGAAGAGATTCTCAAGGACATATGACCAGAAAAGGTAAATTGCAGGCAAATGTAGCAAGTTAGGACAAAAAGATGGAGAGCCGAAGTCTTTCACTGATATCCAAGAAACATTAAAAGAACCAGAGGGAGGTCTCTGGTAAATTAAGAGTCTTTTCTCTATGACTTATGGAAAAATGTGGACAAGAAATGCACATTATGACATAGAAGGGTTGCTATATGAATTATTGAAGGGATCTCTTGCACTGATAAGATACTAGCTTCATTAAAGTGAGTTCTTGAAGTTGAAGTGCATAGAAAGCACTATGCTAAATTCGGAGAGATACAAAAACAGCCAAGGCACCTTAGTTTCTTAATCTAGTAGGAGTAGGGGAACACAATACATATACAAGTATGAAATAGTTTTATAAAAAGCATAATGCAGAATAAAGACATAAGGTAGAAAATGCTTTGTGAAGGCTAAGAAAAAAGTCTAGGAAGACAATAAAGTCTTTAGCTGGCCAACATATCAGGTAAGATTTTGTTGTTGCTGGTGACAGATATGCATAATAAAGGCAGAGAAATGGACCAGTATGGAAGAGGGCAATGGCTTTTGTTCCTGTTCATTTTCATTTGCTTACCAATGAGGAATGATTTGAGAGTAGTGTGGGCTTCATAACGCCAGCCTCCATATAGCCACCATGTATTGGGTAGGAAGGAGAATATAGCAGTCGAGTCCAAAAATTAGGTCTGAGGAGAAGAGGGAATTCAAAATGAATTAAACAAGAGTTATGATGTATCTCTAATTCTTTCAGATAATTTTCTGGCACTATGGACTTCAAATCTGTATCAGACATAGAAAGTCAAAAAGAATAGATTTAAACTTTGCCTGGGATACTTTGACTAGCTTCTGCTCGTTGCCTTTAGAAAGATGAAGTGACTCATAACTTCAGTTGTGGTTTAAATAGTTGTCATCTTGTCCTGGTCAAGAAGAAGTTTTGTAATCACTGAACCTTACTATATGAGATTTGAGCCTTACAGATGATCCTGAAGAGCCAAAGTCATTCTGACAACATATATCTCCTATCTGTTCCTTCTGTACATGTGGAACTGTGGCTGTATGTGTGGGATCATGATATCTGTTCTCCATGATTGTCCTCTGGTTGCAAGTATTCTCTGTTTCTGTGCTCACTGATGGTATGGTAGGTAACTTTCGAGATAATCTATCGCATGCGTTCAGACAGGTGGGGTCTTGTCTCTATTTGCTAGGCTACCTATTTAAATATTTGTTGTTTTGAACTGTATCTTTTGACTAACTGGTAAAAATAAACACATTAATGATGGGGTGGGTGGGGTGCCAAGGAGACACCCTGTCACGATTTTGGAATATATGCTGACCCACAGAACATTTCAAACCTTGACTATCTTTTCTGGGGTTCCTCATGTTGAGAAAGAGTGGCATGTATACTACAGAAAGATCATTTCCAAATCCAACACGATGGGGTGGCAATTTAGCTGGGCCCCAACAAATTATTAGGATCTCAACAGGACAAGGGCATTTGAGGCATAGGACATAATGTGTATAAATGCACAAAAATGGCAAAGTCCTGGGCACATAGGATGGACAAGAATTAGTCTACCTTGGTCAGAATGTTGAATGCATGGGAAGAAGTATGACAAAAAGGTAGACAGTTAGGAATATGACTGGGTCTAAACCGTTGCCTTTTATTACCAATAACGCCAAGTTTTTTTCTGAATATGAGACCAGAACATCAAGACGTAAGAGGCAGCTAAGGGATCTAATGGATAGAGCCCCAGGTCTGGAGTCAGGAAGACCCGAGCTCAAATTCAGCCTCAGATACTATGTAACTGTGTGACTCTGGGGTTGGTTTGTTTGTTTTGGCCTGTTTCTTTCACAACATGACTTACCTGGAAATGTATTTTGCATGACTAAACATGTATAACCTATGTCAAATTGCTTGCCTTCTCAATTGGGGGTAGAGAGGAAAGAAGGAGAGAACTTGGAACTCAAAATTTGGGGTAAAAGAATGTTAAAATTGTGTTTGCATATAATTGTGAAAAATAAAATATTAATTTTTTTTATGAAAACTAGGTGACTCTGGACAAGTGCTTTCACCTCCATCTGCCTCAGTATCCCCATTTGTAAAATGAGGATGATAATAATAGTACCTGTCTATTAGTGTTAAAATAAATAAGGATAAAAATGAGATAATATCTAGAAAACACTTTGCAAACCTCCTCTTATTGCTATATAAGCATTACTTCCTTACTCCTGACCTGGCTTTCTGTTTACTTCCCTGCCTGTTCTTCAGCATCACTATTGCTCAGAAAGAGTGCTGTTGAGTCGCTCTCTCCTGAAGGAGTGCGCCTCTTGGCAGGATCCTTAAGTGGCTTTTAACAGACTGAGGTGTTCTGCCTCATCCCTGGAGTTTTCCATTATCACTGATTTGAGCCTGAGAATTAATTAATTAATCCAAACTTAGCAGTGGGTTTAGAACTCACACCTCTGTGTGTGAGGTTGATTTGATCTTAATTAAATATAACTTTCTCTTTCGAAGAAGAAAGAGCACACAAGTCTCTCCAAGATGATGAAAATGGCTATCATGCGTCCTCAGACCAGGATTATAGAAGGGGTTGGATGGATCTCTTCTCAGTAATGCTGAGCTTTTAAATTGATTCTACAAATTATAAGGATTAATAAACAAGGGTCTACTGTATTCCATAGGAGCTGGGCATATAAATACAAAAAATGAAACAACCTCTGTCTTCAAAGAGTTTCCATTCTCCTGGATGATACGAACATATTCATAGATAAGTAAAATAGAAGATGTATGTGAAGTAAGTTCAGCCTTACCTTGAGTAGGGGCACTAACAACCAGGGGAATCATTTGTTATTGATGACTTCTTGAGGTGGCAACACGAGTTGGGCCTTGAAGTGAGACAGGAATGCAAAGTGACAGAGGTGAGGAAGGAGAACATTCCAGGTATGAGGGGAAATCCGTACAAAGGCATCAATGTGGACAATGGGCAGTGCTATGTGTGGGGAAAACCAAAGCATTCCACTTTGTCAGGAGTATAGACTATGTGAGGGAGAGTACTATAGGATCATCCTGGAAAAATAGACTGGGACAGGATTGGGAAAGGCTTTAAATTCCATGCAGGGGAATTCATATTTTATCCTAAAGCAAAGGAGAGCTGCTGACATTTCTTGAGCAGAAAAGTGACAGTCAAATCTGTGCTTTAGGAATACCAATTTGTCCTCCATTGTGGACAGTTGATTGGAGATGGAGAGAAATTAAATGCAATGAGACCAATTAGGAGGCTGTTGAAGTAGGTGACAGGAGCCTGGAATAGGGTCTTTGCAATATGAGTGGAGAGACACAGGTAAATTCAGGAGTTGCAGACTTGGCAACTGAGTAGACATGGGTGCTGGGCGTCATCTCTTACATTGCGAACCTGAGAGACTAGACGAATGGTGGTATGCTCAACAGAAATAAAGAAGTTTGGAGGAAGATGGAACTATTATTTTCTTGTTGTTTAGTCATTTTTCAGTTGTGTCTGACTCTTCATGACCCCATTTGGTGTTTTCACATCAAAGATTCTGGAGTGGTTTGCCATTTCCTTCTCCAGTACAGTTTACAGATGAAGAAACTTAGGCAAACAGAGTTAAGTGATTTGTCCAGGGTCACGTAGCCACACAGTCTAAGACTGTATTTGAACTCAGGGAGATGAGTCTTTCTGACTCCAGCCTGGGCAATCTATCTACTGAGCCACCTAATTGTCCCCAACTATTTTTATTTTTAATGCTTTATTTATTCTATTTTTAATTTATGGAAAAAAACAAGCATTTCCATAACATAGTAGAATTTTTTAAAAAGATAATTGCACATGAAACTACAAGTATATCATGTACAACTATTCCTTTTAAATATATAATAAAGCTATCATATAAATTTCTTTTTTCACTCTCTAGTGATAGCTACCATTAGACACAAATATGTATGTATGTATGTGTGTATATATATATATATATATATGTATACATATATATATGTAAAGATCATTCTATATATACTTCTACTTACCAATTCTTTCTCTGAATACAAATAGTGTCTTCCTTCTTAGGTCCTTTGTAGTTAATTTGGGTTTTTAACTATTATTACTCAACTATAAAAAACAAGCTCGAGGATCCCAG
>CM053626.1:276345321-276359487 GCA_028646595.1 Phalanger gymnotis
CCTGTGCACAGGTGAATCATGGGGAGAGCGCGGGAAAGAAAGGGGAGGAGAATAGGAGGAGAACAGGAGAAGAATAGGCAGAGAGTAGGTGGGGAGTAGGCAGAGAATAGGCGGATCAATGTAGTCCTGGTACTACGTAATGAAGGCTATAAAATCTGGTCACTGTCTTAATTAAACGGAGCTAATTCACCATCCTGGCTTCCGTCTCATCATTGCCCGCGAGATCAGGCCTTTGCTGGACAAAGGCCTGGGAGTATGGGGTAAGAGATTTACCCTTACAGTAGAGCCACTTACCCAATATCACCCAGCTAATTCGTAGCGTAGTTGGGATTATAACTATTCTCCTAATTTTCAATCCATGGCTCTTTTTACTACACTGTAATCTATTAAACAAGTATTCCTTAACCTCATAGAAGTAGTTGCTTTTCCAAAAGCCACTTGGGATAGCTGTACACTACAAGACACCCCATGCTACTCCTTCTATATACTCAAAATCCTGGCTTCTATACCTCTATAACTTTTAGAGATTTGCTGAGCCCCATTATCTCTCCTGAGGGACTTCCTTTTAACTGGGAAAGTGGCTGAGATAATAATCATGGGTGGATGAGTGGATATTTACCTAGAACCCCTTTGTGTCCTGTATCTATCTCCCTGATCCCTGCCTCCATGTCCTGGCCTCTGCTTCCATAACTTTTCACATTCTCTTTCTTCCACATCTCCTCTTGGCTTCCTCATCCTACCCTCTTCTCTTCCCACATAAACTAACTATTATCGGAGAAGAGTTAGAGACAGAAAATACATAAAAGGAGTGAATGGGGGAGTTGGAATAAAAAAGCAGTAGTGGAAATCCTTGATAATTACAAGTCTGGGGAGGGAAAAGAAGAACTCCTGGGTGAAGATTTGTCAGTGACCTCTATGTCATAATAGATTTCTGGTGGGATGACCCACTTGCTATATGTCCCTACTCAACCACCGTTGGACAAATGGTCTCTTGTCCATTCCTTGTCTTCTCACTGTTCTCTAATCTGCTCTGGGCGGCCCTTGACAAAATATCATCACTATAATAAGTGAAGGGCTGTCAGTGAGGAATAGAATGATATGTCACACCACAAGGGGTATTGCTAGAAAGTTGGTAGGGGAGCCAAGAGAGGAAAGATCCCTGCTGTTATACACACTACTTGGAAATGTTGTTAGGACATAGCAGAAGCTCTTTATCTAGAGGACTTATATTCATAGGGGAAGCAATGGATTGGCAGTCTTCTTTGCTGGTGCAGTCAAGACTAATGGTCTGAAAACTTTCTAAACACACTCATGTCCCATTTACAAATGACCTCACTCAACTGTCATGGAAAAGACCAAAGAACTAAATAGTATAGGTGCTATAGTCACAGTGTAATTAGTTGTTGTTCAGTTGTTTCAGCTATGTCTGTCTCTTCACAACCCTTTTTTGGGGTGTTCTTGGTGAACATAGTAGAATGGCTTGCCATGTCCTTCTCCAGCTCATTTTGCAGTTGAGGAAACGGAAGCAAACAGAGTTAAGTGACTTGCCAAGGATCACACAGCTAGTAAATATCTGAGGCCAGATGTGAACTCAGGTCTTCCAAATGCCAGATCCAGAGCTCTATCCACTGCACCACCCATCTACCCAGTGTAATTAGAGGACTAATGAGAGGCCCGTCCTTAGAGTATGCAATGTCTGCTTCCAATCTATGTGGAGGTTTGGTAATCCTCCTTCCAGAAGTTTATGATGGAAGGTCCCTTTCCATCCCCACTTAAGAGAATGCACATATTACCCATTTGGCTTACTATGTAATGATGGAAAGTTTTTTAATTCACCACTGAGCTGGAACTGAATGTACATACAAAAGTTTGGGAAATATTAATTCTCTTCTGTCATCCCTTGTAGTGAAAGATACAAGAGTTGATCTAAGCTTTTGAGTGGAGAGAGAGATAACAGCTGTCACAAGCTGCCTTATCTCCCCACTTGTCTTCCATATGGCCATGAATGTCCTCTGTATACACACACACACACACACACACACACACACACACACACATTTGTTTGCATATTGTCTCCTCTATTGTCCTCCATATGGTCATGAATGCAGGCCACTGTTATTCCTTTTGCCCCTATGTGTTTTTTTTCTAATCTTAAGTTAGTGAATATAAGAGATGGAATAGATCAGATTATAAGTCTCTAAGCCTCAAAAGGTTGGAAGAACCATCAAAGGTCCCCCCAACAGTTAAAGTCAGTAGCACCAGTGGCCAAATCTGATACAGAGCCAGCCCTGAGGAGCAACCCACTTGACTTAGCCCAGAAGTATGACAAGCCAACAGCTGAGACATCATGTCCTATAGGCAAGAGAGTGACTCATCCATCAGCTTTGCCATACCCAGAAGTGAACTTGATGGGAGAGGAAGAAGGGTTATGTTTTGTCATGTAGCGCATTGGCTCTGAGCTCACTCTTTCAACCCCCACTCAAAATGACAGGTTGGATCCCCAAAGAAAGGCTACTACCTCTCCTCTTAGGATTCTAGGGATGATTCTGAATGACTGAGGAAGAGGTGCTTTTCTAGCACTATTTTTCATGAGCCGCTATCTGCCATGCTCCCCCTATATCAATCACCGTCCTGAAACCTGGGGAGAATGAACTTGAAATTAAAGTGGTTGCTACTAAACATTTCCCTCATAGATTTCATTTTGGAGTACAGCATATTAGATAGACAATCATTCCCAGTGTCTCAGCAGCCAAGTCCATTCATTACTAGGCTGAGTCAAGCAAGTCATTCCTTGTGTTGACTCCTCAGCGGGCATGGATAGTGCTGCTACCTGCTGACTCTGCCAAAGACTTCAGATGCTGGACTTCTGGTGGCTCTTCTGACATTCTGAAGCTCAGAAGATTGTAACATAGACTATTCTGTCTCATTTACTCATTCACTTCAGATCAGGAAAGAATGAGCACAGAGACAAAGAATTGGAGGTATTCGTGGCCATACGGTAGCTGGATGGGAGGCAGTCTCCTAACCCGAAAGCTCACAGCAGTTCTAGCCTCACTTGCTCTTAGAGAAGAAAGAGAGAGGGATCATTTGTTCTGGCCTTTTATATGCGCACTCATTTTGTCTCAGAAATCATCTAAAAGGCTTTTTATCACCATGCAGTAAGGCAAAAGGAAATAGAGAATACTTATGCATACTCTGAATCAAGGGAGGAAAAGGCTCCCTCTGTCATGCATTTCCAGAAGCAGGATTCCCAGCTTTCCATGTGGATTGGCATTAGGAAAAGGGTACTATCCATGCTATAAGGACTGGGACTTCAATGCCCAGTCATTTCCACTGAAAAAAAGATCATAGATTTAGAGGCGGAAATGATCTTAGAGGTCATCCAGCCCCCTCACTTTACAAATGAGGAAATTCATTACACAGAAAGATGAAATTGATTGCCAAGGTCACATAAATAATAAGTGGCAAAGCTGAGATCTGGCTCAAGTTATCTGAATCCAAAGTTAACCTTCTTTCCATTGAACTATGGTGCCTCCCAACTAGAAAAACTGAGAATCCCACAATAGATTCCCGGGATATGGTTGGAAAACAGTGATAGTGAATGGGACCCACACAGAACATGTTAAGAACTGGTGAATTTTTTATTCATTCCAGTACTTGGAGGCCATATCTAAACAGAGGAATATCTGAATTGGACACCTATGCCCATCCTTTATTTAATACTCAACCTCGTGGCACTCTGTAAAATGATTAGAATATGTTATAAAGTCCCTCCCATCCCTTCCTTTGCTCTGTGGTCTAGTGGAAAGAGCACTGGGCTTGAAAGTGAACTTCAATATGAGTCTCTGTTCTGTCACTGATTCCATAAACAAGTTACTTTTCCTAGCTGAGCCTTGATTTCTTTGAGGCGCTATTCAAATCGATTCAATTCAAAAGACATAGCTAGTGTATGCAAAGGACTACAGTTATTTTTCCTAGTCTATTTAATTTTACAAAACATTTTCTTCACAATAAGGGTATGAGATAGGGGGGGTGCAAAACTTTTTATGCCCATTTTATAGATGAAGAAAATAAGGCCCAAAGATATATCACTTGCCCTATGTCACACAGGATTTTCACCTGGGTCTTTTTGACTCCGATTCTAATGTTCTTTCTATTACATCATCCTGGGGTGGCTATTGCTTCTGTGGAGATAGCAAAAGCTGATATTAGATTTCAAACTCCATGAGGGCAGGAATTAGGCCCACCTAATTCACCCTGTACAGTAACATGTGCTTGAAATGTGTGAAAGGTTGTCATATGGAGGAGAGATTAGACTTGTTCTAAACTTTGCGTTACAAAATTTGGGTCCAAGTCAAGACCTGATACTTGTCAGCAGACCAGGTTGTTTTGCCATCGGGATCTGCCCTGGCTTCTGACTTCCCCATACCTCTTGCAATAACCCCCTTCTTCCTGGTCCCTCCATTTATGCCCATGGTCTGTAGTCCTTGACCAGTTACAATGTTCAGCAGATCGATACTATGAATGGCACCTGGAGACAAGAAAAAGTCATACTTCTACTCCTAATTTACGCTTACTCTGAGTATGCCAGTGGTTAAAATGCCGGACCTGGAATCGGTAGGATCTGAGTGTGAATACCATATCAGACATTAACTACATGACCCTAGGAGGGTCATTGAACATTGATTGGCGATGGTTTCTTCAACCGTCAAGTTAGGCTCCATAACTTTTAAGGCCTCTCTCAATTCTAAACCTGTGTGCTGGCCCCTCAGAGACTTGGTGACTTTATTGATGTGGGACTCGCTTTGAAGGTCCCGATCCCATTCCACTCATTTCTGAATCATGTTGGAGAGCTACATCTAAGGTTTAGCACAGTGCCTGGCAATAGTAGGCACTTAACAAATACTTGGTATTATTCTTGACCTGGATCATGAAGGAATGTGATCTAGTTCAGCGCCTTCATTTTACAGATAAGGAACAGGTTCACAATGGGTTAAGTAAATCATCCAAAGTCCTGCAACTCATGAGTGCTGGAGCCAGGGCTCAATCTTAGATCATCTAATGCAAAACTCAGTACTTTTTCCATTACCTTAATACCTGGGTCTTCTTATTCTGTGTAATTCTGGTCAGTGACCTCCCATGGCTCAGCAAAGAGGGTTACCCTAATGTTTTAGATGGTTTCTTTCAGGCCTCTTAATATTTCATGGGTACCAATGTAGCACTGTAGCACCGACCGCATGTCATCCTTTACTCTTTCTACCATTCTGGCCCATACAAGTTCCACCATGATGGGCCCCAAACAAGTGCTACCATGATGGGACTCATCATGACATTTTTGTGATGTTCAGTTTCGGAAGACTCTGTTGGATAATTCCAAGCTGCAAAGACTTTGAGTTAAGTCTGACGGCGAGGCTTTTCCTGCCTTAGGAGAACTAGCCGCGCTAAGGATGGAGAGGTTTATCGCTAGTAAGTTAGGAAGTAAGAGATGAATTCTTTGCTGATGACAGCTTCCAAGCCAAAGAAAAATACCAAACAATCCTCAGTTTTTTCTGACCCCTTTATGCTTCTGTGATGATGGCGGCAAAACGGCAGACAGGGAGCAGAGTGTACTAAGAACCATGCAGTTTTTAGACCATCTTTAAACATTAATTTAACTATTAGTACTCTAAATTTGAGATTTCTGTCTAATGCCAAATGATATATCACTAAAGGGACTGAACCACATCAATATTAACACTCACTATAAATGAATCCAGAACAAAAGAGCTCCAGCTAATTGGAAGATTCTCCCTGGAGAGACAAATAAGAGTTGGCCAAGTTGATTTGGTTGTGTTCCTAAAAGCAGTAACCTCAGGACCAAAGCTCTGAGCTAACAGGGACAGAGTTCAATCTTGATGGCTTCTTAATAATAACTCTAGGATTTGTGCTTTCCCCACCCAGAAGTAACCCTGGAAACATCAGAATCTGATTCCCTTAGGGGGAATTCAAGTCTCTTGCAAGTATCAAGTGAACAAAGCATAGAATTTATTAAAAGTCATGAAATGAACAGAGGAGGGATGAATATCTTAGCCTAGTTAGCAAAGAAATGATTACAGCACACTCTCTGGTAAGTGACATTTTTCCCCCTACTCCAGAGTGTAGTTACATGGACCTTGAAAAGCTGCCAACACCTTTGAATCAAGAGCCCGCCCTGCAGGAAGCTCTCAGTGCCTGAGGGCTCATCCAATGTCCCTTACCTACATCCTTCTCTCTGGAGTCTGTCCTCTACTCCCTTTAGCCTGGTTCCTTACTGGAGCCACCTGATCGCCATCAGCACCTTCTACATAGTTCCGACCACCAGGGCATCTTGACTCCCACTGTCCCCAGGACAGCTTAGTAACTCCCTGTCTCTTGCTCATGAGCTGCTTCCAATTTCCACTGCAGCTAGCTTGCATTTCTCATCACTACCCTCCAGAAGCCCCTTTCTCCTTATGGCTCTGTTTTCTCCAGAAGACCCAGTGCCCCACTTCTCGAGCTCTTTGCCCTGGCAGCTGAAGCAACAAAGCCCTGTAGAGCAGGAATGGGGGCAGAAAGAGTTGGAAGGGAGATACACTTAGATTTCTCGGTACCTTCCACTGCATGTAGCAGAGTGGCATGCGGTAAGTGTTAGTTAATTACTTACTTAATTAAGGCACTGGCCACCTGGATGATGGCTTCAGGGGAAACAGCAGTGGCAACATATGCTCAAGGTCAGTTTTACTCACTTTCCAATCTTGCTCAGGTCCAGCCCTGCCCAGTCACGGACAGGGTACCAGAAAAGAATGGAGCCCAATGTTTGGTTCCACGTGTCCTGAGCCGGAGATTAGAAAGCACTCTACTCCCCCCTCCCCAATGCCTCAGAACAAAAATCTACTCAGCATTTCCGCAGAAAGGTAACATAGCATGTTGCTCTCTAGACACCTCTCTCTGTCTCTGTCTCTCTCTGTCTCTGTTTCTCTGTCTCTCTCTGACTCTCTGTGTCTCTGTCTCTCTGTGTCTCTGTCTCTGTGTGTGTGTGTCTGTCTCTCTCTGTCTGTCTCTCTCCCTTTCTCTTTCTCTCTCCCTTTCCCTCCCTTTTACCCCCTTTCCCTCCTTGCCTCCTCTCTCTCTCTCTCTCTCTCTCTCTCTCTCTCTCTCTCTCTCTCTCTCTCTCTCATACACACACACACACACACACACAAATACACAAAGTCACAGAAAATAATTGAATCCCTTCCGGAAGAATGAAGAAAAGAGATGTTGAAAATTTCCAGCTTGCCAGGGCAGGGAAGAATGAGGAGAGTGAGTTCCCTGTTAACCACCAAAAAGCACCATCGTTTAACTAAGGGAGAGGCGGAATAAAGTTTCTGCCTAGGAGTGGACAAGGCACTATCTGACTGTCCAAGGCATCTGACCCAACTGGGTAACATTCAGAGCTACACTCAGACTAAAGTAGAGCCAGAAAGTATATTGGTCCTTTCTCTGGGAAAAATGAAATCAAGCCCCGCTGTTACTAACTTCTGTACTGAGTGCAAATGGGAAAGTATCCAGTGTGAACTGAAACTCTTGGCGGCTGATGCTTTTCTTTGTGGTGCGCTGTCTCTGGTAGGGACTTTGGACTAGGTTCTGAGCTGGAAATATAACTGCAAGATGCATTCAGTTGGGGTAGAGAGAGAGTTAGGAATTAAAAGACAATGTGCCTGTGGATAAGGGAACATTTGAAAATGTAGGAGGGAAGAAGAGCCCTGCTCTGTTAGCAGAGCCTGGTGTCTGCCTGCTCCTTGGCTTCCAGGGAGCAGTTTTCTGAGTCTCAGGCTCTTCTGTACCTTGTAGAGAAATTTCTCTTTCACACTTACCTAATGTGAAAGGGGTAAAGATGAAAATTAGATGAGTGTACCTGAAAAGATTTGGGAATCAGGAAGGGGAGATGGTACTTGCATGAACCTGAAATCGGTGGTACTAGATAGAATCTGCCACCTCAAGAGAGATCAGCAGAAGGGCTCTGAGTTCCTAAGTCACCTCAACTAATGAGATCCTTACTCACCAGGAGAGCGTTATTCTTATTCTGTGAGTGAAAAAGCTCCTCGCCAGATCTCAATAGGTTGAGAGCAGACTGAGCTTCTGGGATTTGACCTGGATGCCACATGGGGTTGCTGCATGGTCTGAGGAGGATAATGAGGTCTGGTGCCACGGCTATGATAGGTGCATTAATGACATTTGCTAGGCAGCTAGGTGGTGCAGTGGGTAAGAAAACTGACCTTGGCGACAGCAAGACCTGCATTCAAATCCAACCACTTACTAGCTGGGTGACTCTGGACAAGTCATCTGACCTACCTCAGCTTCAATCTCTTCATCTGCAAAATGGGTACAATAATAACATCTACCTCACAGGGTTGTTGAGATAGCATGTCTAGCACTTTGCCAATCTTAAAGTACTATGATTTGGAGCTAGAAAGGACCTTAGAAGTCATCTGGGCAAACTCTCACACTTCACAGATGAGGAAACTAAGGAAGACCAAGAGAGGGTAAGTGATTTGCTCAGATCACAAAGTATGTCAATGGCTGAGTCAAGATTCAAATCCAAGTCCTCTAACTCCAAATCCAACTCTCTTTCTACCATACTACAATGTATTACAACGTCATGGCATTGCCATTTAATCCCTATGCCTCAGTTTCCACAAAATGAGGATAACATTAACAATATCCCATAGGATTGTCCTGAAAAAAATGCTTTGTAAGTGTTAAAGTCTATTAAAATGTTAATATTTATTATTAAGGGTTTACAGAATCAGACATTGTTGAAACTGGAAGGGATCTCAAAACTTTGATAATAGCCCTAACTTGGAACTGAACAAGAATCTTCTCTTAAAAAACCCACAACAAGGAGTCGTTCAGACTTTGCTCGAACACCTCCGATGCATCCGTTACCTCCCGAGGCAGCCCACACAGCTTCTGGAGAGCTCTAATTGCTTTAGAAGCTTTTAGCTTCTTCATAAATGTTAAGGTTTTAGTTAATTTAAAAAAAAAAGTTATCAATCTGACAAGAAAGTAGACCTCGTATTGCCCTCTGGGGTGATTTTATCACAATTTTGTAAAAATGAGTCCACCTTTCCTGGAGGTTTCCAGGGAATATGGGCTTCCTCAAGGTTGGCCTAGAATCCCAAAACAGAACTTTGAGTTTCTTTCAAGTGGAGCACCAGTGACATCCAATGGCCATCTAGGTTCAAACTATCTCTTTCATAATTTCCCTTTTTTTCTTGCTAATTCTGAAAAGTAGCTGAAAACATATGGTTGTTCCAAGAATGTCTAGCTCGTGTTTTTTTCCTGGTACTACTGTGTAATGAATGTTATATGATTATTAGACAGCTAGGTGGCTAGTGGATAGAGCACCGGAGTCAAGAAAATCTGAATTCAAACCTGGCCTCAGACATTAACTAGCTGTGTGACCCTGGGCAAGTCACTTAACCCTGTTTGCCTCAGTTTCCTCATCTATAAAAAAGGATGATAATAGTGACTACCTCCCAGTGTCACTGTAAGGATAAAACTAGATAGTATTTTTAAAGTCCTTTGCAAATCTCTAAGGGTTTTATAAATATTTCAGTCATTTTTTTCATTTATGTCTGACTCTATGACTCCATTTATGGTTTTCTTGGCAAAAACACTGGAGCGGTTTGCCATTTCCTCCTCCGTTTTACACATGGAGGAAACTGAACCAAACAGGGTTAAGTGACTTGTCCAGGGTCACACAGCTGTTTAGTGTCTGAGGTCAGATTTGAGCTCAAGAAGATGAGTCTTCCTGATTTCAGGTCCAGTGCTCTATTCACTGAACCACTTAGCTACCCCTGTATAAATATTAACTATCATTATTATTATGACTTTAAAATTGCATTGAAAGGGAATGTGGCAATTCATATTAGACCTCCAAGCCTCTGAGGGAAATTTTGAGTTGACAGAGAACTCACAGATTTACACAGTGTCAGAGACCTTAGAAATCACCTTTCCAGTCTCCTTAACTTACTCTCAAAGACACCAGGCACCAGAGACACTATAAGTGGCTCACTTAAGGTAATAAGTTATTTTCAGACCTGAGTCCAGAACCCAGGTCTTTTGACTCCCATTTTGGGACTCGTTCTACTGTACCATTCAATGTAGATATGAGGAAAATTATTTTAAGTTTTAGTTGACTCTTAAAAAGGTTCAGTTTTTAACATGGCCGTAGGAAATGGTTGCTGGGTGATATTTCAAAGTTAATAAGCTTTTAATTTGAAAAGGGGATTACGTAGAGATGTCAGGAAATTCCGTGCTACTGTGGAGAGGAAGAATACCTCTAGGCAGATAGTCCTTTTTCTTTTTCTTTTCTTTTGTATTGCTGCCAATGATGTACCTTTCACCATAACAGAAGACGGAGAATTGACCCGGGGGTATTTTCCACTTCTTACAAACTGTACTACCCTGTACTTGAACCATTTTAATTGAATTTCATGTCCTTTAGAACTTCAAGCTTGAGCTCACATGTTACCTCTTCTATGATATCTTCCTTGATTCCTACTACTAGAAATGACCTCTCTGTCCTCTGAATTCCCACAGTCCCTTGTTTTAGAATCACAGCATTTCAGAGATGGCAATGATCTTAGAGGTCACTTAATTTAACCCAGACCTGAATGGTAACCCTTTACATTGCATCTCCAAGGAGTTATTATCCAAACTATGTGTGATGATCTATTCAAAATATCACCTTCTAAGGCAGTTAATTTTTTTTCCACGGTAATTGTTAGCAAATCTGTTAACTCTAGCTAAAGTTTGGCTCCCTGTTCCTTCTACCTATGGCTCCTTCTTCAGCCTTCAGGAATCAAATAGGGCAAGTTACATCCCTTTTCCATACAACAACCCTTCACAATTTTGAGACAAATCATGTCCCCCTGAGGTCTTCCCTTTTCCAGATTAAATATCTTTTGCTCTTTCAAAGGATCCTCTATATACAAGGCCTTCCAAATAGAAGAAAATTGCACGCAATTTTTGTTTGCTTGTGTTTGTCCTTCATTCTCAAAGAAGACCATGACATTGGAATGATGACATAACTTGCAGTTGACTTGGATTTGAGTGAGGGAAGGCTGTGCAAGGTCACTAGCCTCACTTTCTCCTCCAGGGCCATCAGGGTCCAGTGGCCTGATATTCATCAGGACAACTGGAGACGGCCCAGGATACAATGGGAGACCCTGGCCCTTTTGGGCTAAGGTCTTTTCAGGGAACTGGTGTCCAGTGTGGACTTGTCATTGTCATTTGACTAATATGACCAAACTCAGAGTTTAAGGCGCTACTTACGTATAAATTTCTGCCTGCTCAAAGTAAGGCTACAGGATGGACCAAGTCCCTGCACTTGTTATACTGAAACTGAAAGTTTAACCCTCATTTTAGGAGTCACCTAAGTAGAAGGAACATTTATATTAAGTATGGTTTCATGCACTACTTTTTGCTTGCATGTAAAAAAGTTAAGAATTTTGGTGGTCATTTGTAACAGCATAGTTTACATGCTAGAAGTTATTTTTTTTTCCTTCGTAATTTTTGCAAGAAGCTGACTGCCCTTTTCCTCTGGCAAAGATAATAGTAGCTTCTTCCAAGGTTTTTCTCAGGATAAATATTAGTAGCTCAACTTGCAGGCTGACCATCCTGTAATAATATTCATCTCCCAAGGTGGATGAAGCAACTTGCTGAATATGTATAATTCTTAAGCAAATTATGAGAAACTGTCCATTGTATGCCTTCCTGATGCTACCCCACCCCACACTTAAAACAGATAATAGTCATTTATATTCAAGGTTAGTGAGGTTCTCAAATATGAACCAAGGCCAAGCTACCCAAAAGATTGATCATGAGTTCATAAAAACCGTCCAACTAGCTCAGCCAATTATCATTGTCCAATCAAGGCTAAATGGAAGTGAGACTTTTAATGATACAAGGGATGGAGCTTTTTTTAATAGCAAGAACAATCCCAGCCTCCAACTTAATGGCTCCTGAAGGTTCATCTTACACTGCTCATGCTGATGCTAATGTTTGGTGCCTGGCAGAGGATTTGAAACTCTTTTGGCCCAGAGGAGTATGCCCTTACCCTGGAAACTGAGAGGGCCCTGGAAGTTTTCACATTCCTTGAAGCCTTTATCTATATAAGATCCATCTGACAGTGCCATATTTCCTAATAAACTACACATAAATTGGCTCTTCTCTGGTGGCTAAGTGTGAAGCTTGGCTGGATCTAGGGCTGGTATTGATTGGTAATTCGTTTTTGTCCCCCTTTAGACATGGTTGTAGAACTTGTATCTTTAAGGTTACTGTTAAGGATTAAATTATTATTTTATAGAATTCATTTTGATAGATATGTGTGCAATGATATATACATTTCCTCAAAAGATCATATACTTTCTAATTGTCAGGAAATATAGTTGTCCTCTCTCTGTCGAGCAAAATCATCAGTGGGATTTGTGTCATATTAATCATTGCCTAAAAGATTGTGAGTTACTAAAGGGAAGAAGCAAAGGAGGGTCAGTTGTATCCCCTCAAATCTTTTATCAGGAGAGGATTGCCTTAACAGATTAGTGGAGAAATATATGCACTATATAATGTTAATACTAATAATTAACATTTAGATAGCACCTACTATGTGTTAGACACTGTGCTAAGGGCTTTACAAATATTATCTCATTTTGTCTTCACAACAGTACTGGGAGGGAGGTCTGTAGACAGTGGTCTCTTGTAAAATATTAAGCAAGCAAAGATTAGGAAGGACAGATATATTCAATTAGGAAGAGTCTCAAGTAGTGAAAGGAGGCAGCGGGGTGGCGTGCTTGTTATGTCTCAGCCACAGACCATCTGTCTAATGTTAGGCAAGTCAATTGACTTCAATATGCCTCCATTTCCCCATAGATAAAGCCAGGAATGATTCCACTGTAGCATTTAATAAATGTTCATCGAACTTAATTGAATTAACTGCTCCAATGTGATATGATATTTCATGTAATAATAGATAAGAAACACTACGAATGTTCCAAATTCAACTTGTACAAATCCAAGACGACATTAAGAATTTTATGAGTTTGCCTGTAATTATCATCCTCCTTAATGCTCCCTTAGGTTAATGGCCTATTAGTTTCAGATACTCCAGAGCTAGTGAGGAAAAGCCACAAGCAGTAATCTGACAGAATCCATGAATCTTCAAAGTAAAGATTGTGTACAAGTAGCTTACTTACTCTTTGAAAAATTTCTCCTATGCTTCATGGTCCAGCACTCAGAAAATGAATGGTTCCATTAAGCAAATTGCTAACAGAAAGAAACCCTGCCTTTCTATAGAATGTTTTTGGTTTACTTCATCACAGAATGACAAAAAGACTTCTCGGTGTCTGTTTTAATCTCTCCTTTCTCTCCCCTCCCATTACTGTTTCGATCACCTTTAAGAATCACTAGGTCTGAGTCCTACAGAGATCATAAAAAGGGAAAAGGACCCACATGAAAAAAATGTTTATTGCGGCTCTTTTGCGCTGGCAAAGAATTGGAAATTGAGGGGATGTTGATCAATTGGGCGAATGGCTGAACAAGTTGTGGTATATGAACGGAATGGAATAGTATTGTTCCATAAGAAATGATGAGCAGGCAGATTTCAGAAAAACCTGGAAAGACTTACATGAATTGATGCCGAGTGAAGTGAGCAGAACCGGGAGAATGTTGTACACAGTAACAGCAATATTGTGCAATGACCAACTTTGATAGACTAAGCTCTTTTCAGCAATGCAATGATCTAAGACAGTTCCAAAAGACCGATGACGGAAAATGCTATCCACATCCAGAGAAAGAACTTTGGAGTCTGAATGCAGATAGAAGCATACTATTTTCTCTTGTTTTTTGTTTTTTCTTTGTCGTGGTTTTTCCTTTTTATTCTAATTCTTCTTTCACAGCATGACTAATGTGGAAATATGTTTAATATGCTTGTACGTGTATGGCTTAATCAGGTCGCATGCCATCTTGGGGAGGGGGAGAGGAAGAAGGGGGGCAAATTTAGAACCCAAAATCTTATAAAAGTAAATGTTGAAAACTAAACATAAATTTATTTATTTAAATTTTCAAATCACTTTTTCTACCTGAGGTTCCCAAGGACATGGAAAGTTGCATACAGTGTTGCCC
>CM053626.1:276367432-276389375 GCA_028646595.1 Phalanger gymnotis
CAAAGTCCTCTGACTCCAAATACAGCATCGTTTTCACCATACTGAAGGAATAAGCATCAGTGTGACACTCAAGTTTTCTGTCAAGAATTACAGCAAGGAGATAGAGTTCTGCTAAGGAATCTTGGCATGCAGGCAAAACACATAGCAGACTGGAAGGAATCCAGTGCACACCCAGTGGTTGAAAGCTTGGTCAATCTTTCAGTTTACAAAATAACCCCAGAGAACAATTGAGGCCATGCAAAGACAATATATCAAAACCAGCTGTTGCTCAATGGGGGAATCTGTCAAAGTCCCTTGTGATCAAGAGGAAAAGAGCTAGAGAATAATCTCCCCTCCCTCCTCCTTCCCCCACCAAAAAAAAAATTGCCCCACCCATTTACCAGATTCAGACAGATTGTTGGAACTAGGTGGTGGCTCAGAGAGGGAAGAGCCAGATAGTGATCCTTATGTTATGGAAATTGCATGTTGGTCCCTTCCTGAGGTTCAAGGCAGTCAGGCAAAACCACCTTGGCTCAAAGGGTATTTCTGTCCAAATTGTAAGGAGGAGGCTAAATCCAGAGGTCTGTCTTTTCAAATCTAATATTCCAGTTGTGTAGATAGGCTCCAAAAGAATTGATTAAGCTTGGTTCATTAAGGGCTGAAGAGAGCTCAGGAGCTATCCACTCTAACTCCCTACTTAGTGCAGCAATTTCCATACAGTGTTGCTGAAAGGTTGTCATATAGTCATCACCGACACCTCAAATTCAGTTTATCAAGTGTTTATTAGTCTTCTGTTATATTGAGGCAATTAGGTAGCAAAGTGGATAGAGGGTGGGCACTGGAATCAGGAGGACTCACCTTTCTGAGTTAAAATCTGGCCTCAGACACTTATTGGCTATTTAACCCCAGGCAAGTCACTTAACCCTGCTTTTCTTAGTTTCTGCATCTGCTAAATGGTAAACCAGTCCAGTATCTTTGCCAAGAAAACCCCAGGTGGGGTCATGAAGAGTCAGACACAACTAATTAACAAAGAAGTAAAAGTTACATTGTTTAGAGTTCTTAAGTATTTTAAAATTGTTTGTCTTTACAATATTCTTGCTATTGTATAAATTGTTTCACTGGTTCTCATTTCAATCTGCATCAGTTAATACTATTCTTTCCAAATTTCTTTCTATGACAGAAAAATATGCCATTACTTATATATCATCATTTATAGTACATTTTCCAATTGATGAGTACCCCTTTAGTTTCCAGTTCTTTTTCTCCAAAAAGAGCTGCTATAAATAATTTTGTTAATAAGGGTCCTTTTCCCTCTTTGATCTCTCTGGGCATAGACCCAGTAGTAGTATTGGTGTGTCAAAGGACACACACAGTTTAGTAAATTTTGGGCCTTAATTCCAAATTCCTTTTCAGAGTGACTAGATCAGTACCTAGCCACATCAGCAATACATTAATGTACATGTTTTCCGGCAGCCTTTCCAGCATTTATCATTTTTCTTTTTCATCAGTTTTATCAATCTGAGGATGTGAAGTAGAAACTCAAAATTGCTTTAATTTTCATTTCTCTAATTATTAGTTATTTGAAGCATTTTTATGTGGTTATTGATAGCTTGGGTTTCTTCCTTTAAATTTGCCTATTTATCAATCATTTATCAACTGGCCAATGGCTCTTATTCTTATAAATTTAAATCAGTTCCTTATGTATTTTAGAAATGAGTCCCATATCAGAAATTTATTGTAAATACTTCCTCTCCAATTTTCTGCTTCCTTTCTAATTTGAATCTCAAGGGTTTTGTTTGTGCAAAAACTTACATTTTTATATAACCAAAATTGTCCATTTTAGCTTTTGTCATCTTCCTTTATCTTCTGTTTGGTCATGAACTCTTCTGCTGTCCCTATATTTGAAATTTATTCATTGCTCCTTTAATTTTTTATAATGTCACCTTTTGTTTCTAAGTCATTTACATATTTGGACATTATATTGGTATATAATGTGATACGTAGGTCTATGCTTAGTTTTTGTCAGACTTTTTCAGCTGTCTTGGCAATTTTTGTTAAACAGTGAATTTTTACCTTACTGTGCTCATTTGACTATTTACTCAATCTGTTCCATTGATTAACCTATCTATGTTTAATATTAATTTGATGATTGCTGCTTTATACTATAGCTTGAGATCTGATACTTCTAGGCCTCCTTCAAAATAAGTGATTTCCTTTCCAATGCCCAACCTTTTGATTCTTCAGATACAGACCCTCCAGATCTGAGGATACAAATAAGAAAAAGAAACTGCGCCCAAGGAGCTTGCAATTTAATGGGAGAAGACAACACACAAAAGGAAGCTGGAAGGTAATACCTGGTATGGGGGCATCACGTTTCATGGAGTCGAAACCAAGAAGAGCTGCAGGTGGAAGGTGGAGAGTTAATTGGAAAGTCCAGATCCTAGCCTTCTATGAAGGAAAACTTTGGGAAGAGTTTAAAGCTTTCCTCCTCTGCCCTCCAATCAGAGGGGAGAGGAGGCTGAGGGAGATGGGAAGGTGCTGAATATCCAAAGCTGAGTTGGCAGCGTGCTTAGCTTGTGATTAGCTTATCCTGGGAGGGGCACCTTGCTCTCCAGATTGGAAGCCAAGCAGAATTGCAGATTGAAAAGTGGAGAGCAAGCTGTCCCAGAAAAGTAAGAGGTCCCCAGTCACATGTAACTTAAGTGTAGCAACTCAAAGTGCTACATAAATGATAGCTGTTAATTACTCCCTTTACTACTTTCTGCTGCTGCTGCTGCTACTTCTGATCACTGCTCCTTCTGGTACTTACCTAAGATCTTACTTAAAGTAATTGTCTTGAGAGCTGTGGACTGCCCTGCTTTATCCTACTCCTCCATCTCAGCCAGTCTATAGTTTCCACTCTATGTCTGTCATCCAAGGAAAAGACAAACTAAATTCAGGGATGCTCCTCTGGGGAAATTTTAAAATCGTAGAACTTCACAAAAAAAATTTACTAAAGTATAAGAGGAGGTGCAATCTGTGTTAGTAAAAGGATGACGTATAGCAGCTCAAATCATGAAATTTTGTAATATTAATATTTTAGAGAAAAGTTAATGTATAAATGTGCATTTTTTTCCACTAATAATTCTAAATACACTGATTCAGTCTTTTAAAATAGCTACTCCCCAATTGACCAGAGTGAGTAATGAAAGGGAGGTAGCATGAAATATAGATCTGGTTTCTAAAAATTCTCATGAGTATGATGAGCTTTGGCCATGACAAATGTATAATAAGAAAGTAAGTCTTTGGTTACTTGCTATGCAGGCTATAGTAAGGAAATATAGTAAGGTGATAAAATACAAAAAAAAAAAAACCATCATAAAATCATCTAGTCCAAGAGTTCTTAACCTTTTTGTGTGTGTCATGTACACATTTGGCAGCCTGGAGGACTTATGAGGGACACCTTCTCAAAATCATGTTTTTAAATGCACAAAATAAAATCTATAGGATTACAAAGGAAATCAACTATATTGAAATGTAGCCAAAGATTATAAAAAGAGAGAGATCCACAGTCTAGTTCATAATTGCTGGAGGCCACAATTGTCACCCTTTACCCTTCTCTTTAGGCTAGCATGAAAAATCTATTATTTTATTTTTTTAACCGATATTATTTTCAAAATAAGTAGAATACAAACTCCTTGAAGGCAGAGACTATTTCATTTCAGCACAGCATCTTGTATAGAGTAAATGCTTAATAAATGCTTGTTAAACTAATTTGAGTTTTAAAAAGTATTAGTCATATTTATGGCTTTCCTCTGAACTTTCTCCAAGTTCTCCATGTTGTCTGGACATAGTACTCTAGTAAGGATATGACTAACCTTGAGAATCATGAGGTTGTGTCATAATTTCACTATTCTTTATATATTGAAATGTAGTATGTATTAAAATGTAGAACACCATGATTTGATTTCACTCTGATTGACTAGGATTCATAGATCTTTATCATCATACATATTTTTATCTAGTCTGCTTCTCCATGATGAATGCATCTGTTGAACGGCCTTTGGACTATTTCCCAAAACCAACATCAATCATATAAGTGCAAAACTTTAACCTTTAAGTACGGGGCATCGTTACCCAATTCTGTTCAGTGGTGATGGTCTGGGGTACATGTTTCCATTATGCACTACATCCAACACAGAGTGTGCTTTGAGGAAATGCTAATGTTTTTTATAGCTGTTAAGATGCTGGCTGTCTCTATCTCCTAGGCTTTGTTTCTTTTGTGGGCAGTGAGGTGGTACAATGAATAGAGTGCTAGTTCTGGAGTCAGGAAGACTTTAGGCTCAAATGGGACCTCTAACCTTTCTAGCAGCGTGACCCCGGGTAAGTCATTTAATCTTTACCAGCTTCAGTTTCCTCAACAATAAAAAATTAGGATAATAATAGCACATACCTCCCAGGGGTGTTGTGAGATCAAATGAGAGAACACTTGTAAAGAACTTAGCACAGTGCCCAACACATAGTAGGTGCTTCATAAAAGCTTATTCCTTTATTCCCTTAGTAGTACTTGACTCATTAATTTAGAGGAGTGGCCCTTATGGTCTGATCAGCTCAGCCTCGCTCTATGAGAAAGCTCTGACCTTTTCCTTTCCTGGTTATACTTGAATTCCAGTCATGTGTTGTTTTTGTCATTCGGTCGTGTCTGACTCTGTGACCCCATTTGGGATTTTCTTGGCAAAGATACACTGGAGCAATTTGTTATTTACTTCTCCAGATCATTTTACAGATGAGGAAACTGAGGCAGACGGAGGTTAAGTGACTTGCCTGGGGTCACACAGCTAGTATCTGAGGCCATATTAAACGAGTCTTCCTGACTTCCAGCCTGGCACTCTACCCATTGTACCACCTTGCTGCTCCGTGATCACATTATAATTAAGTTGATCTCACGTAGTTCAACTGTATGCAATCTCTACCCATGACTCCCCAGATCAAGGAGAACAAAATCAAAATAAAATAAAGCAATCACTGATGGCCCACGCTGGCATTGTGCCTAAGGCTCCTCTCAGACTCAGGGAGCCCTCACTGCCTGCACAGCTGCCCAAGACCAGGGAATTCCCAGACACAGTTCAGGAGCTTAGAACGAGTCATTCCAACCAGAGACTACAAGAGCTAGCTGCTTTTCCTCCTAACTAACTAAGCATTGCCCATTTGCTTCTCTATTCATTGGGTACTTAAAGCGCCAAACTTTTGGGAGAGGTTTGAGAGGTCATGGGAATCAGAGCAAATGGCCAGTCCTCCATCTTCTTAGTCATGTTGCTTGGAAGTCCCCAACACTTTCTTAAGTCTAAGCAATCAGCAAAATAACAAATCAAGCTACAGTTTGTAGTGTTGACTATTGCTGGACATAAATGTTCACTATGAAAATTTTCTGTCTGCTCTGGCTAGCAAGTTGGTAGAAGCAGTTGGTTCTAGAACATGTGTCCCTGCCTTATCTTTATTGCCCAAGGCTGCTCTAGTCCCTTTCAGTTTCTTTATTCCCCAAGGCTGCTCTAGTCCCGCTCAGTTTCCGATACACTATTGCTTGTGTCCTCTTTCTCGTGGCACTCAGTACTTTGGCTGCCTCGTCTGTATTCGTAGAAGCTTGTGCCTTTCAGCAAACGCCCTTCCGGCGGTGTCCTGGTTGCGAGGCAGCCGTGTCTTTTTGTCTCGTGATCGGTCGCCTCTCTGAGCGGAATAGCTTCTCTCACCATCCTATTTCTGGTCAGGCTTCTCCTGAACTCCATCCTCAAAGTTACAGCCCCAGAGGTTGCAGCCAGGCTGCGGCGCCCGGACCTCACAGCGGCAGCAGCAGACTGAAGCGGGGCTGTGGAGGAGACATGGACATTCTTGATGGTCGGTGATCCGTCCGGTATGAAGTCTGAGAGCTGCAGATCCTGGGATCCGAGCGCTCAATGCTAGCAACGACAAGAAGAGCTGTTTTCTCTCCAGAATACACACGAAGCTTATGCTCATTTTCTTAACTTATACCAGCATAGATAGGAGAATCTCTCCAATAATAATGCTCATAACTAACATTCGTATGGGCCAGGCGCTGTGCTGAGCACTTTACAATTATCTCGTTTGATCCTCACAGCAACCCCTGGAGATAGGTGCTGCTATCATACCCATTTTACAGATGAGGAAACTAAGGCCAGCAGAGGTCAAGTGGCTCCACCAGAGACACGCAGCTAATAAACGTCTGAGGCTGGATTTGAACTCGGGTCTTCTTGACTCTAGGTCAAGCTATCTACCGTGGCACCCGGCTGCCCCAAGTTCATTATACATGTAGAGAATCGCCAGGAGAGACTGGTGTTAGCCGTGGACTCATAAGCAATGAGCGGATGGAACCATAGGGACCCCTAGTTGGACATGAAAATGAAATTGATCAGATATGATGACCCGCTGGACATAATAGAATTATTTAAGGGGGAAAAATCTGATTTTAAAGAGAGAAATGTGGCAGACATAATGACCTATCTAACAAAACAACTTCATACACATACATTGTGGAAACGAGGTAAGAGACAACCCCTGTTCCCTCAGATTCAAAGGCAGGAGCGCAATCGTACTCCATTTGTGAGCAAGTATCCGTTTCTCAGTTTGACAATTTTGCTAATCAAAAGAGGCAAATACGAAGGCAATACCGGCTTCAAATGTCTCTCTTACAAAGACGATGCAGACCATTGCTGTCTCTTTAAGAGCCAGATAAGAGCTTACACACACACACATACACACACAGATACACACTTACAATAACTTTACAAGGAGGATAGATCATTGTAAGGTTGACAGCTGATGCCGACAGTTGGAAGTGACAGCTGAGAAATGGCTTGGTATGAATGAAGCAGCTCACCCTATGAAGTCAGGGACAAGGTGTGTTCATCTGTGATCCATGAGAATCTATGAAGAATTTTCACTGTCTGTACCTATGGACCTATGGAGTCAGGGAGATTGCATATTTTTTTTATTTTTTATCTGAGGATCAGCTTGATATGTTGTGGAGAGGGACTATTAAAAGTGTTAGCTTGAGAGAAGCTGAAGAAATGTTTCCTGTCATTGCTGAAGAGGTGAAGAAGAGAGTTGAAGAGACCTTATTTTCTGAGAAGCTGTTCCTTTATCTGGTGAAGAGTGTTTAGAATAAACAACTTGATATCTGAGGAACGTTGAGTGGAATAATACTTGCTTTCCAGACATATGAAGAAGAATGAATTACTGATACTTTAAGGAGTTTTGAGGTGTCTTTGATGGTCACATTGGTCATAGTGAAAATATTGCAATGTAAAGAGTTACATGCATAAATATAATTTCTTATTATCATTTTTGTTAGAAAATTATATATTTAGTAAATTTAATATTTTAAGACATTGATAATTAAAAGTAATTTCTAATGGGAAGAACAATAGGGAGAACTCAGTTATAGTGTTAGTAGGAATGTAGTCCCCACACTTAGAGGCATCCCTAGAATTCTGGGAGTGACTGTAGCAGACCTTCTGAAGATTCAACCTGCTATCATGAGAGCAAGCCAAGAGAGTAAGCTTGGGGGAGGGCACTACACATTAAAACACCACCTTTTGTTCAACTATTCCCTGATCTCCTATTTTGTTTTCAGGTTGTTGTGGTTATTGTGGATATCTTGGTATTTGGGTGATTTCTTTTTTTTTCCTTTTTGGAGACATGTACCCTTCAGTGAAATCACTGGAGAATAGGTTAGTGGTTTTTTTCCCTTGCATAATTACAAATTGTTTTCCAGAATAGTTAAACCAGTTTATAACTTCACCAACAGTATATTCATGTCTGTTTTCTCACAGTCACTACAATCAATAATATTGATTATTTTTCATCATTTCTCATCTTTGTCATTTTAAGGGGATAAGGCTTTAAGGAATACTAAAGCCAGGTGGTCTCTATTCCCCTTCCCTATTATCTCCTAATGCTCTTGGCTGTACTGTATACTCTAGTCATTTTGATTTATTTCTGGCCCCTGGACCCAGATGTCTCCAGAGTTGAAAGTGAGGCTGGAGACTTTGCACAGCCCTCCCTCACTTAAATCCAATTCACTTTCAAGTCATGGAAATACCTTCCTGATTTCATTGAGAACTAAGGACAAAACACAACCACACAACCACTTTAAGTGGTAAGAAGGAAAATATCAGTCATTTTAATTTTTATTAATGAATTAGGGAAATCTATTATATGGTTGTTGATAGTTTGCTATTCTTCTTTTGAATTTGTGTACACATGACTGTTTGTCATTTATCTTACTGAGGGAACATGTTTTCATTCTTCCTTATTTTTGCAAATTCTCTATATAACTGGCCTTTCAGACTTTTATTTTCCCCACTACTCAATAGTTTCTCTTATTCTAGCTGCATTGATTTTGTTCATGCAAAATATTCTGTAATCAATACCATTAATTTTATCTTTTATGATTACTTCTGTGCCTTTTTAGTTTTCTCCCTAGATATATTTGTGAAAGGTACTCTAAATTCTGATGACACAAACACATATGGTTCTAAAAATAGCATTTATATATCACTGAAGTTTATAAAGTATTTTACTTATATCATTATCTAATTTGATCTTTACAACAACCATGGGAGGTAGGTGCTATTATTATGCCCCATTTTATAGATGAGGAAATTAAGGCTAAGAGACATTAAATGAGTTGCCCATGGTGATATAGCTAGTATATGTCTGATGCAAGATTTGAACTCAAGACTTCCTGACTCCAGATGCAGTGTTTTTATTCACTAGGATACCTAGCTTACTAGGAGAAATGCGACTAATTGGAGAAGAGCACACACTGTTCTATTTTTTTAAAGGCTGTGAGCTTGACAATTCCTGGCAACATTGTAGGATATATTACCAAAGGCATTATTTAGATGCATTATTTAGGGGAAGGATACAGAGAAACATCATTGCATATGGTGGAGGGCGAGGTCGCTCTAATGATGATGGTGATAATTAATAAACAGCTAGCATTTATATAGTACTAACTACGTGCAAGGCACCATGCTAAGTACTTTACAAATATTATCTCACTTGATCCTCACAACAATCCTGGGAGGTAGGCACTGTTATAACTCTTTCCAGTTGAGGAAACTGAGGCAAATACAGGTTAAATGACTTGCCATGGGTCAGAAGGCTAGTAAGTGTCCAAAGCCAAAACTTAGCTCAGGTCCTCCTGATTCCAAGTGCAGAGCTGTATCTACTTGGTCAAATCAGAGGTTCTGGAAGGAAGTAGCCAATCAAAAAGCAAGATCTAAGGGGCAGAGGGTACTTCCATTGTGAGAAGTAGTCCAAGATTTTGGTGAACTTCCAAGGTAAAAAGATTTCTAAGGCAAAAGGGAGAAAGTCCTGTGGAGATGAGTCAGCAGCACAACCTGGAGAAAAATCTTCCAAACAATTAGAGTTTCCTCACAAAAGATTCACAGGAGATTGTCAAGGAGAAAATGAATGACCACTGGTCAAAAGGCTTGTATGGTGATTTCTGCTTAAGTAGAGGTTGGACTACATGGTCCCTGATGCTCCTTTTTAACTCAGAAGTTCCATGTTTTTATTATCTATTACACACTCATTTCAAATACAGCATTTCCCCAGGTACATCCAAAAGAAATAAGAAAAAAAGGAAAAAGAAAGAAACGCAGCCTGTGGACCTTATGCTCCTCCTTTATATCAGTAAGAAATTTCCCAGGGCTACGTTTTGGCCCTGGGTTTCATAAGAGCCCAGATTAGGACAGCCCATCTGTTACCCATTGGTGGTGTGACTGTTTGGAGCAAAGCTTTTCTTGGTGTGTGTTTGCCTATTGGGAGCCAAGATATGGCCTAATATTGACAGCTTGAGTGGTGCCAGTACAATGTCTCATTAGAAAATAACATATTTGTTGCTTTAGCGGGACCGTCAGGAAATATCCCTTTCTTACAGGATCGGACTGGAGGTACACAGGGATACCTAGGACAGCTATCAGTCAGGAAATTGTGGCAGATGCTGGTCAAGCACCTAGTGATTCACTGACCATGGGACTTATGACCATAAGACTTTTCTGAGCTGTATCACATCCAAAATAGGTTGTACCCATTGATATACATGTTGTTTGAAAACATGCACATATTGTATTTGTATTTGTGAGCATCTTAACACCTAGCACAATATACATAATATACACAGTAGATGCTTCAGAAAGACTTGTAAAATGAATAAACATAGACATATGCTATACTTACCTCTACATCATACATATTCATGTATGCATATATATACATATATACACCTATTCATATAAATGACTCATGTGTGTATATATATGCATCTATATACACATAAAATCCAAACTTTTAGGGGAGGAAATGTTCATTTTCCTTGAAAACTTCTTTCTCTGCTGAACTTCCTGTGATTGTTAGTAGAGAGAATAATTGTAGTAGGGGTAGTAATAATAATGCTAATGATTATGATAATAGCTAGCATTTATATAATGCTTTAAGGTTACAAAACACTTCAAAATATTATCTCGTAAAGATGGCAGAGTAGCAGGGAGAACAACACCCTCTCCCCACAACTGTTCCTCTCCCACCCCTCCCCCCAAATCTCTTCAAAAGAAACCTAGAAAATGCAAACTAAATGCTAATCAGGATTTTTTTTAAATTGCAATATATAATTTTCCCAGTCTAAGTCAGAAGAGGGAGACAGGTATAAAAGAAAGAATTGGAAAGGAATTAACAGCATGGCCTGAGAGGTTCAATATTTTGCCTAAAACTGAACTGTTTGAAAATTAGGATGGACCAAATAGAAGCTAATGACTTCATGAGGCAAAAAGAAAATTAAAGTTCAAAGCATGAAAAAAATAGAAGAAAGTATAAAGTATCCTATGACAAAATAACTGACCTGGAAAACAGGTTGAGGAGAAATTTTTTTTGAAAATCATTGGACTATTTGGAATTCATAAAAAAAACTCAAGAGCTGAGGCATTTTGTTTCAAGAAATCAGAAAAGAGAACCATCCAGAAATATTAGAACCAGTTAGAAAAGTGGAAATAGGAAGAATCCACCAATCACATTCTGAAAGAATCTCCAAGAGGAAAACACTCAGGAATATCATAGTTGAAATCCAGAGTTTCCAGAAACACACACACACACACACACACACACACTGCTACAAACATCTAGAAAGAAAGAATTCAAACAGCAAGGAGTTACAGTCAGGGACACACATATTTAGTAGCCACCACAATAAAGGAATGGAGGGTTTAGAATATCATATTCCAGAAGGCAAAGGATATAGGCTTACAATCAAGAATAATTCACCCAGCAAAAATGAGTATAATCCTTGGGGGGGGGGGGGAGAACTAGACCTTTAATGAAATAGAGGACTTGCAAGTATTCCTTAAAAAAAGAACCAGAGCTGAGTAGAAACTTGAAGTTCAAACACTGGATTTAAGGTAAATATAAACAAGAAAAAGTATGAAGAAGCAATCATAAGGGACTAGACAAGGATAAACTATTTACTTTCTTATATGGAGATATGATGCATGTATCCCCTCATTATGTGACTCTCATCTTCATTGGTGGTCATAGAGAAAATCTAATTGGAAGGCTTGGGAGTGGTTTTGTTATGATTTGATCTTAAAAGAATAGAAAGAAGTATAAGAGAAACACACTAGGAGGAAAGGAAGTTTAGGGGAAACCGTCTCACATAAGCAGAGTATGCAAGTTGACATCTATATGTATATAAAAAGAAAGAAACAGTGAGGAGGAGTGACTGACACTTGAACCTCACTCTCATCTGAACTGGTCAGAAGAAGGAAGAAGACACACACAGTAGGGTACAGAAATACATTTCACTCAACAGAGAAATAGGAGGAAAATGGAAAGAAGGGAGATGAGAGAATTAGAAGAGTAGATGAAAGTAGGAATTTAACTAAGACAAAATAAACTCTAACCAAGAATGTACAAAAATATTTATAGCTCTTTTTGAGGTAGTAATGGATTAGAATCTGAGGTAGAGCCCACTGATTGGGGAATAGCTAAACAAGCGGTGGTATATAACTATGATGGAATACTACTGTGCTATAAGAAATGATGAAAGGGACAGTTTCAGAGAAACCTGGGAAGACTTGTATGAACTGATGCAAAGTGAAGTGAGCACAACAAGAACAATTTATACAGTGACAACAAAATTGTAAAAACAAACAACAACTTCGACCACTCACAATTCCATTGGACTCATGATGAAAGTACTGAGTATACTACTAACCTCCTAATAGAAGGGCAGAAGATTAAGTGTGCTAAATGGGAGGCACACTTGTGTAAGCATATGCATGTATGTATCTATGTATTATGTACATTTTGACATGGCCAAAACAGAAAATTTGTTTTGCTTGGCTAAACATGTTTTTAACAAGCACTTCATTTTTCTTTCATTCTAAATTGGAGAAGATTAGAGAAAGAAGTCAGATTTTTGTTGATTAAAAAATTAATAAAAATAAAGACGGTGAAACTATTTACCCAATTAAAAAACAAAACAAAAATCCAGTGTTATTTTTATTATTTCCCCTTTACAAATGAAGAATCTGTGGCAGACAGAAGTGGAGTAAATTATCTAGGATCATGTAGCTGGTAAGTGTATGAGGCTGGATTTGAAGAAAGGTCTCCTTTACTTCAGGTCTAGTCTCTGTACTCTGTGCCGCCTTTCTATAGACATAAAGATTCATGCAAGCTTCAGGTTTTGTGCTTTACATCCATGATCTCATTTGATAATAGTACAGTTGCCTCTGAAGGCTTGGGGTAAGCCAAGTGATAAGGTGTGTAAAACCCTGTTGAACTTATAAAGGAAGAATGCTTACCTACGTAGGGATAGGGACTAGCCTTGTGATTTCATGTGAGTACGAGGAACTCCCAGATAAGGAAATTCCCTCTACCATTGCAGGTTGCCACCTTATCTGCAACTTACAGTTTCCTAGAACGCTAAGAGGTTAAGTCAGTTATCCAAGGTCATAGATCAAAGGTGGTCTTGAAACTAGATTTCCTTGGTTCCAAGGTCAGACTTCTAGATACTTTGCAACTCTGTTTCTCTTTATGCTTAATATTTAAGTACACAAATTCCTGTAATTTTGGGGGAGACCTGATTTAACTGGTATAGGGAACTCAGGATGAGAGGATGAATGCAGATAGAGACCTATTCTTCCATTTATAGTCTTATAGAGTTGCTTGAAGTATTGAGAGGTAAGTGACTTTCCCCGGGTCACATAGCCAACATATGTGAGAGGTCAGGTCTTCCTAACTCTGCACCTGGTCCTTTTATCTGCTATACACTGGTACAACAATAATTTCTTTTTGGAGGTGGGAAGGCAGGGCAATTGGGGTTAAGGTCATATAGCTAGTAAGTATGTCAAGTGTCTGAGGTCAGATTTGAACTCAAGTCCTCCTGACTCCAGGACCAGTGCTCTACTTACTGTGCCACCTAGCTGCCTCTGGTAAAACAATAATTAAAATGATGAAGACAATGATGACCGAGATGAAGACAATAACACCGATGGTGAAGATGATGGTGACGATAACAGCACCCACCACTGCCACAACTCACTTTTAGATAAGATTATAAAGTGCTTTATGTACCTTGTCTCAGTATTTCTAGAATAATAGCTCTGACGGGATACAATCAGTGGACATGCCTGTTCCTGTATAGTCTGGGTCATAAGGGCAGAGGGGACTGGCTAAAGATACACAGAAATCACAGAATCTTGAGCCAAAAGATTCCTTAAGAGGTCATATCATCCAATCCTCACATTTTACAGATGAGGGACTGGACTCCAAAGAAGCTCATGACAACATCACACAGACAGTGAGAAGCCAACCCAAGGTCTGAACTCATATCCTTTGTTTCCAGATTCCCAGTCTCCATTATAACATTCTGTCTCTCTCAGATACAACCTGTTTGCCCCCATTACTTTTATCTCAGGCCAAACTATGACTAATGAGCCTTTTTAAAGGAAATATTCACAAGAGGTTATTTTCAGTTTTATTTAGGTTGCAATTGACTTAGCCATTTAGCTGGTTTATAAACCTAACTAGGACTGGGAATTCACTCAGAGATGCCCTATTCATCTTCTCCTTATTCTCCATGGTGTACATTCCGGATGGATCAATGGGTCTTTGTTAAAATAATCTCTTAGGCTCAAAGGAAAAGCTGATCAGTCACCAAGATGAAAGGGCTTCAGGGAAAACCAGGATAGGCTTATAGCTTGAAGCTAAATTCTTAATCTATGGAGTTACAGTCCCATAACTAAACTTCCTAGTAGAAGTCAGCTTCGGGGCAAGAAGCCTTTTGGCTAACTCAGGCAGGATTATTATTTTGTAGGATTATTTGGTAGGTTAGAGGTAGGCTTATTCTTCAACTTTACAAAATTTATCTATATGTCAAAAGAGCTAAAAAAAAAAAAATAAAAAGCCTCTTCTAAAAACTAGCTACTCTGTCCTAATTCCTCTTTCAAAAAGCTAATGGCAAGCCATCTATATACCTGAGCCTTCCAGACACCTAGCTTTGTAACCCTGGGCAAGTCACATAACCCTTCCTAGCCTCAGTTTCCTTATCTGTAAAATGGGCATTATAATAGAACCCACACAGTGTTGTCATAAGGATCAAACGATATAACATATATAGACCCTTTTGCTCTCTGTCATTAGACTGTGAGCTCCTTGAGACGTGGCCTGTCTTTTGCCTTTCTTTGTATCCCTGGTAATCAACAAAGTGCCTAGCACATTGTAAGTCCTCGTCGAATATTCATCCACTAACTATTATTTTCCTAAGACTTATAGTCAGCCTGCCTCAAAGTTCACGATTTTAGCGTTAGTTGCATCACTTCCTATTTCAACAGAATGAGAGGTTTCTTAAAGTCCAGAGTTTTTCATGAGCTAAGAAATTCAAACCGTACATTAGAAAGTTTGCTGATAATTGTTTACTAATAGAAGTGTTGTGAAAGTCTGACCCTCTGCCTGAGAAATCAGGAGTTTTACTAGATCTAGAGACCCTGGACCTTGTTGCCTAGAACAAGACAGAAGAACCAGTGGGCTCCTGGAATCCTATCTTCTAGTACCTACCCAAATCTGAAAGGGTAATCTGAGAGATGATACGGTTGTGGAAGCCATAGTTTAGAAAAGATATTGACAAGAATGATAAAGTATAAACTCTTTGAAAGTGAGAGCTATTTTTCTTGTATCTCCAGTGTCTAGCAAAGTACCTTAATCATGGTTACTTAATACATGTTTATTTAATTATTAATCGAAGTGGGATCATCTAAAGGAAGGAACTAGAATAGTGAAGAGCCTCAAGATGTTGTTCCATGAGGACTAATTGAAGGAATTTGGGTTATTTAGGGAGGGAAAGGGAGGATTGAATAAGCATTTATATCATGCCTGCTATGTGCCAGGCACTGTGCTAAACATTTTATAAATATCTCATTTGATCCTCAAAACAACCCTGCAAAGTAAATGTTAGTATTATTCTCACTTTACAGTTGAGGAAACAGAAGGTAAGTGACTTGCCTAAGGTCACGCAGCTAGTAAGCATCTGTGGTTAAATGTGAACTTGGAAATCTGAGCCCAATGCTCCATCCACTGCACCACCAGCTAGTGGCCTTTAATGCTTAGCCCAGAGAATAGAAGGGAAAGGTCATTATGGATGCTTTCAAGTATCTGAAATCCTGTCATGTGAAGGATGAAGAATTAGACTTGTTTTTATGAATCTAATAGGTCTAACTTGGAGCCCTAGGTGGAAGATAAGTAGATAGAATTTTAGCTGGATGAAAGGAAAACCTTCTTCTTGATTAATGCCATCCAAACCTATAATGGTCTACTTTGAAAAATAGTGCATCATCCCTCACTTGAGGTCTTCAAGTTTGTTCAGGCGTGGGTGGCACTGATGGCCTCTGAGTTCCCTCCCAACTCTGAGATTGTGTGGTTCCATCATTTAGTAAGTAATTAAAATGTCTTCTTGATTAAGAGCACTACTGTAGCATCCAAGGAAATTTTTGTCTTAGATAATAAACAGAATTGGGATACACATAATTCTATTTTGTCAGATATTTCACATGTGCTAAACATTATTTCACATTGTAATTCCAGGACAGGGTTACATATATGCAATCTCTTAGGTTAATGGTAGCTCATTAAGCACAGAGATTGAAAAGGAGAATGGAAAAGAAGAATCCCTAAGGACGAGAGAAAAGGAACAAAAAAAGGTCCCAGGAAATGGGACTCAGACCATAGTGCCATGAGAAGAAAGGATTTTCCCTGTGATCTAAGCAGAATTGTTGACAAGAAAGACAGAAGGGAATTTTCTGACAATTCTTCTATTCATGCCCTTCACTATCATCCCTATTATATCATCACAACTACATTTGTGGGCTATTTTAGTCACTAGGAATCCAAATACATAAGAAGTGAGGAATCCATATGCCATATGAGATGTGACAAGAGCAATGATACTGAATTTGATTGGGTGTCTTGTGGAATTGGCTGGCATAACATAACAGAAATCAGGAGACCTGGCTTCTAATCCTACCTCTGTCACAAGCTCATTGTATGACCGTAAGTCAAGACCCCTTTCTGGGTCTCAGTTTCTTTACCTGTAAAATGAAAGGATTGGAGAAGAGTAGAGAAAGTGCCTTATACTGTGGGACTTCATTATTTTATATTATTATCATATCATATTATAATATATAATATGTAATGTATGTGTGAGTAGTAGTGAGAATAGAGAGCCAACTGTAACACTGTGGTTGAAAACCTGGGTGGCAGGGGGGGAAGTAGGGGTGGTGCCCTAGGCAGTAATGGAAAAGTTTAGAAGGGTGGGTTTGGAGGGAAAGGGAAAGAGATCTATTTTGGGCAAATGAGTTTGAGATGCTTATGGGTGAGCTAACTCTATCCGATTCCAAATTTCCAGTAGGCTGTTGGTGAAATGGGACTGGAAACAGAAGAGATTTGAGGTATATATGGGCATGTGTATACACACGTATACGTATATATACACACACATGTGGCTATATATTACTTTAAAATATTCTTTATATTCATATATTGCAATTTCAGGCATTCCCCAAATGATAAGCATCATTTTATTTTCAGGTCTTCACTATAGCAAATAGTGCTTCTAAAAATATTTTTATATATACAATATCACTTAATGATCTCGTCAACTCCTACAGGTTTGATTCTCATCTCTTTGCTATCTATTGACAGCATATATATATATATATGTATATATATATGCTCATACACACACATATACATGTATACATACATGTATATATAAAAATCTGGCCTCTGCCTATATACATACATACATACATGTACATATACATATACATATACACATACATATACATATACACATACACATACATATACACATACATATATACACATATATATGTATATATATATGTATGTATATATATATATGTCCAGAAGCCAGGTTTGTATCTTCCTGACTCTAAGCATTACCCTCTATCAACTTGCCATGAAATGCCAAGAGATTTAGAAGAAAATCCCTAACATATTGGGTGGATCACCTCTGGAGCATTAGGAGAGACTGGACAGAGTGTATCCACCATTGAGATGTTAGATGCATCAAAGCATAGAAATAAAAAGTCCAGGACCTCTTTCTGATCCGTGAGCTTTGAGACCCATACTGGAAATTTTTACCACTGATGTCAATCATTCATCTGGGCATCTCACCTATGGCAAAGATATGGTTAAGACCTTCTATTTGGTTATTTGTTGTCGTTGGGTTATTTTAGTCATGTCTTACTCTTTTTGACCCCATTTGGTCACATGTAGTTAGTGGGTTTTAGGAGAAAGCAGCCGCAGGAGGCAGAAAGTGGAAGCCTCCATTTAACATGAAGGACCCATAAACGTGACTCATCTCTACTGCGGAGTGCCTGCAGGGAGCCCAAACTCCTACTCCTATTTCCAGAGAGACATTTAACAAAGACTGACCCAATTAAAATAAAATTAAGCCTTAATTAGCATACAACTGATCAACTTGTTATGGACAAAAAAAGCCTTTCTTTTGTCCCCTGGGACTAGTGTGTGATACTTCTTACTTTGAGAGCTGTACATTTTTGTTTTAACTAAAGGAAATTTGGTGCCAGGTGATACCTGGTTAGTGCCTCCAGAGTGTCCAGAGATACAGTAGAAAAAGCACTAACTGTGGAGTCCAAAAACCTGCGTTCAAATCTCACCTCTGATGCTTATTTCATGAATGACTTTGGGCAAGTCACTTAACCCTAGTGGGCCTCAGTTTCCTCATCTGTAAAATAAGTGGGTTTGACTAGATGGCTTCTGACGTCCCTTCCTGCGCTAAATCTATGATCCTAGGAGTGGCCACAAGCTATGTGATATTGGACATATTCCTTAATCTCTCCAACAGTAAACTTGGCATATACTGCTTATATCATCTGTTTTTTGTGAGGTTCAAATGAGCAAATGCATGTAAAGGTTTTGTAAACCAAAACGCCAACATTGGCATACACTCTCCATTCTATTATTGGGGAGAGATGTGGCAGACAGAGAATAGGGTTTCCTGGACAAGTCATCTACTTTCTGATTTTCTACTTGGATGGCTGGTGATCTTGCCAGCCTAGTGCCGGTTAGTGCTAGTTCACTCACATTAGGCCTCCTCTGGGCAAGGTTGCCCATTTCCACAAGCAACTCATGGCCCCACCCCAGGCAAAAGGCTTTATATTGATTCCTGATAGCAAAGGATTATTTCCAACTCAGTCTGGGAACTGACCTCAGCTAATAGTTCATCTGTGATGATCTTCCACCTTGCCGCCATCTCTGCTGAACATCCCACTGTTTTAGGACTTAGAAAGAGCTAATAAAGAGAGAAGAAAATGATTGAGAGAGGAAAAAAGCTGCTTCTGGGCCATTGAGGTAGAGTGAGAGCCAGGTAGATTCTGTTGAAAAATACTTTGGGGAGTTGAAAGCTATAGAGACCTCAGACTAACTCTTTGTACTTGTAACTTGGAAACTACAGCAGCAAAACTCATTTGCAGACTGGTAACTCATTAAGTGTTTTTGTAGGATTTAGTGATAATAAGGAACTTAAAGATGGAGCTCTATATCCCCATTTTATTAAAAAGGAAACTGAGAACCATAGAAGGAAGAGATTGGCCCAAAGTCAGAACCTGTGTAACCTGTATTTGAAATCAGGGTGTCTGCCTCCAAGCACAGCGTTCTATGCATTGAACCATACTGCCTTTTTCTAATGAGATTAATATTGGCGGTGGTGTCCTCCTTCAGACCATAGGATCATAGGATTCTGTATTTAAAGTTGGGAGAGACTTTGAAGATCAAATAGTCAAACTTCTTTATTTTACTTATTTTACTTCAGGTCCTAAGTGTTACCCTGGGAGCATGGTCAGGGAGATAATCAGACAGGAAAATGGCTGCATAGAATGTCCCAGAATCCATCAGTTTAGTGCTATCTTGGACTTGGCAGTTAGGTGATACTGTGGATAGTGTGCCAGGCCTGGAATCAGGGTGACCTGAGTTCAAATCTGGCCTCAGATACTTACTAGCTGTGTGTCCTTGGTCAAGTGACTTAACCCTGTTTGCCTCGGTTTCCTCATCTGTAAAATGTACCGGAAAAAGAACTAGAAAATCACTTTAGTATCTTTGCCTAGAAAACCCCAAGTGGGGTCACAAAGAGTCAGACATGAATGAACAGCAATGAGCTTGGCATTGAGACTTATTGGCAGGAAACATTTGGAGGGGATCCAATTTCATACACCTAGAAAGAGGAAAGGTGGCAGAGGGGGCATAAGGCATATGTCCAATCACCACATTCAGGCTTTCCAGCCTCCACACCCCATTCTGCTACTGGTAGATGGTGGTAGAATGGATGGAACACTGCGTCTAGAGTCAAATTTGACCTCAGACGCTTCCTAGTTATGTGACCCTGGACACTGCACTTAAGCTTGACTGGCTTCAGTTTCCTTATCTGTAAAATGGGAATAATAATAGCACCTACATGCCAGGGTTGTTGTGGGGATCAAATGAAGCCATATTCATAAAAACCATGTAGCCAAGTGCCTGGCACATAATAGTGTAAGCATATAAATGCCTATTCCTTTCACCTTCTTTTCCTCCAAGATACTAGTGGTCTGCAGCTGAGAGGAAGTGATCATTCCAAATGCTCAGTAATTCTTGTACTTGCCTGTATCTTAGCTCCCTGGGTATCACATATAGCCTTTACACTTACCTTTGGTATCATCAAAGCTTCAGTGTCATTCAGATAGAATGACATCCATTTCCTCATTTGGTTTCTCCTCTCTGGCAAAATGAAATTCATAATTAGTTGGTACTATGAGTTATCTCTGGCATGCAGCATTCAATTTGGCACTGATCAAAACATGTTAGCAGATTATTGTCTGTCTACCCTCAGAATTTAGATCCATACATACAGTCTGAATTTTTCAGTGACATAATTCCAGTTTCTGAATATGATTATCATCTCTTATCATGAGTCAATATTTTGGTGAATGCAGAAAGGGAATCAACTGGTGAATTCAGTTGGTTTCTTGTAACCATCATACTTTTGGTATGGGACAGTTCTCAAATTCTGCATGCTGTTATCTGTGTGTAGCACAAATGGTTTGTTTCGATCTGTATAGTGAAGAGAAATGAAGGGAGGAAAGAAGGGAAGGGAAGAAGCATTTATTAAGTATCTACTAGGTATCAGACACTGCACTAAGCATTTTACAAATAATTAATTTGATAATATTTGGCATAAGTCTATACTAACACACCTGTTAGGCAGTTGACCAATTCTTTGAGAGCTCATTCATAGTCATTCACTCATCCATCATGGCTTTGTGAGCTTAAAGGAGTAATTTGGCATTTCTTACCCTGTGCTTCTTATCACTATCTTCAATAATGTATACACAAGTGAAGTCATTCAGTGCTTTAGCAATGCCAGCATGGTTCTTGACAAATTATTTGGAAATAATAACTGTCGAATCCTGGAAAAGTCTTTACACATTTGCCAGTTTGTTAACAAGCATTTATTATCTGCTTACTATGTGCTAGGCACTCTGTTAAGCACCAGGGATACAAAAGAAAGATAAAATCCCCGTCTATCTTCTTGAGATGCTGATATCTCAATGGGGGCCATGAGATTAAAAGCAATTAGAATAGAGGGTGGAGCCAAGATGGCAGCTGGAAAGCAGGGACTAGTGTGAGCTCCCAGCCAAGTCCCTCCAAAAACCCTGAATCAGTGAGCTGCAGCAGTTACCAGACTTCTCAACCCACAAACACCAAAGACAACAGAGAAGGTTAGTGGGAAAAGCTGCTGGGGACAGACGGAAAGAAGGAGTTTGCAGTTCGGCCACCACCCCTGGGGCAGCAGAGGTGGTGCAGCTACAGAACTACAGCTGTAGCTGTAGCTGGTGGGAGGAATTAAGTGGCAGATCAGAGCAGGAATGAAGAGCCTGCTGAAGATCTATGTCCAGTCCATGTTGGGGGTTCTTGGGGAAAGAGGAGTGCTGGTGTGGCAGAGCTGGCACATCCCCCCAAGCTTGCAACATAGTACTCATACCCCGCTGAAAAACTCAAGGGTCAAGTAAGTTGGCTGGGAACATGGCCAGGCAGTGAAAACACACCCATATTCACTCTCAGACTTTGGAATCTTTCTTTGGTGACAAAGAAGACCAAAACATACAGCTAGAAGAAGTCAACAAAGTCAAAGAGCCTACATCAAAAGCCTCCAAGAAAAACATGAACTGGTCTCAGGCCATGGAAGAGCTCAAAAAGGATTTGGAAAACCAAGTGAGAGAAGTAGATGAAAAATTGGGAAGAGAAATGAGAAGGATGAGAGAAAACCATGAAAAACAAGTCAATGACTTGCTAAAGGAGACCCAAAAAATACTAAAAAATATACTGAAGAAAA
>CM053626.1:276389875-276405354 GCA_028646595.1 Phalanger gymnotis
TATTGTGGAAGGGTTATACATAATGATACGCATGTGGTCCATGTTGAATTGCTTGACTTCTTAGGGAGGGTGGGTGGGAAGGGAAGAGGGGAGAGAATTTGGAACTCAAAGTTTTAAAAACAGATGTTCAAAAACAAAAAAAAAAGTTTTTGCATGCATAATAAGATACACAGGCAATGAGGCATAAAAATTTATCTTGCCCTACAAGAAAAGAAGGGAAAAGGGGATGGGAGAGGAGTGGGGTGACAGAAGGGAGGGCTGACTGGGGAACAGGGCGACCAGAATATATGCCATCTTGGAGTGGGGGGGAGGGTAGAAATGGGGAGAAAATTTGTAATTCAAACTCTTGTGAAAATCAGTTCTGAAAACTAAATATATTAAATTTTAAAAAAAGAAATATAAGGGGGAAATGTACTTGAATTTAGAGATATGATTTGCCAGTATTAGTGAAAATTGGAAAAAGTCATTCCAGATTCAAGAAATGATTATATATGATATTTCTAAATTAAAAAAAGCAATTAGGATATATATAATGCATGTACAATGTGCATGGAAGATAATATCAGAGGGAAGGCACTAGCAATGGGAAGTTGGGTGGGAAAGAAAGGTCTCTTGCAGAAGGCAGGATATTAGTCGGGTCTTGAAAGAGGCCGTGGAAGTCAAGAGGTAGAGATGAGGAAGGAGAGCTTTCCAGTTATGGGGGACAGATAGTGAAAATATCCATAGTTGGGAAAGAGTGTCTTGTGTGAGGAATAGCTAGTATAGCTGGATCATAAAGGACTCGGAGGGGAGTAGAGTATAAGAAGACTGGAAAAGCAGGAAGGACTTTAAACGTCAAATGAATCATTTTGGTTTTGACCTCAGAGCCAACAGGGCGCCACTGCAGTTTGTCGGTTAGGATGGTGACCTAATCACCTCATCGAACCCTCTCATCAGGAAAGCCACTTTGGCAGCTCGATGTGGAGTGCGCCCGGAGGGAGGACTTTAGGTAGAAAGACCAATCATGAGGCTATTGCAATAATCCTGGTGTAAGCTGATGAAGACTTGTGCCAGAGAGGCAGTTATGTGAGTGGAGAGAAGGGGATGATGGGGAACAAGGATAGAGAAGATGAACAAGAGATGTCGCGAAGGCAGGAAGGAAGGCAGTCTTGACAATAGGTTGGCTTTAGGGGGTAACTGAGAGTGAGGAGCTAAAGATGACACAGGTTGTGGACTGAGTGATGGGAGAATGGAGGTGTCCTTGACAGAAAATGGAAGGGCTTGGGATCTGGGAGAGAATGAAACATGCTTTAGAATGTTGAGTTTGAGACGTCTATAGGACATCTAGTTTGAGGTATTCAGAAGGCAGTTGGTAATTGGGGACTGGATATATAAATATGGGAATCATCTGCATGTAAGTGATAACTGAACCATGGAAGCTGATGAGATCATCAACTGAGATAGTGTAGAGAGAGAAGAGAAGGCACAGGATGGACCCTTGAGAGACATCCATAGTTACTGGATATGAACCATGTGGGTAAAATTCTCAATGTTGGAAGAAACCAGAACCAGAACTAAAATCAAATCAAAACCAAAAATGTATAAGCCAAGGAATGTTTATGGAGTTATCCAGCACTGGCAGAGAATCCCTGAAAAAACAAAAAGTCAAAGGTTACACAGGTTTCAATTTAGAAAGAAGGTGAATTGGGTATGAAGATGCTCAGGATTAGACAGACCCTGCTACTGGGATCTTGTAGGGAAAGAATAGGGGATGTGGTATCCTATGAGATAGGAATGTTCTTGTTTCAGGAGTAAGGAAGGTCACAGGTGGGTGCTGTAATACAAACATGGTCAGGGGCGAGATAGAGGAACTTCAGACAAAACGGAGTTGTTTTAATTCTCTTGGCTACCCACAGCTGGAGGAAGATCCAGCAAAGGAAGCTGAGAAATAGTAGTCAGGCAGGTACCTAGAGAGAGGCTATCAGGTGAAGCAGGAAATGGGCAACATCAAAGGCTGCACAGAGGCCAAGAAAGATGAGGATTGAGAAAAAAGCCATTAGATTTGAGAACAGAGAGATTGTTGGTCACTTTGGAGAGAGCAGTTTCAATTCGATAATGAAGTAAGAAGCCAGATTGCATAGGGTTTCAAAGTAAATGAGAAGAAAAAGTGGAGGTACCTAATGTAAACCCCTTCCTAAAGGTTGAGATAGGGAGAGATGTAAGATGAAAGCTAGTGGGAACAGGTGGATCAGTTGAGGAATTTTTTTAAAGATGGGGAGAAATTAGTATCTTTATAGGCAGCAGGGAAGGAGACAGGGAGAGATTGAAGATTAGAGAGAAAGTGAGAGTGATAGAGGGGGAAATCTACTGGAGAATTCAGGATGGAATGGGATCAAGGGTGCACGTAGAAGGGTGGGCCTTGGCCTTCATGTGATTTAAGGCTGCAGTAGGAAACAATAAAGGAAAGTTTCTGGTTGGTATGAAATGAAGACAAAAGTAGAAGCAGCTCTAGGCAAATGGCCTCATTTTTTTCACTCAAGTACAAGGCAAGGGAAAAAAATCATTTTTGTTGTCCTTAGCTTTCTTTAGCTTTTCTGACACGGTTCTTACAAGATGGTGCCGCACATTTATATTTACCCTCCATTACCTGTACCTACTTTCATCTTTTGTACATGTCCTTTAGAAATCTAAGTTAGTCGTCAAGTTCCCTGTGCCTTCACATTAGTTTTTTTTAGACCACTAAACCTTTTCATTCCCATAGAAATTGTTTCTCTTTGTGTCCTCAGAATTTCATTCCTCAGTGCTTCTCATCTCTCTTAGGCTTCTTTCTCCTTTAGGATTGAGGTCCATGAAATACTGTCTATCCTTTCTTTGAACTTTTAAAGTCTGCTTTCCTCAAGTAAAGGCTCCATATCAGACTATTCTGGCATTTCCTCTCCTCTATCACAAATTCTAATATGAAGTGGTCACTTTTACCCAAGATTCTCATGATTTCTACTCTAACAATCAATTCCTCCTTATTGGTGAATATCAGATGCAGAATGGAATGAACTCTTGTTTTTTCCTCCACTTTTTGAAGCACTAAATTATCATTAAATCAAGTTCACAAATTATTTACTACTCTATTTTGGCCAAGCTTCAGAATGGTAGGTATCTAGATGACTGAAGTTCACCATTATCAGTATACACCATGCTGCCATAACAGACTTGTTATCTTTTTGCCATTGGTCTTTTTTTCTTCCTACCTAGATGGTCTACTATATACTACAGTATAGTCTGATGACAGTATCGTTTCTATTCAGCCTCCTTGAATCTTTTCTCAAATGCTCTCCATCATAATTTTTACGTTCTTTGCACTTGAATAGCTACCACCTAGTTCTGGCCTTCATTATCTCTTGCCTAGATTATTGTAATTGCCTCTTAATTGATATCCCAGCCTTAAGTCCCTCCCTACTCTAATCTATCCTTTACACAGCTATTCAACTGATTTTCCCATAGTGCAAGTCTGACCATATTGTCTCCTTACTCAATTAACTCTAGAAATTCCCTCTTATTTCTGGGATCAAACATAAAATATCATTTATCATTTAGAGCTCTTCACAACCTAGTTCCTTCTTATTTTTCCAGACTTTTTAAAAATTACTTCTTTCCACCCAGCCTATGGTTCAGCCATGCTGATGTCTTAACTGTTCCTCATACATGACGCTCCATCTCCTGTCTCTGTGTCTTTGCATTTGCTGTGCCCCATGCCTAAATTGTTTTCCCTGCTTACCCCTGCCTTGTACCACTGCTGGCTTCCTTCAAGACTCAGCTCAAGATCCCCTTCTGAAAAAGGCCTTTCCTAGCTTCCCACTCCCATCCCAACCCAGCTGTTGGTACCTTCCCCTCTGAGGTTACTTTGCATCATTCTTGTATGTATCTTGTATATACATATACAAATATATATTATATGCATATATATATACATATAAACACATACACACATACACCCATTTCCTCCATTAGAATGTAAGCTCCTTGAGGGCTCTTTGTTTTGTTTGTTTTAGTTTTTTCCTTTCTATCACTGGCTCTTAGCACAGTACCTACAATAACATTAGAGCCTAATAAATGCTTATTGATTGTTTTGACAACACTAACTTAGAATATGAACTCATTTTTTCAAACCCTGTAGAGGAAGATGGTAAAATTACATGTAACATTACTTAATAAAACAGTGAGAATCAATGTATGTGAAAACCAGTCTATAGAAAGCTTGCCATAAAATCCATTTAAGCCACTCCGTCCCAAGAGCATTCACGGAGGAGACTAGCCTTTTGAGAGCCCTACTTCTCATTCTCCGCCCCCACCTCCAAATGTTAGTGTTCTTTTAAAAACTTGTTTAGTCTGATTTTATATGTAACTTGCATTTACTTACTTCTCTACATATGGTATCCTGCGGAATGTAAGCTCTTTGAGGACACAGAATTTTCATTTTTGTTGATGTGTCCTAGGTGGGGAGTGTAGTGCCACTCATCAAGTATGGGTTTAAGTGTTTGTAGAATTGAATATTTGTTGAATAGATCATGACTCTGAACCAATATATGTCTTGGTTTCCCATCCTATAACTATAATTTATTCTGGTACGTTCATTGTATTGGGTTCATTTGAGGTTTTCTATAGCCTTTCTTCTCCCCATGACTTCCTTGACTCTCCCCCCTGTCCTCCCTCTTCATCTCCCAACCCCCAGACATTCTCTTCTTCACCAAATCAAGATTTCAATGTTGCACAATAAGAGAAATAATGTTGATGCGGTTAAGAAACATTCATGGAATGAAAGCAGAAAAAAGAGAAAATGCATTCCCTGGAGAAAAGGGTTTATTGAGTGTTTAGAATAAGGGAACAGATCATCTTGTCAGGGGGAGGCAGGTGGGAGGAGAATGGGGTTTAAGGGAGACTTTCCTGGCCCGCCCTACGGTAAGTGCTCAGGCCCACACATCAACAAAGCTGTTGGATGCCAGGGCCATCTGTTTCTCTTGCATTGGAGCAGCTGGGAATCATTCAGAATGGATACACAGCTTTCCATTGACAATAATCTGAGAAGGCACATCCATTTTACCATAGAAGTTCTTTAAGAGATCCTATGACCCAATACCAGGGTCATTTCTGGGCTGCATCATTTTTCCATTAGTTAAAATGATTCATTTCTTTACTCTCTACAATGACTAGTGGTCTAGCTCCCTGACCTTCCATCCCTCTGGTCCCCATACCTAGACTACTTCACCTTCAACCTCCAAAGTCAGGCTTGCTTCAGGCTCTGGAACCAATCTATCTATGCCCCCAGGAAGAAGAAATACGAGGACCCTCTGGCTCCTTAGCTCAGGAGCCTCAGCGACTTCAAGCTTGCTTCTGGCACTTTTCTGGCCCAGTACATCTCACCAGTAATGAAGCTTCTGTTGTCTTTCTTGCATCTCAGCTCTTCCCTTACATCCCAATTCCAATGATAGGGATCCCATCTTGCTCCCTGTTCCTGATTTTTGTGCCCTGCTCACTACATTAGTTTCTTCTGTATTAGAATCTTATTTTATTCTTGCAATTCATCCCATGAATAGAAGAATCCTGCCATCCCTGAATCCCCACAATACTTACCCTGACTGGCTACCTACCTGGATCGATATTTTTGCTTGCTATTTGAATCCTCTGTTGCTGTATTTATGTTCAAGTGCTAGAATCCTGTTAGACCTGCCTTACATTAACATCGCTATTTGGACCTTTGCTGCTTTCTTGCCAGCATGAATCCCAGTATTGTGTCTTTCTACAATTGAATTAATTCCTGCAGTTAAAGTAAATGCTCATCTCCTGGGAAACCATTGACTTGCTCCTCAATGGACCATTCAGAGGAGACCTGCCTGCCTGTTACCTGCTGCTAAACTTCTGACATTTCACAAACCTGTCTAGACTTAGAATTACATACTATTGCTGCTGCTGCTGCTGCTGCTATGGCTACTTGTATTATAACCATCACTACCACCACAACCATTATCTAACATTTATATAATACTTAAAGATTTGCAAAGTGCTTTGCAACAACAACCCTCCATTTTTATAGATGAGGAAATTGAGGTCAAGAGAGCTTAAGTGACTTGCCAGGGTCACCCAACCGCTAAGTGTCTGAAGATTGATTTAAATTCAGGTCTTCTTGATCTCAGGCCCAGAACTCTATCCACTGTGTGACCTAGAGTTCTCGTTTCCCTCAAAACTCTGCTCCAATGCCACCTTTAACATAAAGCCTTTCCTGGTTTTACCCAGCTCCACCCCCTCCAATTTTAGTGCCCTCTATCCAAAAAATTTACCTTGTATATTTTTTTTGGTATATGCTATTTCATCTTCTGTGTTTATCTTTATCTCTACCAAGATCTGATCTTGATCAGAATTTATGGAAGTCTGATTTTACTAAAGGTAACTTTCCTTCTTTAAAATTATGTTGGTTTGCAGGATATTACTCTTCATCGTTAATAATTTTCCTTTGCCTTTTAGTGTATCATTTCCATGTTTTTCTTTCCTTTTTTTGGTATCTGATGGGTAGTTCTGATTGCTATTCATATATGATTCAGTCTCTCTCTTCCCTCAGAGTAATTTTTTTCCCCTTTGACCTAGAAGCTCTGAAGCATGGACAAATTTCTGAGTACTTGGGGTTTCTCTAGTGGACTTTATTTACTTATGCTTTACTATCTGGTCCCAATACATCTGGGAAATTTTCTTTAATTATTTCTTAAAATATGGTATCTTGGTTTATTTGTTTTGTTTTGTTTCACTATGATTTTCTGGGAACTCAATTATTTTAAAATTATTTCATCATGTCTTGTTTTCCAGGTCATTTTTCCTCTCGTGGTAGATGACTTATATATTTCCAATTCTGCTTTTTTGACTTTGCTTTAATGTTTCTTATTGTATCACTGAAATTTTGAGTTTTGTTTTTCCCATCCTTTTTGAAAGTATGTACATAGCTTTGCTGAGTTTTTCTGGTATCTATTCTAAGTTTTTTTAAATTATTTTATTATTTAATATTTTAGTTTCCAGCATTGATTTTCACAAGATTTTGAGTTACAAATTTTCTCCCCATTTCTACCCTCCCCCCCCACTCCAAGATGGCATATATTCTGATTGTCCTATTCCCCAGTCAGTCCTCCCTTCTGTCACCCCACTTGCCTCCCCACCCCCTTTCTCCTTACTTTCTAGTAGGACAAGATAGATTTCTATGCCCCATTCCCTATATATCTTATTTCTCAGTTGCATGCAAAAATAGCATTTTTTTTGAACATCTGCTTTTAAAATTTTGAGTTCCAAATTCTTTCCTCTCTTCCCATCCCACCCACCCTCCCTAGGGCAAGAAATTCAACATAGGAAACATATGTGTCATATGTAAAACATTTACACAATACTCATGTTGTGAAAGACTAACTATATTTCCCTCCATCCTATCCTGTCCCCCTTTATTCAATCTTCTCCCTTGAACCTGTCCCTTTTCAAAAGTGTTTGCTTTTGATTACCTCCTCCCCCATCTGCCCTCTCTTCTATCATCCCCCCTTTTTTATCCTCTTCCACCTACTTTCCTGTGGGACAAGATACCCAATTGAATGTGTGTGTTATTCCCTCCTCAAGTCAAATCCGATGAGAACAAGATTCACAAATTCTCCCTCCCCTGCCCTCTCTTCCCTTCCCACAGAACTGCTTTTTCTTGCTACTTTTATGTGACATATTTTATCCCATTCTATCTCTCCCTTTCTCCCTCTCTCAATATATTCCTCTCTCATCTCTTAATTTTATTTTATTTTTTTAGATATCATCCCTTCATGTTCAACTCACCCTGTACCCTCTGTATGTATATGGTATATTCCCTTCAACTACCCTAATACTGAGAAAGGCCTCATGAATTACACATATCATCTTTCCATGTAGGAATGTAAATAAAACAGTTCCACTTTAGTAAGTCCCTTAGTACATGTGTCAAGTGTCTGAGGCCAGATTTGAACTCAGGTCTTCCTGCCTCCAGAGCTGGTGGATCTGTCCTGGATCTATTTTCCAGGTCAGTGTTTTTTCCAATGAGATATTTCACATTGTCTTTCATTTTTTCATTCCTTTGGTTCTGCTTTATAATATCTTGATTTCTCATAAAGCTTCCACTTGCTCCAATCTAATTTTTAGTGTAGTATTTTCTTCAGTGGTCTTTTGCACCTCCTTTTCCATTTGGCTAATTCTACCTTTCAAGGCATTCTTCTCCTCATTGGCTTTTTAGAGCACTTTTGACATTTGTGTTCATCTATTTTTTAAGGTGTTATTTTCTTCAGTATTTTTTGGGTCTCCTTTAGCCAGTCATTGACTTGTTTTTCATGGTTTTCTCATATCACTCTCATTTCTCTTCCCAATTTTTCCTCTACTTCTCTAACTTGCTTTTCCAAATCCTTTTTGAGATCTTCCATGGCCTGAGGCCAATTCATATTTTTGTTGGAGGCTTTTGATGTCAGCTTTTTGACTTTGTTGACTTCTTCTGGCTGTATGTTTTGATCTTTGTCACCAAAAAAAAGACTCTAGAGTCTGAGTCTGAGTTTGCATCCTTTTTTGCTGCCTGGCCATGTTCCCAGTGAACTACTCGACTTTGAGCTTTTTGTCAGGGTATGACTGCTTGTAGAGTAGAGAGTTCTTTGTCCCAAGCTTCAGGGGCCTTGCACTGCTGTTTTCAGAGTTACTTCTACTCAGTAAGCTCTGCCACAGCAGTGCTCCTCCTCCCCCAAGAACTGCCAACCAGAATTGCCACCCAGATCCAAGCAGGGCAAAGCTGCCTCTGTGCCAGCAAAGTGCTCCTTGCATTTCCACTCTGATCCACAGCTTGATTCCTCCCACTGTGTGAGCCAGGGACTCAGGAAGCAGCTGCAGGAGCTTCCTGTTGCTGCTGCCACCATGCCACCTCCACCACCCCCAGGGCTGGGGTCGGACTGCTCTCACCCCAATACAGAAGTTTTCCCCCTAACCTACTCCATTGTCTTTGGTGTTTGTGGATTGAGAAGTCTGGTAACTGCCACAATTCAATGATTCATGGCCCTCAGGCCTGCTCCGGCCCACTCCCGGTCTGGTCTGTCCTGGTGGGGCCCACACTGGGCTGCGCTCCACTCCCTGCACTGTGTAATAGACCTTTCCCAGTGACCATCCAGGCTCTCCTGGACTGGAGACCTGCTTCTCTCTGCTATTTCACGGGTTCCACATCTCTAGAATTTGTTCAGAGCCATTTTTTACAGGTATTTGCAGGGATTTGGGGGAGAGCTTACGTGAGTCCCTGATTTCCACCCCTCTCTAAGTTTTTTTTTTTTAAACTCATCCTTGTATTCTCTGTGCTTACTGTAGTGCTTGGTGTATAGTCAGAGATTAATAAATGCTTTTTGACTTGCTTGTTGTGATTGTTTATTCTCCTTATGTTTTTCTCTTCCCCACTGAGAACTCTAATTCCTTCATTTATTGTATTATGTCTTTTAGTCACTCTCAGAGTTATTGTGACCAATCCATTCTCTTTTCTGGGGTTCTATTTGTAGGTATTATGCAATTATTCTCTTTTGGAATTTTCTCTTTTAACCTTAGATTTGTGTGTGTCAGCATGCACATAAACATGTGTTGTATTTAATATATATATGTACATACTTGTGGGTATGCACATATTCCTTTTATTAATTTTCCTTTGCTGGTGATTTGCTCATTCTCTTTGTTACACCCCCCAAATCTGTAAAATTCTTAACTTCTGAGCTTTTCCTTGTTGTGGGTTGTAGGTCTCTTGTTGAATTACTGATAAGGGACAACTTTGCTAAAGAAGACTGGTGAAGTTCAATCCCTTTTGCTATTACTTCCAGACTTCTTTTGACTCTGTATGTGTTTGAGCCAGTCATTCAAAGAGACTTTTCAGTCTGCATACATTGATGGGAGCAGTAATTAGGGAATAGGCATGCAGTATCTTCAGTCCTCAGTGCAGAGTCCTCAGGTCTTCTACCACATTTCTTTGTCTGGACAGTAGATATCTCCAAAATTTTTATAGGGTTTTGACAAATACCACTTTCTCCCAGATCCTCCAAGTTATGAATATTTTCTTCCTCTTTAAATTAGCTTATACTTATTTATCTGTGCATATAGAAATTTATCTCATTGAAGCCAGACACTGTTTTATTTTTATCTTCATAATTATAGGGGCTAGCACAGTGGCTTATATATAGTAGGCAATTTATAAATATTTGTTGAATATTGAATGCCATCCGACTCTCCTTTGTCCCATTACCTTCTTTGTTGTAACAAAGCTATTTATTCCCTGTCTCATCTCTTCTCCTCAATCCCACCTTAGACTTCGAGTTCCTTGAGGGTGGGACTGTGACATTATTCATTTTTGCTCCTTAGCATTTAGCATAGTACCCCAGACAAATTTACTAAATGTTTGTTTAGTTGAATTGAATTAAATGAATGCAGCTTACAATCTGAATTTTTTTTAAAAAACCAATTTTTTTATTCATCTTTTGTTTTTATAGCAACTAAATTTCCTCCTGTATCTTTTTCCTCCCAGAAAGCCTTGTGGCAAAGATTTTTTAAAGAAAGAGAAAAAGAAAACAATCAGTAAAAATAATCAACGCTTTGGGGGAAAAAAATCTAGCAACATGTGTAATGTTCCATACCCTGTCCACACCTTTGCAAAGTGGGAGGAGGTGTCTTCTCATATTTCATCTTTGTGACCAAACTTGTTCACTATAATTTTGCAACACTAATTTTTTTTTTATTTTATGGTGGTTATTCTTTCCATTTAGATTGTCATAAGCATGTATATTGTTTTCTTGCTTCTTTTTACTTAGACTTGCATCAGTTTATGCCTTTTCTTTGTTATCTATATTCATCATATTCATTATTCCTTGACAGCACAGAAATATTTCATTATATTCATGTACCATAATTTGTTTAGTCATTCCCCAATCGATGGGTATTTCCATTATTTCCAGTTCCTTGCAGCCACAAAGACAGCTGCTATAAATATTTTGCCATATATGGAGCTGTTCTTTTAATCTGTGATCTCCTGTGATCTGCTGCTTAGCAGTAGAATTTCTGTGTCAAAGGGTATAGACATTTTAGCTACTTAATTTGCATAATTCCAAATTGCTTGAAGTCATTGTGCCAATTCACAACTACACCAACAGCAACACCAACAAAACTTATCTTTCCTCATTCTTTCCAACATTAATTATTCCCATTTTTAATTTTTTTATTTTATGTTTTGCCTATTTTGCTAATTTGCTAGATGTGAAGTAAAAGAAACCTCAGGGTTGTTTTGATTTACATTTCTCTTATCATTAGTGATTTAGAGATTTTTTCCATAAGGTTATTAATAGTTTTCAATTATTCTATTGAGCACTGTACATTTCTTATGATCCCTTATATTTAGGGAATTTATTTTGGGTTTTATATATTTTTGTTGTGTTTGTACACATGCACACACATTTTTATTTGAGAAATTTGATAGAAATATTTTCCCCATTCAATCTCTTCCCTTTTTATCCTAGATGCATTAATTTTGTTTGTTCATGTGCTTTTTAATTTTATGTAAATAAAATTATCTATTCTATCTTTTGTAGTTGCCTCTATCTTTTGGTTAAGAATTTATCTCTTGCCATACCTGTGAAAGACATGACATTAGTAATGGATGCATTCTGAGCTTGAATAGATTGCTGTCTGTCAGACACTACTCACTCATGAATGCACTTGTTTTTTTTTTAAGTTAAAAAAGGCAAGATGTAACCACTGTCCTTGTTTCCTATAAATCATGTCCTGTGACTGAATGAGTAAAAGAGTGAGTGGTAAAGTACTTATACAGCATTTACTATGTGCCAAACAAAATACTAAGGCAAAGGATACAAATCCTGAAGGAAAGCTTTTGCTGGGATGGGTTGGAGAAGGGAGCCAAAACCACAGGGAGGTGGTTTTGCAACAGCCCAAGGTAGAGATAACATAAGCAATCAAGCTGGTGCTGGTGAGAAAGCAGGAAAGGATGGAAAGGGAGAAATTTTAGAGTCAGAATTGACAGAACTTAGTGGGAATGTGCAGGGCAAGGGTGAGGAGGAGGAGCTAAATGTGGCTCTGAGCCTTGAGTCATAGGTGACTAAGGAGATTGTGGTGGAATAAAGAAAAAGAGGAAAGACAGCAATCAGACAATTGGATTTGGAAAATAAGTGTTGTTGGTGATCATTGGGTGAATGCTTTTAGTCACACGGGAAGATGGAAGCCAGATTCCAGGGGTAGAGTGGATAGTGAAGAAATGAAGGCAATGAGAGTAGACTAAAATCATGGACTCATAGCAGCTCAGTGTTAGAAGGGACTTTATGGGTTGTCTAACCCAAGCCCTTTCCTAGTGCATAAGTTGAGTCAATAATATCCCTGGCAAGCTGTCATCTAGTCTCCCCTCGAAGACCTCCAGGGATGGTCTCTGGAGTCCATATATTTCATGTTTATACAGCTCCTATTGTTAGAACATAGAATTACAGAATCACTGAGCTGGATATCAGAGGTGATTGAATCTAAACTGTTCCCAGTCAGGAATCTTTTTTAGAGAATCTCTGACAGGTTGAAAGCTTCCACTTCCTGTTATCCGGCATCTGCCTGAAAGCTTCCAGGATTATTTGAATGTAAGGTCCTTGAAAATAGAGATTGTTTCCCTCTTAATATTTGTATTCCCACCACCTAGCCCAGTGCTTGGCCGTTAGTAGGTACTTAAGAAATATTTGTTGATTGATTTCTCGATGGAACACCATTTACCTCCTAAGGTAGCCCATTATGTTTTGGAACAATTTTAATTGTTAGGAATTGCTTTTTTTTTTAAACATTGAGTCAAATTCTTCTTCTCTATAGCTTATACCCGTCAGTCTCTGGGGCCGAGAATAACAAGTCTAATTTTTCTGTTTAAGAACCTTTCATATATTTTGTAAAGATTTGTGGAGACAACTCTCATGTTCTCCGCACTAACGTCATAATTCCTTCAGGCCAAACATTCATTTCAACTTTCTTTCAACCAATCCTCAGATGGCTTATTCTCCAGTTTTTTCACTCTCCTGGTGCTCCCTCCTCTGAATGTCCTCAAGTTTGTCAAAACCCTGTCAGAAACGTAGTGCCCAGGACCACAAAGAGAATTTGAATGAGACAGAACAAAGCAAAACAGTCTTCTCTCTTCTGGAAATGATCCTTTGGAAGAGACTTCCAAGGTAATTTATTTTAGTTTTGACATGAAATATGAATCTTATGTATAACATCCATGAAAACCATCTTTTTCTTGAAAAGTCAATAACAGGGAACTCATTGCTTTTTAAGGGAGCCTATAATATTTTGGGAATGCTAGTCATTTTAGGAAGTTTATACACACATACATAGGCACACATTCTTATATATATATGTATATGTACATACATATATGTATATGTACACATATATACATATATGTATACATACTTGTGTCTCTGTGTGTCTGCATGTATATGCGTGTATATACATAACTATGTATATGTATATCTATACATATATATACACACACACGCACATGCACACACACACACACACACACACACACAGAGATACATATTGTTGAAATCTGCTTTCCTGTAACTTCTTCCTTCTATTTTGACTTCTGTTTGCTAGGAAGAGAACAAATCAAATCTCTCTTCAACATGTCAACCCTTCAAAAGTTTGAAGACAGTTCTCATGATTTCCTTTCTCTACATATCTTCTCATGATCAGGCCCAAAATAATAATAACAATAATATCAACTAATATAATTATATTAATATTAATTAATAATATCAACAAGCATTTATATGGTGGTTTATATATGGTTTTGAAGCACTTTATTATCACATTTATATGATCACTTTATCATACTTTGTATTATCACATTTTATTCTCATAGAAACCATAGGAGGTTGGTGCTATTATCCCCATTTTGTAGATGAGCAAAGTGAGGCAGACCGAGGTTAAATTACTTAACCAGTATTGTCCAGCTAGCAAACTGAGGCCATATTTGAACTTACAGTACCCCTTCTAAAATGTGTTATCCAGAACTGGGCACAATATTTTGGAAACAGTCTGACCAGAAAGTACAGTGAGAACTCTGGTTCTGGGTGTTCTACACGCATTTGTATTCAGGCTGCTTAGGAAGTTCTTCCTTGTCAAATTCTGCCTTTGTATAACATTTCCCCATTGATGGTTCTAGTCTCTCTTCTGGAAGTGCACAGAAGATGCCTTCTGCCAAAAGGTCTTCAAATATTGATGGCTCCTAGGTTTGTATCCCTTCCAGGTTTAACTAGGTTCAGTCACTTCTTCTAGAAGTTTGCAATAAAAAGAGGAGCTAGGCGGGATAGCAGCTGGATAGGGGATGAAGAAATTAATGTTCATCGTAATGAAGTAGACATTGCTAGATTTCAGGAAGTCTTGTCCATCATTGACAGGTCAGGTTTTGCTCAGTAGTTTTAATAATGAGCATATTTTTATTGGCTTTTAATCCCTTGATTACTGGCAATCTGTGTGCTTCTAGACACGAACACATCCACCAACTTCCCTAGCCACGGCCCCTGTCAGAGATAGATCTCTAGAGGACATGGAGTGTGTCACGTTCCAGGGTTTGACCCAGCCCAGGCAGGTGGGTATCTCCCCTGCTTAACTGATCTCTAAAACAGGGAACTTCTGTACCTATGGAAGTCATGTGAATTCTCTTTTACCAGCCACTCTCCCCGCCAAAAAAAGGTGGCAAAAGGGCTAAATTGATGAGAGCAGTTCATTTAGCCTAGAGTAATGGTTTTAAACTCAATTAGAGGCTGATCTTTGTGGGTCTTATATTGGCTTAGAAAACCTCACATTTAAATTATCTATGCTCTCTTGTATTTTTATTTATTTTGTTAAAATTTTTCCTGATTGCATTTTAATCTGTTGTGGCAGGTGGCATGTAGTTTGACATCTCTGGCCTAGGTATACACTACTGTAGTCACCATGAAGATAGGTGGGGGCTGCAGCTCTCTATGCAAGGTGTTCCAAAAGTCTTAGTGGAGTTTCGAACTAAGATATTGAAGTTTAAAACTACAGCTATTTGATAGTTTTGATATAGTTTATATATATAGATATATAGATATATATTATTTAGATATATTATATTATATAGATATATTGTATATATATTATATAGATCATATATAATATAGATATATTATGTAGATATATAGATAGATATATAGATTAGATATATATTATATAGATATATAGATAGATAATTTAAGCTTTTAAAGCATAAAATCCCACTAAGACTTTCAGGACACTCATTCTCCCTCTTCTCCCCTTTCAGGCTAAAGGCGTGAGGGAACATAATTCTCTTTGCAAAGAGGGCCTCCAACTACTTTATTTTTTTTTTAAATTTATTTTTGACATGTTTGGTTTTCAGCATTGATTTTTCACAGGCGTTTGAATTACAAATT
>CM053626.1:276405854-276454170 GCA_028646595.1 Phalanger gymnotis
AGACAAGGTCTGTCTGTTGATGTTTGTAATTTGTTTGTATTTTGTTCTGAAGTTCAGTGTGCTGGTCTTTTTCACCTGAGCTAAGTGAATGATATTTGTATGCTGAATTAAAGTAAGCTTGTCAACCCCTTCACCTTGCTTTCCTTAGTTAAGCAGATCAAAAGAATCTGTATTGTTGACAGCTTTCTGGGTGCTGGCTGTGGGTGGATCTTACACCCCCACAGAAGCTGCTAGCCGGATTGTTGAAACACTTACACTCTAGAGGGAGAAGAGAAAACTTACTTAATCCATATATTTTCCACATGACCTCTACCAAAAATACAGTGGCTGGACAGCACACACTGGGACAAAATTGGAGGGAAATCATTTCCTGAGTACTGAAGCTATCAATCATGGTAGAAAACAGCACTTCCTTTTGTTGGTGGTTGGATAGCACTGTTGCTAAGTTATTACAAGTGGTCAGACTGGTGTAACATGTTGAGGCAGTGATAAAATTGAGGGTCATCCTTAAGCCTAAGAAGAAAGCACTCCACTTTTCTTTTCCTTTGTTAATGGAAATAAAGTGGGCTAATGGATGTGGAAGAAGAGTGTAGGAACAAAAAAGAAGGAGGAATGGAGACATCTACTGGGGAGGGGGGATGACTTACTCTGAGTCATACCCTAGAATGTGCCAACTGTGTCTTGGACTTGGCAGCTAAGCCTTAGGCTTGTCCTCATTCTTCTTCGGAGTAAAGCAATATCTATTTTAGCCAAATTATTATACTTCTAGTTATCAAGCCCTGTTCTCTCTATATCACCAAATTGGTTCTCAGCTCTTGGAAACTTAAGTATTTGTTTCCTTCACTTTTCCTTTCTGATTCTGTTCTCAAGGGACTGAAAAAGATGTGGTCTCTCTGTTCAGCTACTTCACTGAAAATATCATTTTCTTGATCTTATCTCTAGGGTCCAAACCATCTGGAAATTCCTTTATTACTCCAAGGTGAAGGATGCTTTTATTAAGAGGAAAATAACCAAATCTGGAAAATGAAGAAGACACTGCTCTAAAGGAACAGGAGGATTGTCGTCATCTGCCCTTTTGACCAGCCAGTAATGTAAACTACCGTTTTCACTTCCTAGTGGATGTACCAGGTGTAAGAAGGGCTGGAGTTTGATGTTAAGGTGCTTGGTACAACATTGCTGCCTATGATTCATCATTTAACTTCCTAGGTAGAAATACAAAAATAAGTAGGATCAGGCTAGTTAATTCTTTACAAGAAGATTTTATTTATTTATTCTTTTCTTTGACAAAAAACATTAAAGTTGTACATCATTTTTTAAATGTTTTCTTTTTGGATCCAAACGAGCATTTATGTTACAATATATCCACCTGGTCAACATGCAGTGCTGAACTCCTGCTTTAGAAGAGATGCACCGATACTCTGAGGGACCTACATTGGCTCCCAGTAACACACAGTTACTGGAACTGGTGTTGGATTGGAGTACCCCATAGAAGGATGCGGGTAAGAAAATGTCTTGTGGGGTTTAGCTGTGGTGTAGTTTTTCATGGTGGCTGCTTTCTAACAGCCTGATGCAGCGCACAGACTTTCCTCAGTATCTTGTCCCTGCCACTCATGCTCTAAGAGTGAATCAAGGTGAACATGCCACAATCTTGGGTCCAGGACAGAGGTCATTGACCTGGATGAAGTGCAAACCATATTTTTTAAAAGGGCTATCCAGTGAGGATAGTATTGATGCACTGTATCCAACCGGATTGTATCAAACCAGGACTTTTTTGTTTGCCTTCCAACATATATGCATATGCAGTTTGATATCTGTCCCTGATAAAATCTTCCCCCTAACCCTCCCCCCTCCCCAATCCCACTGCACCCTCCCTCCCCTTATAGCCTATATCCTGCATGGAAGTTCAGTGTAAGCTTCCTGGTATCACAGCTTCTTTATTGAAGGGTTGCTGAAATTGATTGTCTTCTGGTTGAGTACATAAAAGAACTCCTTTCTCCCTATCTTGCTCATCTAGAAAAGCCATATATCACTGTTCCAGACCTTTAGAAATTCACTGCCTCAGGATTGTTTAAAGGGAAAGATCCTTACAGAATGTTATGCCCATATTAATTCAAGTCATGATTTAAGGGAAGAAGATTCAAACTCTATAGAAGTACTTCCTCTTCTGACAACTCATTCATGTTTCTCCTTAACCTTGCTTTTGTTTTATAACTTGGTGCTCTACTCCATGGCTTTAGTTATTTCTCTATCATAGGTCCTCTGCATACCTTATACAAAAGATTTCCCCTCTCCCCATTAATATGAATTTCAGGGTTGCAAGTCCTGGCCTCAATGTGAGTGGATCTGGACCATTCTCTAACACCTAAGGGAAAGATTGGTTCCTTCGCAATTTCAGCACTTAGGTTAACTTTGTACAAATTTTGGCAAGTTCATAAATCATCTGTATAAAAATGTTCTACTAAGGTTCGAGCTTTAAGTATATTTATTCCCCAGTAGGTAAATCTTAAAATTCAGTTATGTGGTTTTGTTAAATCTCTTGGTATCTGCGTAATGTTTTACTGTTCCATATCAAATGTGGAGCTACAATAGCCATCAAAGCTACTGTATATTTTAATTGGCAATTAGTGACATTTAGCCCTCATTGCACATTACATTTATTTAGTTTAAATTAATGGCACTTTGAACTTTTGGAGTGTGTTTCTCCTACTTATTCCTGCTTCTAATCACAATGGTTTCTAGAAGATTTGCCCTCAGCATTGTTTCTAGGGGCAAAGATGTAGGACAAATGCAAAACATCCTCGTTAACATGATGGTTTAGAAGTGGAACAATGGAAAGAGAATCTATGTCATCAAATATTTGAGCCTCTTCTTCCAGTCTCCTGGCAGGTTTAATCCTAGACAGAGTTGTAGACTTACCCTCTGGAAAGAACAACCCTTCTTTGGTTCAGAGTCTATGTAATCTAGATCCAGGAGTAAGAAAAATAAAATCCATTCTGAATGCCAAACAGACTTATAGGCCCAGCATTGTCAGACACAATATTAGTCCTGATTTTCAAGGTCAAGAATATAGCCAGTATAGTGTAGAGAAAAGAGGCTAGATCCAGATTCAAATGCCATTTATTGCCTGTGAAAACATGGGCAAATTGTTTTACCTCTCTCATTTCAACTTCGACTTTTCTCATTTGTGAAAAGAAGATCTTTTCCAGCTCAAAAATCCTGTGATCTAATCAAGACAGCTCCCTTAAGTTTTATGAGGCTCTCTCTCGAATGTAGGCCTTTTTTTAGGTCAAGGTGCCAAGGGTTAGAATGGAGATAACTGTCAACTCTGACCTGCCCAGGTATTTTGACATCTAAGCATCGTAACCTAGGGCCTTTCACTGGTGAAATGGTTTAAATTCCTAAAGAGAGGTTTCCATTATAAGAGAGAGGGAAAGAAAAAGAGAAAGAAAGAATAAGAAGGAGTAAGAGGACAATTTTACAGCAGGTCCTGGATGTAAGTATCCTCAAACTTGAAACCAAGTTTCCTTAAAGAGATAAAATAAAAAAAAAATCACAAGATCTTAGTGGGATCAGATGAGTGAATACAATTTTAAATTGCTTTGTGGAGACTCATTGACAACATCAAACTTACTTAGAAGCATTTGCTTCATCCTTGGAAGTGCCAAGTACTGTCATGTCTGACTAACAAGAGAGCTCTAAATTTGCCTTTTATTAAAGGCATAAGCCAGTAGAAGACTTTAGAATATATACCAAGTAAGTACCAGTGACTTTTCCTGAATCAGTATTTTACATTTGGCAGGACATCTATCACATTGGGTTTTTTTTTTGTTTGTTTTGAACCATATGTTATAATCTTCTATGATCGAGTCTTAAAATTATCGATCAAAGGTCTCTGAATCATTCTTTTATTATTTTGTTCTGTCATATTCTTTCGACAGGGTCGTAAGACAGTACTTCTATTTGTGGAAATCTAGACTTGATTTTTAATCTTTTGAGAAGAATGACAAAGATTGCATGTAAGACTGTACTCCAGATTCTTGATTCAAGTATCATTATACTTGAAATAAATGTTCTAAATAAAAGCTGGCTCAAAACTATTTTGGGAGCATTTTCATTGCTACCCTTTAGCAACCCTCTGTTACACTACATCTATATGTTAAATGATCAATAACTCCTTCTTTTTGAATTCCCTGCTCAACCCAATTCTTACCCACCCCAGAAAAAGAAAATCCCAGTTGTAATAATGTATTTACAAAAAGCATGGCTTATTGTCAGAAATCTTTTTGCATTTAGAAGGCCAAGATACTAACCCTTTTATTTACAGCATTGAGTTGGGGTGAGAAGATGAAGGAGGTGGCAGGGGCTTTCACCCCAACTTTTTACTTACCTACCTTCATCTACCCTAGAAGTTTGTGCCCAGGGGAGAGATACCTTTGGAAGAGAAATGTTGACCCTCTTAGATATTGATGTATATACTACTCACCCACCAGCCAATCAGAGTCAGCTTTGGGAAATGGTTTCCCTCCAACCCTACACAGCGATCAGTCTACAATACTTAAAAGGCTTTATTTGCCAAAGAATGCTTCACAGTGTGGCAGAGAACCCCGAAGTCCAGTGTGGAATGATGCTGTGTATCCATTTGCTTTGTGATGGGCTGTGGAGACTAAAGCTTGAGATGGTTCACAGGCGCTAAGAAGCAGGTGCGGATGCAAGGGAAGGAGAGGTCAGTTAGAAGACCAAAGAGAACTAATTCCATTTCCTACAAACGGACCACGCAAAATGCTTGCGTCTATGCACCATTACTATACGTGTTGCAATTTGAAATACCAACTGAAAAAATTCAGCTGTTCAGCAGGCAGTAACTTCATTTATGTAGACCAGCTGATAAAGGCGATGGCCACTGTTCCTGGGTCCTATGGTGAACCTAGATGACATGTTATGGGCAATTTAATGGAAAAATCTAAGACACGGGGGAATGCCAGGGTGTACTCACTCTGACAAACACAGCACCAGCTAGGCTGAACTCTTATACGTTCATAACATGGTAAGATTAGGTGACGAAGCCCCTGAGTTTAGGTTTTTCTTTTGCTGGAAGAGTCTTTAAAAATGTGTGCATGTATGTGTGTATACAAACACTTTTATGGGGTTTTGTGTTTTTAATCCTTTTGGGATCTAGATTCTGCCCTTATCACTCTCAGAACAGGTAAAAGGGCTTTCCTGCCCATTTCTTTCTTTATGGGATATATCACAAAGTAGTCCGGTGAATGAGTTGGGCAAGACCAAATACTATGACTCTGGAAGAGAGCAGGAAAGGGTCAGATAGGAATGGATACTCCAGAAAGGATGCTCCAATGAATAGAACCTTTTCCTTATTCTGATCCTTTGCATTGCATTAGCACCTGGTTTGTGAGGATCTCAAAACACTTAACAAACAGACTGGTAATTGACAACAGCATTAATTAACTGGTTAATTAAGTAATTAACAGCATTAATTAATCTTTTATGTTTCTGCTTTAAGCCTCACAATATCCCTGTGAGGTAGGTAAATAGCATTCTGGCCCCATTTTCCCTCCCCCCAACACATACACGCACTCCCACCATTCTTCTGGCAAGAGGTGGAATGGATTACATAATGTTATACACAGTGAATTCATGATTGAGCTGGGGAACAGATAGGAGAACCGAATCTCCCTGTCCTTAGCTCTTAACCACACAGGAAATGTGCTCTCCAGGACACACAAAGGCAGGACGGGCCTTAGAAAGAGTTTATAAAGCACAAGTGAGGGGTATTTTTTGTTTTGTTTTTTTTTTAAAAATTCAAATTTTCTTTAAAAAAATCTTTGTTGCTTTATACCAGATGGCGCTTGATTTGGCAATATGACCCTGGCCCAATATTTAATTGATTTTCAATATACATGTCTATGTGTATAGATATATGTATATGTATAGTTATATACATATGAGTTATGCATGTATGGATACAAAGTCACTCTATCCTATTCCTGCTTCAGATTATCTTATGCACTTGTATTGTCCATACCTAAAGATCATTGCGTTCCATTTATATTTAGAAAATTCAACAACTGAATTCAATGAGTAGGCTAAAAATTGATGCAGAGGCAGTGATGCATGCAAATAAGCCTGAGCCTGGTGTATTTAACAATCTCAAGAGCTGAATCAATGTTACGCTGTTAAATATTGACTGGGATGGTGAGAACAGAAGAAAAGGGAGACTTATTTTCAACCCAAAGGCTACTTGCCAGAGAAAGAGAAACAACTGCCTTGGCCCTCCACGTAATACACTAAGCTAGGAGAGGGCAGAATCCAGAGAAATACCTGGGGCCCCATTTCAGGGAAATATTCTCTGTAACCTCTCTGCCAGTGTGTGAAGACACAGATCCAACTAGGATGGATTTCCTTTCCAGTCTGTCAAAAATGTCAGCATCAGGTCACTTAACCTTCATGACTCATTCTTTCATTATAAAATGTCAGGCTTGGCCTAAATGATCTCAAAAGTCCCTTCCAGTTCTAAAATGCTGTGGTCCTGTGATTGTATACAGACCCTAAATCTAGTGCTTTAAGGTTACGGCAATAAGGATGAGGCAAGCTGATGATGGCCCACTTGAATGCATGTTCCCCTTCTTTAGGGTGGCTTCACTGCCTGTTTTTGTTTTGATTTGTATCCTTAGCACTTAGCCGAGAGCAATGTTTGTTGAATGATTAAGCATCGTGTTCCATCTTGTTCCGGCCTATGTCAGTCCTCACTCTCTATTAGATCTCTAGGTCTGTCTTGCCCTTCTATCCACTTATCATTCCAGTCAATGCCTCAGGATGATTGCCCTTGCTCTATGTCCTTCTATTAGAAGTATTGCATGACTACTAGGAGTAGACTACCACAGATGGGCCATGTGGCCTAAGCCAGGACAGCAACCAACATTTCTAAAAGCACCAGAATAATCATCATAGGCTCTCTCAGTACTAGCTAGGTTTTTCTCATTTGGTTTTAAGGGAATGCTAATAGGGGTAATATTGAGTAAGAAAACTAAGAATAATGTTAGTAGATCTGGAAACTCCCTCCTTTACCTATCTTTTAGGCCATTAACAATAATCTCAAGTTCAGGATTTTTCTTTAAAATGCCAATTACTTTTTTTTTAACCAAGGTGAAACTCATATTAGACTTACTTTCCAAAGAAATCAGTAGGGACAGGATTTGGTATTAAAGGAATGGATGTTTTGGGCAGATTGCTAGTTGGAGAGAATATTTGAGTAAAAACTTTTATTGGCAGCAAGGATGATAGAGTAGTAGAGGGAGGGTAGTTTGTGTCTTATGCCCTAATGTGACAGACTAGGCTTCATTCCCTTAGTTAAGGGAAGCAGAGGAAAGGACGTTAAGTCATATATTCAGGAATGATAAGACAGGCTGGCAGCTGGTCAGTGCATAAAAGCTTCCATTTTCACTCTTGGTAGTCTGGTGCTAGGCTGTTTGTTTAGCATACGAACACTAACATCAAGGGCCTAAGTATGAAGGAAGGTCTCTTGGAACTTTAGATTTCTTAAAGCCATGTTTGCAGCAAAATTCCAATTCAGGCCATTGCTTTCCCAGGCTGACTTTCCCCTACAGTCTAAATGGCTTCAGTTACCACTTCAGTTCCCCCTCTCAAAACACCAAGCAGTCATGCTGCTGACTCAGAATTGCTTTCCTGTGCAAAGTCCTTCCCTTGAGATGACTGTTTCAGAGGAGGAAGAAAATAAGGTTGTGTACACAGAGGAGTCCAGAGCAGTGCTTTGGTGTGAAATGATGCTTCACAATAATGCCATTGAGAACAATGTGATACCCGGGATACAGCCCTTCTGTTACAAGGGTTGTAACATCGATGGTTTGTCCATCAATGCTTACACTCTAAACTGCTTTGGGAGGGTGTGTAAATGGTGGATGGGCAATGGGGAGGGGAGAAATGAGAATCTAGTAATTAAGGAAGGGGAGGCTGTTTGCAAAAGTACTACCTTTTTGCCACGGACCTTCCATTCCCTAGGTGGCGAATTTGGTTTTGTGACTGACCACATGTGACATGATGGCTGGGGCTTGAGTACTCTGGCTTGCATGAATGTCTGTTAATATCTGCAAGGTATATGTAGAATGATTGGTGCCTTCAAGCCACTGGGAGGTATTCTGTATGCAAAGCTAATCCCACTGCATTTTCTTTCCATCCAGACTAGAAAGCCATAGGAAAATATTTCAGAAATGAGTCTAAGAAAAACTCTGTCATCTATTTTTTTTGACTAAAAGGGGTATGGATAGGTTATACTTAGCCACTGGCAGAATCAACCATGGTTTCCCTCCACTGGTTTTCCACTTTAAGGCTCATTCTGTGAAATGGGACAAGTGAAGTCTCTAGTGGGTGCTGGGACAGGAATAGGCTCTTAATGACAGGTTTATTTCCTTTTTTCTTTTCCTGATTCTGATCCTGGCTCTGGCATGGGGGGACCACTGGTACCCTGACTGGGCTCATTTCTTAATGATCCCTTTTACTTGTAGTATAATTCTCCTGGCAATGCTGCTGTCTTTGAAGGATGGAGGTAGCTGTATTGGGGGTGGGTCCAGATAAAGGCAGTGCCTTTTTTCCTGTACAGGGTGATCTGTATTCATTGCATCAAGTTTTAGTGGAGTTCCCTGACCTGCTATTAAGTCATCCCTTTATATAATATCTTGGGAATATTGGATTTTGAGGATCATTGCTTTTCCTTTCCCCTCATTGTTTAGCTAAGAAAGGGGATTTGGCTATTTTCTATCTGGGTCCCATTGGAAAACTGGTGGATATAAGGAGTGACATTAAGCAGCTCTGGAGTGAGGCATTGGAGGTAGGACAGGGCATTTTAAAATGCCTTGGAGTGAGTCCTTAATCTATATCTTTCTCATTTGCCAAAGTGTAAACAAAGCATTACAGAAGAAGGGACTGGGGTTTGCTGAGTGCAGAACCTTTCTGTGCTGTAGCACAAGGAGAGATTCCAAATTGAATGCCATTCTGCACTGTTGTTGCTTAGGGGAGAGAGGAAATAGGGCCCTGGCTTAAGGAAATGTTCTTTATTACATGAAGTTTTGTTCTAGCATAGAAACTGCTCTCCTGCAAACAGCATCCTAAGCCTAAGCTGAGGTATATTAACTAATTACCTTAAATAGGATCCCATAGGACTGGTGAAGCTGGTCCCTGACTACGTGCTGAGAAAATCCCGCCATCCAGGTGTAGTGTCTGTGCACATATATAGGAGACAGTCAAGTATTGCCTGACTGATGGAGGCTGTTTTGGTTTAAATAACCACATCTACTTCCCTTTTTTCTAAAAGTCTAACTATCTGACAAGTGATCACTCTTAAGTGTGATTTCCACCCCTTGTGGGGAGAGGCACGGATGATCAGGATACTTTCAATTAGTTTCACTGAATAGGATGTCCACAACAGCCATCATGTTGGCCTTGCAGGCGGCCCACACTGGCTCACTGCACTATAGACCCAGGAGGGGAAGAAGATCCTGGGCGATACTCAGTTTATCATCATGGACTCATGGTACATGTACACAGCCAGAAAGCTGTATGTGTTGTCAATATCTTAGTTTATAAGGATGTCAATATAGATAAGTGGATCTCATCTGGTAGCACTGCTGAATCTGGAGATGGGTATGGATGACAATTTTTCCACTTAACTATTTTTCTGACCTTAGACATGTCACTTAACCAATCTTTTAGTCTATGTTTTCTCATCTGGAAAAATGAGAGGGTTGGACTAGACGACCCCTATAGTCCATTCCAGCTCTAAATTTACGATCCTCCATGATATAAACTATGAGACTTCTACTATTCCTACTCAGGAAACCATCTCCTTCCATGCCAGAGCACCATGGACCACTTCTTCCACCGGCCATCCCCTACCTGTTTTTCTTCTCCTTCCCTGCCTCCCACACAGGATATCCAGCACTCCTGACCTTGGCATAAATTCTTGTGTGGAGAGCAAACCATGGGATAGCACAAGATGCTATTGAGATTGCTCTGGTGACAGTGTTGATGGCTGGAGAGCGTGAGAGGGAGAGGAAGCGAGGCATTTCCTCTACTGTTGGCTATTTCCTATGGACCCCAGATTCCAGCCAGGCAATTTTCTCAGCTTCTCGGGGCAATATTGGCACACATAAAGCCATTGCCTTTACCAAAGTGATTGGGATGAGGGGGAAGTAGAGCCATTATATCTATGTTCCTTTTCCCTTGAAGGTGACTGTCCACATTCCCACATTGCTCTCTCCCTCAGCAAGGAGACAGAACCATGGCTGTGCCCATCTTGCAAAGGGAAATAAAATCATTTTTGGTGGGTTTGATTGTTTTTCTATTTTCCTTTCCTTTTTCTTCACTGGTTCTGCATGATGTCCTTTCTTCTTCTTCCTCCCCCCAGGCTCCACAGGCTTTTTGGGTCTGTTTTCCCCCATATTGGAGAAGAGCATGCATTGGAGGGGGGCATGGCCTCTAGCATTTATCATCCTCTTCCGTGTCACTCAGGAGATCGCTAACAGCCCCACACATCATCCCTGGCCCTGGTCCCCCACGCCTCCGCCTCCGGTAGTGCCCATTGGGCATCTGCCAGCTGTGCCTCAGGGGAGGGGCTGAGCCAATGGTGTTGGAACGGCCCAGGCTGGTAGCCACAGCAGCCTCAAAGGTGAGTGTTTCCTCCTCGCCACAGTCCGAGGCATGGGAGTCTTCATGCAAAGCCAGGTAGGGCTCTGAGATATAGCGCTGGGGAGTGGAGTGTTGACTCTGCTTTGCTTGTGGTGAACTGGAAGACTCAGTCAGGCAGGCATCATTGCCCTCCAGGGCCTTGGAAGGCAGTGGGGAGCCAACTTCACTCCCATCGTACGGTGGGGAGATGCTACCAGGATGTCGCATCAAGGAGCTGTAGGAGAGGAGGGGCCGGGGTTTAGGGGGAACAGGTGGAAGCTGCCGACGACCTCGCCTTGGGGTGCTGGTGTCAGAGACAGAAGGAATGGAGCTTTCACTGAGGGAACCCGTACCCTGTAGATCAGGAGAGAGACACAGATTAAAGCAGGCTTGGGGTGATAGACACTTGGAATTTCGTTCAGAGATCTAGTCTCATGGTGAACTAGGGAATGGATGAGACTGAAATCATCTTACCAATTCTTAACTCTAGTCTTAGTCCAATCATCTGCCAATGGTACTCACTCTAAATACATTTGGTAGGAGGCAAAGCTCAGTTAGAAATCCATACTTTTCCAGTGGCACACAGACAACCATTTGGGATCAGGGTGAAAAAAGAAAGACACAGTTATGTAGCATTTAAAGGAATGGGAGAAGAAAAAATCATGTTACAGGGTAGAGAGAAGTTCTGAACATCTCTTAGTTTGCGTAGCAAGTGACAGCTGGATGCCATTGATTTATCTACAATACCTTCACCTGGAACCCTTTTCTTTCATTGGCCACTGTGAGGGCATGGACCCTGCTTGATAACTTGGAACTCGGAACACTCTCTGCACAGACCTCTATGTCCCCTCTCCCTGACACTCTTAGGTCTTCCATGAATGGGCCTCTGGAATATTATCTTCCTGTTCCCCTGTTCCCTTACAAAATCAGCCTTGTCATGAAGGATCCTTAGGAATGTGGACCCCATTTGCCAGGTTCTTTGTCTGGGTCCACTTTTCCCTGGTAAGGGACGTGGATGAGAAGACAAGGAGGCAACAACTGGGACACAAATTTTATTTGCATTAAACTATGGAATCAGACAAGAGAAACTCTGGTTAGTGAGTGGACTTTCTAGTTTGTAGTCCTCTCCCCACCTTCTTTATTCTAGACTAGATGGAGACATAGATCAATGAAGTTGCTTTGTACTTAATAAATAGGACTGGTCTGAACAATGAATTCTCATTCTCACCAGGAACAAATATGAAATGACACAAATGTTTTTCTTTTTTTTTTTCAGCAGAAAAAGGAAGCTGAGAATTCCAATGTAATCTCTGCCTGGATCTGTCTATATCCTGAGTATTGTGTTCTTTCTAGGTGTCACATTTTAGAAAAAACTTTGGTAAACTGGAGAACATCAAGAAGAGGATAACAAGGATGATGAAAGGTCTTAAGGTTATGCTGTATTAGGAATGGTTGAAAAGCTTGAAGAAAAGAAAATTTAGGGAAGACATGAGAGCTGTCTTCAAGGATTTGAAGGGCTGTAACATGGACTTGTTCTTCTTGGACCACAAGGGCAGAATTAGGAGCAAGGAAAAATTGCAGAGAGACACATCAAGGCTTGATGCAAGGAAAGATTTGCTAAAATTAGAACTAGCATCCAATGGAATGTGCTACTTTGGGAAACAGTAGGTTCTCCCTCAACTGAGTCTTTTAGTGAAGACTGGATGGGGTTGCTGTGGACAGGATTCTTTGTCAGGTAAAGGTTAGGCTAAGTGCCCCATTCCAATTCAAAGTTTCTGAGATTCTGTGAGCAGCAAAGGTACCTTTTTAACCAAAGGATATCCTATTGGCTGAGTCTCACATAGACTCATTGGAGTCTTGTTGCTGTGACTCTATCCCCTTAAACTTTAACAGTAGTGTTGGGATTACCAAGATGGCATTCTATTCATTCTTTAGGGGATAGTTTGGTTTTCTGCAAGGTGTATTTTACTTTTGTATATGCCAGTTTGGGGTGATATATACTTGTGATTGCAGAAGCATAGGTTGCCCCCAGGATAGGAAGTTATGAACCTCAATCGCCAAAGGCAGTATGTATTACTACGACATATGCACATATCTAAAATGAATGCAACCCTCCTGTCCCTCTTGCTGAAGTGCCAGCTTTTCATACTCACCTGTCTGTTGGGTGTCTGAGACCTGCCCTCACTAGGTGATCTGGACTGCTGTCGCTCAGGAGATTCCCAGTCGCCTTGAGCACCCCGTTCTTCAGAGTTACAGCGAGATACATCAGGAGACAGAAGATGCTTACGTTCTTTGGAGCGTCCACGTTCTCTGCCTCCTGAGCGATGGGTATCAGACTTGTGACCTATTGAAGAAGACAGAGAAAACTGAATATGAAGACGCTCCCAAAAAGGGAACACAAACCTTAACTGGTCATGTGGAATTGGGCCCCTGGAGTGATTTCAGCACTTGTCAACATGGGATCCATAACTGAGAGCAATGAAGGATCAGAAAGGAAATACCTTTGGGGGTAAGCAGGAGAGTTTGAAAGTCTCCAGCTTGTGATATTTCCACTTTACAGAATGCCATCTGTTCTACTTCCTTTTTACACTAGACATATTCTCCCAGGGTACAAGATGTGTTTTTTGTTTGCCAGAAATGCTATTCAGGAATTTTCAATGTCTTATGCAAACATACATCTTTTATGGTTAAGATGGTACCAGCAGTAGAAAGAAAGTTTCTGTGAACTAATTACAGCAAGAGATACAGTAGAAAAAAAGGCCAACAGGGGGATCTAGAAGCCTGATCTCTAGTCTTAGCTCTGTCATTAACTAGCTGTGTGATCTTGGGCAAGTCACAATCTCACCAGGCCTCATTTCCTCATTCTGTAAAATGAAGGTGATCTCCAAACTTCCTATCCAGTTTCATCATTCTAGGGTTTTCCAATAACTAGATAAATGGAGTCTTTGATTAGGTTCAGCAGATGTATTACGCTGTGGACAGAGTGTTGGGCCTGGAGTCAGGAAGATGCATCTCCCTGAGTTCAAATGTGGCCTCAGACACTTCCTAGCTGTGTGACCCTGGGCAAGTCACTTAACCCTGTTTGCCTCAGTTTTCTCATCTGTAAAATAAGCTGGAGAAGGAAATAGCAAACCACTCCAATATCTTTTCCAAGAAAACTCCCAATGGAGTCACAGAGAGTCAGACACTATTGGAAAACAGCTGAACAATAGAGCACCCAGCTTAGGAAAATAAACCGATTTTAAGATAAAAATCTTCTTAGGGCATGCTTTTAATATCTAGTCTTCCTGCCTCCCCTCCTTCTACTAGCTGTCAAAATCATCTTTTCAGTGGACAGGTCTGCTTATGTTATTCTCGTGCTTAAAAAAGCTTTTAAAAATTCCCACTGCCATAAAGTCCATAGTCAGCCTGGCTCCAATCTACCTTTTCAGTCTTATTTCACACTACTCTCCTTCATGTACTCTACTTCCAACCAATTCAATTAAACATTTGTTAAGCACCCACTCTACGCAATAGTATTGTGTTAGATGCCTGAGACGTAAAGATAAAAAAACTGAAACAGTCCCTTCTCTCAAGAAAATTATATTCTCAATTACCACTTGTATCATCATCTCGGTCTATCTTCTCTGACCTTTGTTCATTCATGCAGACTTTTTCTTCATCTATAAAAATGATTTCCTCCCCATTTCCACCTGCTAAAATGTTGATCCCCCATCTTCTCTTCAGGCCCATCTCCCATGCCACATCCCTCAGAGAGCCTTCTCTGAATTCTTTTTCCTTGGTTTCCCTAGAGCACTTAACCACTATCCTATTTTATCTTGTATGCTACTTCTCTATGTCATATCCTTTAAACTGTAAATTTCTTAGATACTTACTAGCTGTCTGATCCTAGGCAAAATCTAGTGCTTAGCACAGATCCTGATACATAGTAGGTGCTTAATAAAGGTTTACCGAATTAAGTCATTTAACCCCTTTAGGTTTCCACTTTTTTATCTGCAAAATGAGGGGATTATGCTAGATGTCCTCAAGTATCCTTTGAAATCTAGCTCTGTAAACCTGGGTTCCTTCAGTTTAGAGACTAGTCATTTTTCATTTTTGTAATATCTTGCTCACAGTAGGCATCTAATAAATGTTAAATGATTAAATTGAGGGGTGAGGTGATGAGAAGGAAAAAGTTTTGGAAATTTTTTTTTCTTCCACAACTACTCACATTCCTGACACCACCATTTTGTCTTTGGTCATAGTTCTTACATTCTGAAAGAATTCAGTTCTAGTACCAATGGGCCCCAAACTAGAACCGGTTTTTCAAGGAAGAGACTCATTGATGGATGAAATGGCTAAACCTCTTTTGGTCAGAGAATTGACTAGAGCCCAGAAAATATTCTTCACCTGAGTCGGCATTCAGACGGTGAGCTGATAGGCGCAAGGAAGAATGGTAACTGCGTCGGCGGGACTTGTAGGTGTTTTCACTGCTTCGCTCCATTGAAAACTCCTCTAACCAGGAGGAGTTTGTACGCTTGTCTCTGATAGTGGAAAAGGAACGCCTCATGGAGCTTGGGTCTGTCACCACCTGAAAGGATGACCCCAAAGAGAATACAGGGCTTAGATTAATTACTAGAGGGCAGGATGGGTAAGAGAAAAAAGAAAATAAGCCAACAAACATCTGAGATTGTTGGAGATTCAAAGTTTGTAGCCTCGAAGAGAGATTCCCTTGTGGACTCTTTTGCTCAGAATGAGCTGAATGAGCAGGAAGTACCAGATGATGTAGTTAAGATGTTAGCATAGTATAGGACCAGTGGAACTAATCCAGGAGCTTGCTTGATGCTCAGGAAAGTGAGAAGCTGAGTGTACTGAGGAAAAGTTAATCAGAATATAAGGAACCACTATTCAGGATTCCCATCTAACAATCCCTCAGAACAGCTAAGCCTGGACTTGTAGAATACCTCAAACCTCTTCTATGACACATTAGGACAAAAGTGTCAAAAAATCTGAGTCACGGGGGCAGCATGGTTTTGAAACATCCATTTTCCCCTTCTGAGCAACTGCCTTGGGGTCAGCTGAATTCTTCACAGTGAACCTATCATAAAAAGGGAGTAAAGCCTATTATGCCTCTCTTGGCCTGGCAAAACCACCTTCTCTATTCTGCCCTACTCAACCATTAAAATCATGGTTCTCTGCCTTGTGACAGATGAGAAAACAAATCCACCCCCCAAAAGCAGAAAAAAACAAAAGCCCAAACAACAACAGAAAAACACTTCTCATCTCTGTTTGTCAAAACTTGATGTAAGACAGACAGACACAAGAAAAGAGCTGGTAGACAGACAAAGAGATGAGATGCAGCTGCACCGTTTTAGGACAGATGGTCTCAGTGCAGAGTTCTGTGTGTGCATGTGCCTGTGTGTATGTGTGTGTGTAGACTGAAGGTAGGAAAGGAAAAAAAAAGGATTAGAAAAAGAGGCAGGAAAACTCCTGAAATGCATTTCCCGTGTGGCTTGGGTTGCGTTCTGAGACTCTTCCATATGTTTTAAACTGTTGATGGTCAATAGCCCGTCAAGGAGACGGTTGGTCTTTCTCAATGGAAGTTACTTTATTTGATTAGTCGCTGGAAACACAGTGCCTGATAAACAGGATCAACTAAAGAAGGCTCCTGGGAAAGATATTGCTGATGGGAAGGTAATATCTCACCTGAAAAATGTCAGACCATTATTTCAAAGCCTACTGACTCATCACAGCCTGTCTTGCTATTGCATCAGGTGAGTGGTGGTGGCATTTTACCTGGGGATCCATAGTCAGGCGTGGCATAGATGACGCCTTCCCACATACTGCATGCTCCTGGGTGTCCGAAGGGAGGTAGCTGCCATGTTTAGAAGGCTGCACGATTTTTAACTCACTAACCTCTGGCTCCTGGAAATAAACACACAGCCAAGCTTGTGGGACTTGGTTCAATCCTAGTGCGTCTCCTCTTTTAGGTGATGATCCTGCCTCTACCATACCAGGAATGGCTTTAAAGGAAGGAATCAATACATTTAGGAATTTCTGTGTGTGTGTGTGTGTGTGTGTGTGTATGTGTGTGTGTGTGTGCGTGCGAGCGCATACATGATCACATGTGCACAAAGTAGTTCAATGGGATAAATCATTTCTGAGTTTATCCTCCAATAAAGTCCACTCGAAAGCTGCATTAGGGCAAAGAGGTAGTCACAGCTCCTCAAATACTCTTTCAGTAAAGTATACACAGTATCTGGGCATGCCCTACCAAAATGGAAAGGCTTTTAGTATGGTCCTGGTACTGTATCATGTTTTCTGTACAAGGACCAACTTATTTATACAGAAGCTTATCAATGGAAGGTTGACCATTAGGGGAAGTCAGAGTCATCTCAGCAAGTCAAACATCAACATTCTTTCAGTGTGTAATTGTACCTGTATTTTTGCAAAATAGTTTATTTCTTGATAAGTACTTTTAAATACTTTAAAATTTTAATTCAATACTTTTAAAATTTTTAAAAAATACTTTTAAGTACTTGAAAAATGTGGCAAAAGTTAATAATCTGGCTGTGATGTTAAGCTTTTTAAAGATTTAAATCTGAAGATTTCTTTTGTTGTTCAAAAGTTTGACTGGATTCCACCAATTCTTAAATTCAGTCTAAGATACTAGGGTTTCAATCCTGGCAAAAAGAAAGGGAAAAATTCTGTAGCTTCTACATCTCACTATCAGAAAGTGACAGATGATTGCTTCAAGGGTGTACACTTGTATCAACATAGAAAGGGATACCAGAGGCCAATGTATATTGTCAGGAGTTTAATCCTAGAAAAAGCCTATTTTTTCATTAGGAAGTGACATCCTATAAAGTAGCAATGTATGTGTACACGGTGTGCCAATTTGGATGGGTCCTCTTCTATAGAGAACTGAAATCATCAGGATAAGAGGATAACTTCAGAGAACCATTGAAATCCTCTGTTTTATTCGAGGCAGTCTCTGTGACCATTTGGATATTGTGACCTCAGTTATTAGTGAAGGTTCCTTTCAGTGGAGGTGCAATGTGTGTTCATAATAGAAATTTAGAAAGAGGTTGTTAGACACTCTTAAACAGCACGTACATCTGACTCCAAATATACAAGTATTCTACACCAGAGCTCTATCGGAGAAGAGGTGGGGCAGAGACACATGCATATGTACACATGTCATACATAAAACACATACATGGATATTGGGGTCATGCCTCAGAAGGTGGACATAAGTTGGAGGGGGGTAGGCTGTGGGGTGATGGGCAGTGATGGTCAGATTGCACACTGGCATTTGTGGGGCACAGGCTGACATCTGAATCAGAATCACAGACACCAGCAGTAACAATGAAATGGACATGAATCCAAACGCTCCTGGCACCATGGCTCAGCCCAGGGCAGCCAGCCAATGGAAATAAGGTTGTGGAATAAAGGAAGTCACCCTGTGAAAGAAAGGATACATTGCAGAATTATCTTTAACAGATTCAATATATCACCAACAGGGGCAGATAAATGTACAAGTTGTAGAATTTAATTAACTACAAAACATATTCCTTGGGTCTCGGTTTGAAGCTCTTAAGAGGGAAGGGTAGGAAGAAGCCATGGAAGCTAATTTTCCCACCTGACCATCTTTAGTAGCCTCGGGAGATGCCTGGATATCTCTGGGAGAGCTGACCAGTCACTGAGTGACTGACATAGCTACCATCTTCTCCCACACACAACCATGAATATTTCATGACTTCTCTTAGCTGTCACAGGAAAAGAGTTGTTCCATCAGCCTGAGTCTTTAGGGACAAGATCAGATCTCTCCTATTTCTAAGATGTACAATTCTATCAGGCATACATTCCACACACATGCCTGAAATCAGGCACAAACACCCCCACACTACAGATACAACTAGCATATGTCATCCATCTAGGCCACTGCTAAGCTAAACTCAGAAGGAAGGCAGGCCAGAGACTGAGGTGGGCTGTAGAGGGAGGGAGGGAAATAGTCCAGTTATAATTATCATAAGTTGAGGATGAGTTAGAATTCACCTGGAAAGGCTATTTATATAGAACCTTGCAAAGAGAGTAGTTCTTACTGTTATAGACCAAGATTCCTTGCTGTTTATCCCTGAAGGGGATTTTTGATCCTCTGGGCTCATTGGAGCTGATAAGAAATCTCACCCTCCTTACCTCTGATCTGATTCCCCTAAAACTGAATAGTTCTAGCCTAATTCAGTGCTATTCTTTGGGAATAATATTCTTGTTTACAAAACTCATTTAGGTTCAAATTCTTCAAGGAATTATTGGCCTTATTTAAGTCTGACCCGGATGAATTAGGGACTTTAATCCCTGAAGAAGAAAATTCTCAATGTACTTTATAGTGCAGAAAAAGTCATTGCATATTATAATTTACTGATAATGGGCAAAGAAATGCTTTGCTAACAGGACTGGTATAAGATATTCTGAAGTTTCTTTCAAGTAGCAACTGGCTATTGTTAGTTGTATGGTGACTCGCCTCAAGACCTCCATAAAACAAGAGGTTTTATTTTTCTTAATTTTATTTCCATTCCTAATGTCCAGTGGCACATATCAAGACAGCTTGAACTGAAGTAATATACCATTTTGTGGCTGGGAAAGGGGTTCCAGGCTTTTAAGTCATGGTGAGATGAGCATTTGGTCGGAGAATAGGCCAAAAGTCCAACTGGGATAAGATGGGAGTGGTCATAAGGGTAATGGGGACATCTCAGCTGGACACCCCAAATGGTGTTTCCAACAGATCATAGTCCTGAAAACAAAACCTGAAAGTGAGAGTCGGGACCAGGAAACCATACGTATTTTCAAGGTAATATAACTCATTCATTCACCAGAGATTGCTGTTCCTGGTACTCCCCATGGTTCGGGTCCATGCAAGCCAACTGGAATATTTCCTGGGGGGAGAGTGGACTCATAGATGGGTATCCACTCCGACTGCTCCTGAAAGAAAAAGCCAGATTCAAAGAGAGAATAACACGAAGCTTTGTGCTGAAAGTACTACCAGCACTCACTCTTTCAAAAGCAAAAGTTGCCCTTGGGAACGGTGGGCAGCTTGGTGCCTTGTAGGATTCTAGGAGAGATGATGGGAAACACACCGAAAAGAAGAAAAATCCCTTTTGTCAACCTACATTTGGCACCAAGCAGTCTTCTGCTGGCAGCTAACATATCTGTGACAAATGACATCCTTTATAACACCCAGCCATATGGGAGGCCAGTGTTAGATTGCAAACCAATTTCTATTCGGTATTCACACATAGCAGAACAACTTGACTGCTTAAACATTGAACAGTTTGTTTAAATATTAATCAGTCATGGTCTTTATTATTATTTTTCAGTTTCAGAAAGGGTGATATACTTTTATTATGTCAGCATTCTTGATGGCATGACATAACACTTAGATTCTTTTTGCTCACAGAATAGGCAGCAAGAATTTCAGAGCTGAGCTTAGTGAGGTGAGGCTCTTGACTGAGAAATTTTTAGAAAGAGCAAGGAGTAGGAATAAGGCATGGGAACTGAGTGAGTTAATGAATATTTTGGTGGTTTTTGAATCAGTGGCAAGAAGTTTCAAGTCCTGTAGTATTGTGATTGTTATTAGGTCCATTGCTTGAAGTCTCAAGTCACTCTTGATCAGTAGAGATGAATAATTCTGAGCTAGTTAGCAAAGAGGACCAGATCTAGGCAACTTTCCACAAGCATCTGTCTCCCATTGGCAACCACTATCACCACTTACTATTGTAGCTACCATTTCAACCTGTTCAAGAAACTGATGCCAATTTCTAGATCATGTAAGGAGATGGTCATGGGTCTATCTGTCTTCCAGGAATAACGCAAGGACATAGGACATCACAACTCCCAATCATTTCCCTATGCTCCAGAAAGCCTTAACTGCTTGTTTTGAAGCTTGTGATTATGTGCCTAAAGAAAATGTTAGATTACGACCAAGATCCACCAAACAGCATTGTAAAAAATCCGCATAGGTCCTATGATCTATTATTGGAATTACAGAAAGAGAAGGGACCATATGAGAACCAGTGACTTAAATTTGCCTCCAAGGTGAGTCACACTTAATTAATCACAGATCCTGAAAAAAGAAAAAGATCTTATTTTTAAAGTTAAGGATCATTTTAAGATTAGAGACCTAGGGCTGCAAAGGGCCTCAGGGGCCTTCTAGTCTGACTTCTTCATTTTATGGATGAGCAAACCGATAGCTAGATCCTTAATATATAATCTGATGAAATGTCATTCATCCTTTCCCCAACATTTCCTAGGAAGAGCTTCAATCAGAGGCATGTGGAAGAAGACATAAGGGCTCCTTCTGCCCTCTGGGCAAATATTACATCACTGAAGAAATCCCATTTGGTGGGAGAGCCCTTGGATATATAGTACTGTGATGCAATCTCATCTCTCTGAATAATTAGGACCTAAAATGAGCCAAACATCCATAATCTAGGTGGTCCAGAGAACTGTTTCTCCCTTGCTTTTAAACCCATAAAGGAACCTATTGTATGCAGTACGAAATACATTAAAATATTTTTCCATAGGGTACAACATCTAGATATATGTAAGCCAATATAGAAAATTCTCACCTATACTCATGTGTGTAGAGCTGGGAAATTAATGGGAAATAGGCTGAAGTGATCCTGCTGGGTAAGTTAACTCTCATAGAAAAAGGTGATGGGATAACCAAAAGTCCAGACAGGGAGTGCTTTGTGTCCAATGAGCTCTTGTGGAGAGGTGATAGCCACATTATTCTAATCACATGACCACTTCTGCTCATAGGTGACATAACCTGTTACTTGTACACATGAGCAGCAATTCTCAAACAGTAGTTGTCAGAGTATGGTCTAGTGCATTGTTCTGTACAAGGCTGGTCTCCAATAATTAAGTGATTGTGTGAGTTTATTAGTCATGGGCCTTCTTCTCTCTTTCCCTTTTAAAGAAGAACGGTCTTAAGAGGCAGCAAAAACACAAACAATTGAGATGTGAGGCTATGTTAGTGGAAATGCTATGTTCAAAACAATGGTGGTCTGCCCAGGTGGCTGCTGTGATATTGGCATCATTCAAAGCTGTTTCTCTATTGGCCTTTCTTGGATTGGCTCCTTGACAAATTTTTACTGGTCTATGAAATGTTGACTTCCAAACCTTCTTACAATAAAATGAACAGACAGCAATCAAACCCAACTGCTTCCTCTCTTTTCCTCTGTCTTCACTCTTTTTCCCTGCATCTGGTTTTGCTTTACTTGGGATTCCTTCTTGGCTCCCAGTTCCCACGCTGATAGCAATGGCCTTTTGACAGTGTGGAGGACAAAGCAGTCTACAATAAAGACATACTGTACTAGTATGCAGAGCAGTTTGGATTGAGATTGTAGGTTCCAATAGAAATGTGACCATAGTTAGCTAAAACTAGCAAGAAAACCCTTCCACAGCATGTACCCAGGGGTACTAAATAATTGGCTGATAGTGAGAAGGCATTTCATTCAAATAAAAAAAGAAAAGCATGTTAAAATTAGTAGTGTTCACACTTAAAGATATAACAGTCTAACATCTGGGACCATGAAGTGACTATGAGAAAATTCATGGGCTCATAGGACCTCAGATCAGAACTGAAATGGACCTCAGATGCCATCTAGTCCAGCTCTTTTATTTTACAGAGTTTTGTAACTTGTCTAAGGCCACAAAGATAAGGTCAGAGGTAGGATTTGAACTCAGTTCCTTCTAGCTAGAACCAGTGTTCTTTCCATAATACTATGATGCTTTCAAATTCATTAACTAGGATATTCTTTAAGCTTCACTTATTACCTAGTGGGAGCCAGCCTGATACAGGGGGAAGAGTATTGAACCCAGAGTCACAGGGCCCAAGTAAGAATTTCAATTTGGCCTCAAGCAAATCATTTAACCTCCCTTGGTCTCAGCATCCTCAGCTGTAAAATGAGTGGGTTGGGATTGTAATTCCTATGGGCCTTTCTCGCTCTGGATATTTGATCTCATAATGAGATATTTCTTTGAACTACAATCCTCTTAATGGATTCATTTGATTTATTAAAGCTTGCCAATTAGAGAACCTGCATTTCCTAGCTGGGTATTAGAACCATAATAATTAATACTAATAATAATAGCTAATATTTATATAGTACTTACTATGTGCCAGGCACTGGTCTAAGTACTTTATAATTATTATCTCAGTTGATCCTCACAATAACTTGGGAAGTAGGTATTATACCCCCATTTTACAGATGAGGAAACCGAGGCAAAGTTTAAATGACTTGCCCAGAGTCACATAACTAGTAAGTCTCTGAAATCAAAATTTAAACTCATGTCTTTCTGACTTGAGGCCCGGTGCTCTATCTACTGAGACACCTAGCAGACCTATGTACTTTTATAGTTATTTTGAGAAGACTTAGAGAACCTCTAGTCAATCACTGTCCAGATTTTTTAAAAAACAAACAAAACCTAGGCCTATTCAGGCTAAGGGACTTGTCCAAGATTACTTATATAATTTGCAATAGAGCTAGACAAAGAACAGCTAGGTGGAGTAGTAGATAGAGTGCTGGGCCTGGAGTCAGGAAGACTCCTCCTCCTGCGTTTAAATCCAGCCTCAGACACTTACCAGCTGTGTGACCCTGGGCAAGTCACTTAACCCTGTTTGCCCCAGTTTTCTCTTCTGTAAAATGAGCTAGAGAAGGAAATGGCAAACTGCTCCAGTGTCTTTGCTAAGAAAACCCCAAATGAAGTCATGAAGAGTGAGACGTAACTGAAACAACCAAACAACAACAAAGAGCTCAGGTATCATAACTTCCAGTACTCTTCTGTCTTGCTGCTTCACTGATATTTATATGATAGTTATAACCAAAGCATAGAATCTTAAGCTAAAAAAACTATTACAGAATGACAGTCAGGGCTCCAATTAAAGAATTAAGGTGCCAATTCTTTCCCCTTCCAGGGAAACTGACAATAGTATTGAATCTACTTGGTAATTTTCCCTATCGCACTGATAACCATTTTGAGATCTTGAAGTTTGCTTCTTAAGTCTATAGAAAAAGAATTCAATCTTCTCTGATTCAATATGACTTCTTTGGCAGATTTAGTACAATAGATTCATGGAACTTCATAACAGAATGAGTGGGGAAAAAATAAAATATGTGAGAGCTTCTCTACTCACAGTCCTGAAAGAGTGTCCTGCTGGAGGTAAGGCAGGGCTTTGGCATTAGAAATGATCTCCTGAGGCAAAGATGAGGGCTCCATTCGCTGGAACATGGGAGCATTTTTCTGTGTGAAAAAGGAAAAGGGATAAGAAAGAAACCACTTAAATGCTCTTTCCACATCTAGGGTATTTGGGAAATGTCCTAGAGCAGAATAAAAAAAAATAGTTGGCTTTCTCCTCCCCTTGATCTTTTTCTCACCAACTCAATCACTCACCCACTAGCCTAATTAGGTTACTATTATAGCCAAAGAAGTGGGATTCATTGTTACTGGTTCCATGGTGCCCAGCTTTTGGACAGCCAACATGTATCCTATTTTCTTTGACTTTGCCTCTGAGCCTTCAGATTCTACTCATTTCCAGGGGTTTATGCCCTTGTGTTCCAGTGTTTTAATCACTCTCGTGGCCAGCTCCATGCACCAGACAATTTTCATTGTGGATTTACTTTGTGTCCTCATAGAAAAGGTCAAGTGACTCCTTTCAGCCCTTCTGTGCTTGCTCACAGCCTGTACGGACATCTATATTTGACTCACCTGTTCTTCTAGCTGCTGTCTCTGCTTCTTTACTTTGCTTTGCTTATAATAGTCCATGATCATCATGGCTGCATATATTTTCCCAACTGTCAAGTCTGAGGCTGGAAGCAAAAAGGTGACTTGGATGTTAACAGTGAGAAGACAACAGAGACACAGTGGTAGGAAATTTTCACAAGTTTCATAAACCACTACATGATACTGCATTTCTGCGGAGTTCTACGTCATAAATAAGATCATGACACCTGATGATGATGCCATCATGTTTATATGATTTATTCGATATGTTTGTTGCTGGAGTCAGACCTCCAGGAGCCGTACCCTGGAAAGGTTAAGCTACTAAGCTTTGGAAGTCCTACCCTGGGGTCATGCTATCTTCTTTGGCTTAAGCCCACTCTATCTAGTCAGTCTCCAAGTCCAAGCAGGCTTCACTTTGCCATCCTCTTAAGCACCTCTTGCTCTGGGAATAGTAATCAAGTTAATTTGCTATTGCTTCTGGAAAGTACCGGTCAACTGACTGTCCCATGAAACCAATATCCATCTCTGTGACTCTTCAGACCAAAACACTTTTCTTTAGCTACCATTCCCCCAGACGTGTTGTCTCCCCCATTAGAATGTAAGCTTCTGAAGCACAGGGACTGAAGAACTTAATGAATGCTATTCGCTAATTTCCACACCAAAAGAGCAAGATCTTTTGTCAATTATACAAGAGATTGTTCAAATAATGCCATATTGATTCTAATACAGGCTTCACTGCCCCACACCCCAATTCTACTTTGTATAAATATGGACCATAGTCTGTAAATTGGTGTTATTTTTTAGTCTATGTATTAGTTTTCTTTCAAAGTGTTTTCCTATTAGGAATGTGTCCAATATTTACACTGATGCATCTTCATAAGTGTTAAATGATAAAAAGCCTTTACATTTAGGCAATTTCCTTCTGTAATTTCATTTCTACCCACAGTGTCCTTCCTTAAGAAAGATGACATCAACTTACTGGACTAAGAGAATGGGAGATCTTTATTGCCTATTACCTGAAAAGATCGTTTTCTCAATATCTTTGTCATCCCCTACTAAAGTAATAGGATTTTTTCTTCCCTGAAAGTGCTTTGCTTGAATGATGGAAACACAATGAAAAGGGTACCCCAGGAGCAGATCCCACACCTTTTGGCATGGGTACAAGCAGATCCAGCATCTTCTGGGAAAGGTGAGGCCAGATAGCCAGGGTCTCCTTTTGCAGCTCTGAATCTAGCTGCTGCCTGTCTGCACCACCTACAATAAAACAAATGACCTATAAGTAATCAAAATATGAAGTAAGAATGAAGGCCAATTGATGGCTAACCTGGGTGCTTCATTGGTATCCATGTAATGACAAGAGATCTAGACTAAGGCCTCCAGCAGGTTGGGAGAACTCCCTATGGAAGATATAAGGGAGGACAGAGATGAGAACGGCCCAGGAAGAGAAGGCATGGGTGGGTTGGAGGAATTCCTCATAGATCCACTGAATTATCCTTAAAAAGAGAATAGATCTCAATAACCCAGAGGAGTGACAAGGGCCCCAAAGTAGGTAGGTGAAGTAGGAGCTGAATCAACACGGCACTTTATACAATGAAAATAATTCTTGATATTGAGTGGCACCAAAGTCTTTCTGCAAACATGGCAGAATACATTTTTATCTCATTTCCAATGACTCAGGGATATGCTATTTCATAATGCAGAGGCCCTAAAAATCTGGATCTTCTATTCTCTCCTTAATAGCTCAGTCTGCTAGGGAAGAAAAGTGAAGCAAAAGAAGCTGAAGTCCTCTCTTTTCACCTATAAACTTTTATATCTCATTCTAGGACTGCATGTCCTTCCACTTAACTCAAACATTATTCATGTCCTTTTTAAAAAATTGATGCACATCTGGCAAAACCAGGAAGGTTGAGGTTTCAAGCCATGATAAAAACTAACATCTTTCTCCATCTTTAATAGTTGAACATAGGACGCAGGTGTTTAGTGCCACCCACATCATGCCTTCGCTTGGCTCTTAACTTAAGGTAAACTCATTCAAACCAGATCTTTAACAGAGAACAACAGATTTTATCTGTTTCTCTTCGAAGATTATATACATTCATCTCAGAACTCTAATAGCTATTGGTCTGGCGTTTTAGTGGCCAAAGAAAGGCAAATGAGGGATGACAAAGGATCTAGAATAGCAAGAGATGTCAGAGATGATCCTGCCCAAGGCTATATAGGAAGAGGTGTTGGAGATGATCCTGACCAAGGCTACCCAGGCAGTAAATAGCAAAAGCAAGTTCTAATCCTAGTTTTTCATATTTAACTTTTACCAACATTCTTTTTAGAATACTATATTGTCCCCTTGTTTATACTCTTAAATGAGATTGTCCCTATTCTCAATCCCAATTGGTAACTAACATACACCATAGTTCAAGAACTCATTCCCATTGGCCTGAATATCCTCCCCATTAGTTTTTCTCTTCCAAGCATCTCTTCCCTCCAATTCACTCTGCATATCCGTATCAAATGAATCTTCCGCCATACTGAATATTAAGGTCTAACAGATCAGGCAAAGGATTAGAAGTCAGAAGAACATGCCTTTGTCTCAGCTCTAGAATTGATTCAACAACTTTCCATGGATGAATCACTTAAATGGGTCTGTGTTTCAGTTTCTCCATCTGTAAAATGGAAATAGCCGTACCTCCTACCAGTTAGCATTTCCAAAGCTTTCTGAAACCTTTGGATCAAAAGTACTAAATAAAATATTGGTGCTATTAGAATCCCAGAATGTTAGAAGTGGAAGGGATCATAATTCATTTAGTCCAATCCCACCAGTTTATGGATGAGGAAACTGAGGCCCATTAAAAGTGAAATGACTTCCCTAAGCTGGCACAGATGGTTTGCTGAAGAGCCCTCATCAGATGATTCCCAGCCCAGCAGTACCCCATGCCACCAGTACAACTACCAGTACCTGTTGTTGTTATGATGATATCATCCTGGTAGGGAATATCTTTATCTCCTGTTGAGTGCTATTTTGCATAAATAATACTGAGATTCTTCACTTTCTTTCCCTTCTTTACCTTTTGCAATCTTGATGTCCAGAGCTGTCCGAATTAGGGCCATTAGTGTGGAAGTAAAATGGACGGTCATGTCCTCAGCTACTGGCATGTTCATCAGAACCAATCTCTGTGTGAAAGAGAGAGGAAAAAGACAGCAGGCGAAAAAAATAGCAAAAGATCCGTTGGTGAGGGGAGAGGAAGAGTGCAGAGAAGGTCAAATGGCATAGACGAAAAAGAAGGGCAAGGATTGCCCACCCCACGCCCTCCAAGCCTCTCTCTTCCCTTCCCTTACCTGCTCGTGTCCTGAGGGCTTTCTCCCCCTCCTCACTCTTCAGCAGGGAATGAAGCCACATCCCAAGGGAAGTTCCCTGGCAAGGGGGTTCCCTAGTCTTTCTGTAAAAATCTCTCAAAGTCCCAAGAATATCTGTTAGGGATGGGAATTCATTTCTGATGGGAGTGACTGGGAGAATTTGGGAGGGGAGGGAAGGGAGAGAAGAGCCAGCTCTGTGAGATGGCTCCATTTCCTATTTTAAGGCAGTCCCAGCTTCCCACTTGCCCCTACTAATACCCCTGAACTCTGTTGGGAGCAGGAAAGGGTGGGAGGGAGATTTTGTTTTGTTCATCTGTCTGGAATGATAAATCCTGGCACCTCCTTTTTGAGTCTTTGAGATGAAATTTGCCAGCACATGATCATACATGCAGAAGTTCAACTTATTCAAAGGATGGGGTAGAGTTAAATGGAAGAGTGGGGAGGGGAAGATGGAAGAAAGAATGCAAACGGGATCTAGGGATGGAGGAAGAGCTAGAGGCAGAAAGAGAGAGAGAAAGAGAGAGAGAGAGAGAGAGAGAGAGAGAGAGAGAGAGAGAGAGAGAGAGAAAAGGTGGTGAAGGCAGGAGCAGGAGTGGGAAGGCCTTGTTCCCTTTACCCAAAGGAAGGGATCAAATCGAAATGGCCAAATCCACTTTGCAGAGAGTATCTTGTTTTTCATATTCTTCTAGCTTTTTCACTATTCCCCCCATACCTTCTTTTCTTTCACTTCTCATTCCCAAAACTCATAGCATCATGCTTGAATACTACACCCTTGAAACTCTGAGACAGCATTACTTTGAACGAAGAGGCTACCACATCATGACATGTGTGAGGAGCCATGGGTTGGAGGTTCTATGAGCAGGTGCCTACATGGGTCCCTGGAAGCAAACCAGAACTTAAAAAGTGAAGTCTACATCCTCAATTCTGATTTTCTTAGTCCCAGAGCTGGTGAACTTAGCTATTAAGACAAGGAATAGGGCCATTGGCAGAAGCACTAGCAAGGCAGAGTTGGTAAGGCATGTGTTTGCAACAGCAGAATGGAAAATCCAACCTAGAACAATTCCATCAGCCATGGTGTCTTGCAGGACAGATCCTACTTCTAGTTTTGAATTGAAAACTTCTAGCCTTTCTTTGTAATTCCAGCACATATTAGGCATTCATAGCAAGGAGAACATAACCTTGGCGTATTTCCAAGTTAACAGAAAGGTTCCAGCATTATGGGGCCAATTTAACATGATGTGTTAAGTAGTGTAGTAGGAAGAACACTCAGTCTGAAGTCAGAATACCTGAGGTGAAGGCCTGGTTAATGATCACAGGCAGTATCATTGAACATAGAGTTAGAAAGGCCTTTAGAGGTTATCTAGCCCAAAGCTCTTATTTAAAGATGAGGGAATGGAGGCCCAGAGAGATTCAATGATTTGTCACACAAGGAGGATATAGAAGGGCTGGTATTCAAAGTCAGGTTCTGTGACTCCAAATTTAGCACTTTCTGCTGCATTGTGTGTCTACAGGTAAGTCATGGAATCTCTTTCATCATTAGCTTCCTCAACTCTGATGCTTTGAGAAAAGCACACATACTGCTGCAAATATCTTTCTTTCTAAAAGGAAGCTAACATCATGTGGTGGTAAAAGCTCAGTCTCAAGGACTTAGGGCATCCTGATGTTAAGTCAGCTCCACTGTCCATTATTTGTCTCAGCAACCCATGAGGAATTTCATGACTCTTTTAGACATGATCTCATTTGTCTGGGATGATATTTTAGGAAGATAGTGACCATTCACCTTACAAGAATGCTAGCTAGCCCTTCAAACTCGTATAGTCTACAGCCTTTTCCCATCATTCCTTCCTTTAGACATTTCCAAGAAATTTGACAATTTGCTTTCTTGATGCTATAATGAGGCATAAGATACCTTCCTTATGTAAAGGAGGAAGAAATAGTTCCTTCTCACTCTTCAGCAAAGGAGAGTAAATGTCTCCATGATCTTTTTCAAGGAGTTCACTCACTGTTTCCTATGTTAATTTAGGATCTCTCTCTTGCTTTCAGTTCTGAGGGATATCCTGCTCTAGGTTTTCATCTTGTCCTTTTTCACTGACCCACAGCTCTCCCATGCCCTACTTGCTTAAATGGGAATATGCCACATCCTCAGCATTGCCTTCCTACTAACCCAATAAAAGGAAATCTCACACACATGTACACACATACATGAAGAACTGTGAATAATAGGTCCATACCCTTCCTGTAGTGACTGGAGAAATCATTCCTCCATGAGCCTTTCTATGTCTTCTGTCTTCTTATCTCTCTTTGCTTTATAAAGTTCCCATCTCCACCTCCCCATCCCAAGGTCCTCCCCATTTTCAGGCCTCCCCACCACTGGGTCCCATTTCCTGCTCATCTCTAGCCCAAAGGAAGGAAGGGTTGATCTACCTTATACGCCACTTTGGAAGGACATCTCTTGCCGAGGCCTAGCGGTGGTGACATGAGAGTCAGCATTTCATACATCTCAGTGTAATGGATGCGGCCACTGCTCATGGAGGGGTGGGAAAATGAGATGGGAAATTGGAAGGGGTCGAGGGAAAGAGAAGGAAGTGGGGAGAAGGATGCAGAGAAAGACGAGAGGAAGAAAGGCATTCCCAGAGAGCAACAAACAAACAAAATAATAATACAGGAAACAAGAGAAGAAAAAAACAAAATAAAAAAATGGACAAACAGGAGAAGAACAGGAAACCTGTTAATCAAGGCAAATCATACACGTGAGTCCATCCTGGTGTGGATTTATATCACGCCCCACACAGACCCGGGAACATCAGCATGAGCCTTCTGTCCCCCTTCACCCCATCTCATTGGGAATCGGCTTCTCCTCTTGTTCCAGCATCACTCCATGTCATCATGATCAACTCCTTCAAAATGAACACAGGCTTTTTGTTTGTTTGTTTTTTCCCTTCCCAGGGCTGTGTGAGAGTGGTATAAACCGGATAGACGGTGCTCAAGCTGTGGGTGATGAAGAATGTAGAAGCCAGGATTCCTCTGGGAATCACCGGTCCCATTAAGATCAGGGTCCTCCATGGCTTCCGCCAATCTGGATACCAGATATGCCCTTATCCCTTTATCCCATAGCCAGAGCATCGTGTATCCCCCCCTCTATGGTGTCTATGCAATAGAAGATAGCATCTTGCATAGAAGGTGGCGGGCTGTGGTTGCTTGTCAAAGGAGTTGGCCCAGTTGCTTCCACCTGGCTCTGTGTATGGAGTGCTTTTCCCCAGCATGCACCAGTGCAATGGCATGCTGGAGATGGAAGAAACAAAACCAGGGGGAGGAAGAGCATCTCACATGCCATGCTTCCCTCCCCAGCTCTCCCCCCACATGCGATCGCAGGTTCCACCAGGTTGGAGTTTAAAGAGTCTCAGCAGAGGCAGCTGTTTGGCCTTCTGGGTGTGGGAATCACTGCGTCCCCATCCCATGACATCTCCTCCCCATCACCCAAGTCGGTGTCCTTCCTTGCTCCTTCCTCCTGCGTCCTTCTTCTGGCTGCCTCTAAAATGGTGGGCTATACCTCAGTGAGCCCCATACCCGCCTTCCCGCAGCACTTTGAAGACCTTTCCATACCAGGCAGGCTGAAGTAGTTGGGTAATTGGGAACTGGTCAGTGTAAAGTAGGATCTCAAGGAGAAGGCCTCATACCCAAGCAATACTCTCTTTTGGACTCCCAGACAGTGGCTTGGCAGACCTGACAGACTGCTCAGCCCCATATTCCCAAATCCCACAAGCATTTTCACAACATACTATGGCAGGCTCCTCAGGCAAGGAACCTCTTAAATAACCATTTGGTAGAACTTTTTGCTAGAACAACACCATCCACTGTGAACTTCTCAGATAAATTGAGCTATTAGAAGAACATTCCAATCACCATTGTCACCACCATTTCTGCTTTGCTGTACTCTGGGGTCTGTGTCCTTTCCCTACCATCTGCTTTCACTGACCCTCACTGATAGGCATAAAGGTGTATTTTATAAACCTAGTCAACCCAGGAAGGCAGCTCTTGAAAGACCACAGTATCTGAAGTAAGACGACTTTTGCCTACTTTCTCATGTCTAAAAGGTTATGTGCTCATCTATCCAAAGGCTACTAGGTAGAGTGAAAAAAAAGTCATCTGGAATATGCTCTAATTTTTGGTAGGATGCCAGTTTGGTGAACATATAGGTTTTGTCTGTGCCCAGTTTGGGAAATTCGAATCAACTGTGCTGGGATGTTGTGAGTTCTATAATCTATACATATATCTACACTACATGGAACAGTGTTTGTATGTGTGTGGGAGAGAGAGAGAGAGAGAGAGAGAGAGAGAGAGAGAGAGAGAGAGAGAGAGAGAGAGAGAGAGAGAGAGAGAGAGAGAGAGAGAGAAGAGCTTAAAATGTTTTCAGTATTTACCTTTTACCATTCTCCCCAAATGTTATCTCTATGCCCCTCTTTCAAGTCTAACAGCTGCTGGTTCTGGGAGGGATTGGACCTCTTTAAACTCAAAGGAAAGCAACATGAGGGTTCGTTTGTGTGGCGCAGTGGTGGTGGAGCAGAGGAGGAAAAGGAAGGGTTAAATGTTGTGTCCCATCACCGGGTCATGGCTGGGGACTGGGAGGCAAACCTTGCACGCCACCCTGTAGGGGCAGTTCTCTCCCAGGCCCAGAGGAGGCGAGATCACCCGTACTAATTTGTACATATCCTTATACAGGATCCTGCCGCTGTAAAGGAAGCACAGGTGAGTTAATAGGACACTCAGAGAATGGGAGGTGAGGAAATGATAGCTTAGTTATTAAGCAGTGGCGTGACCAGTGCCCATTCCATTGCAGAAGGTACCCCAAGGGTTGCTGTCTCCTTTCCTCGGACTCCAGAAATTCCATACCCTATAGGACTGATTCTAATCACCATCAAAACATAAGTAGTACCACTTGCTTGCCAAACTCAATCTCCTAGGCAGATCAAAACCCATCTAACAGCAACAGGAGCCACACTGACTAAGGGTCCTGCAAAGTACCACACCTGGACAGATGCATAAACTCAACTCTGATGTGTGCCAGATCTCTTAAGAACTCGAGGTTATTAGTTAAAAAATGCCTTTGACAGCTGCCAAGAACAGACATCGAGCTGATAAGAAAATGGGCTGCTCTTCTGTTCGTTTATATTCAGTTACTCAGATATGCTTGTCGAGGGCTGGGTGCAGTCAGCAGAGACTCACTATCTTTCTACAGACCTATGGGAGACACGTTTCCCATTAGACTAATTGGCAGAGGACACCATTGGCATGCAGCGTCTCGTAGACAGACAGTCTTTGTTCTCTGTGTGAAAGATTTTTTTTTTAGTATTTAAGCTTGAACAAGCTCCTTTCCAAATAAGCCCAGGAAGCTCCCTTACTTCACACTTCAAAAGCCATCTCAATGGGAATAATTTTCAGATACCCTTAAATTCTATTGCCTTTCAGATGGTTAACAAGAACTCTCCAGAGTCCCAAGGGGAGTCTGACCTCTCTTGGCTACCACCTTCACCTGGGCCTACTAGGGAGTCTTAGCTCCCTATGGAAAGAAGTGAACCATATATAAATTGTGTATTTTTAGTGGCTATAAGTCCCTATCTTGTTACAGGCCATGCCAGCAGACAGCTAGTGATCAACTTTCAGTCTAGGTAGATTCCAATTTACATCAGAAGTTTCCACTGGCAAGTATGAACCTAATTAACCCAATAAAACAGCTGTCGTATAGTGGGAAGAGGTATCAAATCTGGAATCATAAACCCAGCTCTTCCACTTACTAGCTGTGTGATCTTGGGTAAATCTCTTCATCTCCCTGTGGCTCAGTTTCTTTATCTGCAAAAGGGAAGTAGCAATAATATCACATTTACACAGTGCTTTGAAGTGTACAGAATGTTTTCTCAAATTAAACTGAAGAAGTAGTTTGTATTAAGTATTATCATTCCCATTTTACAGATTAGGAAACTGATTTGCCTAATTGTCACACAGTTAAGTGTCAGAGGCAGGGATTAAACCCTGGTCTTCTTACTCCACACCAAGTGCTTCTACCACAATATCACACAGTCTCTTTTCTACTAGCTCCCTATCTCAAAGGGTGATCGGGAGGATTAAATAGGAATGCAGAGCATTGTGAGCCATAAGGCTCCCAATGGGTCACTTATTGTCTCAAGTTCTCCATATTCTCCAGGGCTCTCTGGGCCCTTTCCCACATCTCATGCTCAGTAGAGAACCTTGGCCAAACAGTCTTCCTTTCAACTTTCCCCTTTTTTTAAGGTAGTTTTCTCTTTTAGGCAGCTGCTTTAGGGGTCACCTCCCAAGTAGGTTCTCGGTCGATGAAGCTCTGGGGTAATTGTGGTTTCTTTGGGCTTATGTTTCCAAGACAACCTGGAAATTGTCTTCATTCTGGCTGATTCCAACTGGATCGCTCCTCTACCATCTCTTCAGAGTGAAGAAGCTATGACAATAACAGGTATGTTTTGGGGTCATATCCAGGATTTTAGGAGAGATGTGGAGAGGCTTGCTTCCTATTGGTCTTTCCAAGAACACCTCCTGATTCATCCAGACTTGTTTCCTCTCTTTCTGCTTTTCCCAGAAGCTGGAGGGAAGAGACGAGACTATCCAAACCACATGTGGCATTTGAATCCAAAAATAATACAAAAAACCATCGGAGGATGAGATTTCCAAGCCAGGAAGACATTTGAGACAAAGTTGACATGCACAAGGCTCTTCTGCATGTGAAAGACAGGGAAAGAGTGACTGGTGGCACCGAGATCCTGAAACCTCTTCTCTCCAGCATGACAGGTGACATCTCCTCCTTTCCACCCATTGGACTTCTCTCCCTTCTTCCGCCTTCCTTGCTTTACAACCATAGAGGATTTGCCACACACCTAGGGAAGGACAACCTAAGGGACTGTCCCAGCTATGCTCTAGGTTTAATGAATGCCTATAGTCTCCAAGAAGGTCATTCATCACAGAGCGGCCCCAGACAGAAAAGGAGATTTCTCCATTGTGACAAGCATGACATTAGAGAGTTCTATAGCCCAGGTCATTAATGATTAGATTTTAAGGAGAAAAAGTTCTGCTGAGTTGAAATAAACTCCAAAGGAGAGTCGTAGGTGGAAGCAACGTGGCCCTTTCCTATGATATAGGGCAATGCTTTGTAGCACTACTACTACCAAAGAGTTGGGGTCAGGATAGATAATGGTTGGGACAGTGACATCGAGTGCAAACACTTGTAGGCTTAAAAGCCCATGAGAACACAGTTATCATCCCTAACACTAAGGACGGAACCACTGTCCAGATGTATCCCATTTTGTGGCTTAAGCCCTAGGATTGTAGGCAATGAAAAGGTTCAGGGAAGATATCCCTATGAAGGTCCTGCCAGGAGACAAAACAAAAAGCAGTTAGCTTTTGTCCCCAGGAAGGAGGAAACCCTCAACTCAATTCTTATCAATTAGTATTTGTCAGAATAATAGGAAGATAGATTTGCCTAGTCTGCATATAATTCATGAGTTATCTCAAAGCCAAATATTTCAAGAAGTTGTGGAGCAGGAGACAACTCCCTACAGTCACTGATCAGAGTAGTCAGATGTCTGATTCCCCTAGAAAACTATCAATGTCTCAGGTCATTCAGAACAGGTCAACTAGTGACTCGTTGGAGGAGAGAAGGGAGGGAGAGCACAGTGACAACCATTCTAGCTATTTGCTAGAAGGTAAGAGTGATAAAGACCTGTCACAGAAGGAAGGAGGAGGCAAAGGAGAAACCTTTTGAGACTACCCAGATCGAGGCTTTCAAGGGAACTGTTGACCTTCAAAAGGTCCAAAATGAATGTCTTCTCTCTTCCTGTGACAGGCACACAATTGAGAAGAGCTCCAGTTCCATCCTCTTTCCTGAGTACTCCTGGTATGACCAACCAGTGGGCTCCAACCTGGGCCCCACTGGAAGCCAGGGAGGTAATGGTGAGGTATACGTACCATGCAGCTCGATCATACTCTGCCCAGACTCGGACAAATTCGTCCAAGTGATGAGGCCCGAGGATAGATGAGTCCCTGGTCAGGTACTCAAAATTGTCCATGATGACAGCCACAAACAGGTTAAGCATCTGGAGTTCAAGGAAGACATGGGGAGTCAGAGGAAGGAGAAGAAAAAGGATTGAAAGACAAAGGGCTGATAACATCTGTAATGTCATCAATTCCTACTGATACTGCAGCACTCTAAGCATCTTCATTATTTGTACCATGACTATCATTATAGAAGCATTATTAATTCACATTTCAATGACACTTGGATATTGCAAAATGTTCTACAATCATGTTTTCCTAATTAATTGCCAGTGTAGTAGACAAGAGAACAACAGCCACAGCTGTGGCTGTATGAGTGTGAGCAGGCCCTCAGGTTGGACAGGCTGTTTCAGTCTCTCTGAGCCTTGCCGGATCCAGCTCTCATCGACCAATAGCAATCTGATAAATATTTAGAATACAAACAGAAAAGCAAGACAGACCCTGCTCTCAAGGACCTTACACTTTATATAGAAGGACACAACCGTAGGAAAGACACAAAGTCCCGGTGGTCTTTAGGTATGATGGCAATGAAGATGATATGTCCTCTTCAGTAATGATACTAGCGAGCATTTCTATATCACTTTAAGGTTTATAAAGTGCTTATCTCATGTCTTTATAACATTCCTTTGTGAGATAGTACTATTATTTCCCCCATTTTAGAGATGAGGAAACTGAGGCTAAGAAATTAAATGACTTGGCCCAAGGTCACTCAGTTAGCATCTGAGGCAAAATTTGAACTCAGGGTTTTCCTGACTTCAAGTGAAACACTATCCATTGTACTACCTAGCTGATATCATTTCCAATAATAATACCATATCTACTTTCAACAATACCTTATATTTGACAATTCAAGAACTTCGGAGATGAGAACTTTCATTTCCTAGTCTTCAGAAGCTGCGGCTATCGAGGAAGCATTTGTCTGGGTAAGTTTCCATAGCTATTGTTTTCTCTAGAGGTCGATTGGAAGCTGGGCAGCTAGTCTGTGAGGTGTTGCTATTCCTGGGCTTCACGGGTATAGGGTCCTGTGCTGCCTCCACTTGGGTGTGAGGAGAGGGAGTGGTCAAGGTGGTGGCAATGGTTTGGACAGCCTGGCACACGGTGCCTTCTGTGTCTCCCTCTGGATAGTTTGTCGTGTTGGCTACGTTTGCTTGATTAGATGCCAGTTACAATCACTACTACCTAAGTGAAAGTGTTTCTTCCATCCACAAATTTCTTTCATGCTCACTCTATCTCTGAAGCTAGTAACAATATAGAGTAATAATAGTACTATGGGTAGCTAATTGTAAAAATACTAGAACTACTAACTCACATAATAAAGTTCACGAAGAGATATCCTTACAACCTTACGAAGTAGGTACTACAAATATCCTCATTTTTGAATTTTTTTTCAGTATTCTAATTTTAGTTTTTTGTAATCTTGAATTCGACAAACATCAGTAAACACAAAAGTGTTATTATCCTTATTTTATAGAAAAGGAAGTCAGAGCTCAAAGAGATTAAATGATCTGCCTATCTCTTAAATCTGAACTCAGATTTCCAGTCTTTCCTATGACATTGTGTTACATTGTTAATAGAGACCGATGTAGTATGGTTCCAACAAAAAGCTCAAAACATCTTCAAATCCTTCCTATTTTATTTTCCTCATATTATTTCAGTAAAGTAGAAGTAGAAGGCCTCCTGTCTTTCCCCTATTTCATAGATCCGGGGAAAGGACCAAATGACTTGCCCAATGTGCCAATTTTAACAACCAACAGCACAGGGCCTAGAATACAGATTTCCTAAGTTTCAGGTTAGCATTCTTTCCAGTGTACTTTACTTTCTCCATGTACACTATTGGCAAGAAAAGTGAGAATTTTTAGTCCTTGTGAGTTGTTGCTTTTTTTAAAGAAGTAGAAACACCTGGAACATTATCAATAATGCAATGAATAAGGCTTTGAAGTTTATGATACACACAGCCACCACAGGAGTCAATCATCTTCCAGGGGAGTCATTTTTTCAGGCCCTTGGATTTCTGCAATGCCAGTGCTATTGGCTATGTCGCTCATCTGGTCTGATTAGTGAAATGGTCAGAATGATCAGCTTGACCGTATTTTGACCTAGGGTCATTTGATTTAGAACTGGAAGGAATTCCAGAGATCTCCTATCCAACACTCTTATTTTGCCAGTTTGGAAGCCAACGCAGCCTTTTTGGTGTTCTTCCTACTTATTGATTATTTAATAGTCTATGTTTTAATTATTTATATTATTTAATAGTCTATTTTCAATCCTATTTTCAATAGGATTGAAAATTCTCAATTGTGATTGTTGGAATAGCCTATCACTCAAAGAGTAATGAAGAGGGAACTTGTGGCTTAGCATAACACTGTATATGGTGTTGCTCTCCAAATGCTATTCTGCATTTGCTATTACATGACTCAGTCACTTCCATTAACCATTACCAAGATGACCCTTTGGTGTATTGGTAAGTAGATGTCATGGGCCACAGGAAAAACATGTCTGTTTATCTGAACCATTCTACTCTTACTTCAAGATAACACCATCTTGTATTTACGGGGCATAATTCTCCAGAGAAATCGATAGTTTTCTTAAGAAAGAAAAAAAAATAAGGTGCTCTGAGACTCATTTACCAATTGGGAAACCTGAGGGAAGAGGAGGAGGTTGGGAATAACAACAGGTCAAAAAGGATAAGAGATGCTTACCAAAAAGGAGCAGAAGAAGATGAAAGAAACAAAGTAAAAGTAGGCCAGATCAGTGCCACAGCGTTCATTCTCATTCTGCCCTGAGGGTGCGGTGGTGTCTGGCTCGCAGCCTTTCTCTCCCAGACATGATAACATAATTTCCTGCCATGCTTCACCTGTGGCACTCCTGGGATCAAAGGACAGACACACTTGTTAGCATCAGTCAATGCATCTCATCGCATTCCTTCCCCTCGTCACTGCCCCTTTATCCCCACTTCCCAGATAGAGACTATCATGCTTTATATTTCTCTAGTGCTTTTGGTTAGAAGAAAGTCAAGATTGATGAAACTCACCTGGCTTGCTTATAGCTATCCTCATAGTTTCCTTTCCGTCCCACCCCCTACTTCTGTCTTTCTTTGGGTTAGAGTGCCACATCAATGTGGCTTCCACTGACTAGTGAGAGGACTTTGAAAGAAACCTCCCTCCTTCTATAGCAAGCAGGACTTTGGCTACCAACATGGCCATATATTGCGAGGACCAGTAAGCATACAGATCTGGATTTTTGAGTGTTTGTTTCCCTTTCACTTTCTTCTTAAGGGAAGCCAGCATACCTTCATCCCAAATTTTCAGATAAGACCACTGAACACTATGACTATACCTATATGCTGGACATTCCAAGACTGCGCCAGTTTTAAGAAGAGAAGGTATATTTTGCATTATCTTTTTCCATCTATTTTACAAGAAGTTTCCTTTTTTAGACCACATATTCAAATTTGTTTCAGAAAATATGGTTACCATACCATTGAGTTTAAGTGACTTGCTTGGCTGTTTACTAAAGTAATTGCTCCTCTCCCTCCCTGTTTCCACAGCACTGAAGGTGGGAGACACCCTTCTCTGCTCCACAGAGAGCCAGACCGACAGAAAGAACCAGGATTCAGGGGAAATCAGAAGGGAAAGAGGAAAACAAGGGAAGGTGGAAGCATCAGACAGACCTGAATCCATCTAGTTCCATCATAGATGTCATGGATTAATATGTGAATGGACCTGGTACCTGAAGAGCAGCATGAGAGATCCAAAAAAACTGCGAAAGTTGTTGTGCCGGTTAATGTGACTCTCTTCATCTAATTTGATGTTTCCAAAGACCTGAGGAATCCAAGATAGGGAAATAAATAACAGAAACCAGTAAGAATCATTCCAACATGACGTACTGAACAATCCTCGATCAGATCAGTCTGGATATTACCCCATGAAGAGAATGAGGGGAGAGGCAGCAATCTCTCTTCTCTTACAGTCGGTGCTAGTGGGAAACTACTAGATGCTTCTGTAGAACACATAAACTTACTGAAGGCAAACTACGTGTTTCCCATGTGCTATTGGTTTAGAACTCGTAGGAAACTTGGCTGGTGAGGTATGTCTGCTATCTTTTCTGAATATTTTTGTAGTGACTTAAATCTTTGGGAGCTGGGAAACTCTTAACCTAGAGATCTCATGAAAAGATATAGATATAGAAATCTATATGTGTGTATGTCTATATAATTATATACACATACATTGTATCCTGTGCATATGTATTATGTGCACAAGTGTGCATGTGTATATATACATATACACATACATACATATACAATGTACCTATAAGATCCAAATATCTGCCCATAAGGGAAATCCTTTTATACAAAAGCTAGCTGTGTTTGAACCCTGACTGTTTCACTAACTAGCTGGCAGATGTTGGGCAAGCCACTTAACTTAGGTAGGCCTCAATTTTCTCATCAGCGAAATGTCCCTTCCTACTCTAAATTCTATGATCCTAAGCACCAGAGCTGAAAAGATGGAGAAAATCTGGATAATTCAGGGAGAAAAAGGGAGAAAACAACACACTTTTTCTTATTCCCTATATTTCACACCATGTAAACCCAATTAATAAGAAAATTAACCATTACAGTTTTTTTCAGGCCATTTGAATTGCTGGCCTTTAGTAATCCTTAATGTCAATGGGGACTCTCAGATTTTTCTCACCGATAATTCCATTTGCATGGTCCTTACTCAACTGTATAATTTCACTGGTAGAAGATGCTGCTCTTGGGGTAGGAATGATAAGAGGGGTGGAACTGATCACTTTTTCCTAGAGTTTGTGATAGAGGACAGGAAAGTTGGACATTGTCAGAAAGGTAGAGAAGGTTTCAAAGGGTTTAGGAGAAAGGAAGGATCCCATGCCCTAAAGTCATACAGTGAAAGTCAGACCTGGAGAGATGGAAAGCTCTCGGGAATAAAATTCTGGGTATGATGAAAACCAATTCCTATGAGGAGGAAGAGTTGAGAAATTATCGAAAGAGAATTATGTAAACACAAAGAAGTCATCGACCACTTTAGATTCAAAAGATATGTAAGAGAATAAATACAAAAACATGGCATAATCACGTCAGAATGGTCAAGAGAGGCAAAGCTTAGAATGAATTTAGGCTGACGAGGAATGCTAAGAATTTTGTGTTTTTAAGTTCTATTGGAGAGCAAGGAGAATCATCGAAGAGCAGAAAGAGCTACAGCGAAAGTTGGATGGGATGATGCTTTACACTGGAGAGAAGACACATGTACAGTTCTCACTCTCCTTGTGTTTTACATGCCAAGGAGAATAATCTTCGGGGATCAAAACCAACAGAATAAAAATAGCAAATTGTGAGATAGGTAAAAGTAGATTGTTACAGAATGTCAAGATGACCTTGACAAGTTCAAGTCATATGACCCAGATAAACTAGGTCCTAAGGTACTGAAAGAACTGGTAAATGGGCCTATCATGGCAAACTGAAAATGCCCTATAGATCTAGATAAGGATATATGTTATGGAGATTTAATTAAAAAATGAACAGATTCTGAAAACTATATAAGCCAGTAAGCTTGATTTAGATTCATTCTACAATGTATTATCAAAATGATGGTTAGTTACCACACAGCGTGAAAAAAGGATGAGCAGAGAGATTTGACATGACTTTATCCAGAATGGATCATGCCATATTAAACTCACTTCCTTTTTTAACAGTGTTACTAGGCTACTAGGTCAGAGGAATAATAGAGATATTCTTAGCTAATGCTAAAATTCTAATTTAATGATAGATTCTTAGCAAAGCATGCAAGAAAATCTTTCATACCCTTCCTACGGGGGGAAGTTGAAGAGATGTGGACTTAAAGCTAGCATGGGTAGATGGATTTGAAATTCACTAAATGATGATATAGTCGTTGAAGCTTCTATGTCAACTTGGTTGGAAGTCTGTAGTAGAGGGGGCACATAAATCTATGCTATGTCTTGTACTGTTTTATATTCTGATCAATGACTTGGATAAAAGCGTAGATAGCATGCTCATCAAATTTATTGATGATACAGGCTAGATGACAGAGTCCAAATTCAAAAATATATTAACAGGCTAGAATATTGGGCTGAATCTAGTTCTCTCAAGCAGAAATTATGAGGGGAGAAGTCAATCTGATTAGAAGCTGATGCTTAGGATAAGAAAACACCATCATGCATCATTTTGAAAAGCGGCACATTAGAAGCCCCAGGACTGTTTCGTCCCACCAAAGTGAATCTCTAAGTTCAACAAAGTCCCATGCCTGCAAAGGTTGAACCTTTTGAGTCCTGTTTTGCTTAGTTTCCCAGTCAATCAAGATCATTTTGTTGCATTCTGACATATATTAAATGTGCTTTCAGTTTATTTAAAGTATGCCAAATGAAACATACTTTTACCCTAACAGTTTTTAAAATGTGTAATTGAAGAACAATTTCTGCCCCCAGCTATTTTGCTCAAATAACTCCCACTGACAACTGCTTTGAGAATTTGTTCTCAACCTTGTTTTGCAAAAAAAAAAAAATACTACTTGTCCCACAGGGGCCTTGGAGGTGGTAAGCTAGTCAATGCTGGGGAAGGAATAAGAATTGCTACGAAGGGGTTGCTAAGATGTATGAGAATGGGGAGGGGCTTCAAAATGATGAATGATTTTTTTTTAAAAAATGAAACTTTTGCTGAACTACTAAATCCAATTAGCTAGGGGACAGTATTGCCTATAATGTCATGGGAATATAATTCTGTTCATGGCTTACGCCTGTGGTGCTGCATCATTATGATATGTTCTCTCCCCTCCAATCCATCTTTTTTTCACATATCACTCTTTAAGCCTAGATCACTGATTTCTGCTTGGAATTCACCAAATGCCATATCCAAATATTTAAAACATTATGAAAGCATGGACATAAATTATCATACAATTTTCATGTAATGTTCTTAATAATACTAGTTTGTAGTTATGTAATGACAAGATTTACAAAGCACTTTCTTCCTATCAAACAGTGAGATACTTAACGCAAATGTTATCATCCCCTTTTACAGATGAGAAAACAAAGGCTCATAAAGGTTAAATGATTTCCCCTAAAGTCACAGCATCAGGAAGTGTTCAAGCTAGGACTGGAATTCAGACTTTGGGTCTTCTATACATTGCCCTTTCTCCTAAAAGTAACACACCAGGTTATTTTGTGCCTATTTTCAGGTGATTAATTAAGAAAACATTTATTCTTTCTATCATTAAGGTTCTTTGCTTAATTTTCCTTTCCTTTATTACTTCTGACTCTACTTCATATATTAAATAAGATCTACATTCCAAAAGTGTATGGAAAAAAGAAGGAACTTTCTCAATGAAAGGATGACAAAGGCATGGCAAGGATCATCAAATCTTAGACAAAAGACTTGTAACTTGGGGACTTTTTTCTTTTAGAATTTCTTAGAATGTGGTAATCAGTTGTGAGTTCATTTGTTTATTATTTTTTAACTCTTAGATTATTTTTCCTTTCCCTACATTCTAGGTCAGTTGTTTCTGATAGTCAGTAATTCACAGTCATCCAAATTATCTATCTTTTGATTTTGCTCCAATATTTTTGTTGTATCATTGAATATTTCAGTTCTATTTCATCCATTTTTTTTCAGAGTATCCATTACTTTGCTAGGTTTTCCTGTTTCTGTTCTAGGCGATCCATTCCAGTGCTTCTTAAACTATGGGTCGTGACTCCATTAAACAACAGTAAAAGATTTCTGAACGTGCAATGACCAAAAATTAATTAAAAAGCAAGTGTGTAATGAATCTGAGATGTTTCTTGCAGTGCTTGCCCCTGTTGCACCATGCAATTTCACTGCAATCTTGGTTCTAAACATAAAGCATGTACACTTTGTACTGTGTGTGCCCTCAGGCTACTCAATGCCTACAAAATGGTGCCCAAATGGGAAAAGGGGTTGGAAGTGGAAAAAAGTTTAAGCAGCCCTGATCTATTCCACTCCTTATCTTTTCCTTCAATTCCCTTCTTAGGCCTTCCGACTACACTCATAGTCCTTGTGGACATTTTATACTTTTTTTTCTAGAGTTATTACAAAATTATAGTCCTATACTCACCTTTTGGCATTTTATCTTGGGATTTTTTCACTCTATAATATTTCTTGATTGTACTGGGACCTTTCCTTGGCTTGGTCATATTCTTAATCACTCTTCCCCCACCCCCACCCTGAATCTCTTAAATTGTCATGTTAGTCCTTTGACTTTTCCTAATGAGGGGTGGAGGATTCTAGGTGAATAACCATTGAGATTTGCCACTAGTAGTTGCTGTTGAAGACAGACGAAGTAATTGACTACTGTTACTTTTGAACTCTTGGCTCAGCAATTGCTGAAGCCATTTCTCCCATTCCAAAATGAAGAGCCACAGGACATGGGACTAAGGCGGGGTATGAGGAACAGACAGCTGTGGTAAACCCTAATTCAGCTGGTGACAATCTCTGGCCTTTCCAACAAAATTTAAGAAGAACCTGTATAATTATAGGATTAGAATTTCCTTGAACTATTAGATATAGAGCTAGCTTTACCATCTTATTGACAGGACTAAAAAGATGTATGCTTTTGCATCTATTTGTCCTTTCTGTGAACAAATTTTATGTCATCTCAATTTTAGAACTATTGCAAAAGCATGCATCTTTTTAGCCCTGTTAATAAGATGATGCAGCTAGCTCTATATTTAATAGTGCAAGGAAATTGTAGTCTTATAATTATGCAACAATTGAGGTGAAAAGGACCTTTGATGTCATTTAGCTCAAGCTTTCAAACAGTGGAAAACACCTTCAAAAGTTTCCTTGATGTATGGCCATCCAGGTTCTTCTTAAATGCTCCTAATGAATAGGAGCTCAATACTGGGGCAACCTATTCCACTGTTAGTTCTCTTTCTTTGACCGCATTTTGGAGGACAAAACCACAGTAATCAGTTAGAGGGGGAAAGAGATTAAGAGGTGCAGATACCATTATCAGAGAAGCTTTGGACGAGACTAAAGATTTGGTAGTGCTGGCTGCTCCAGATGGATAGCATTACTGAGAAGACACCTTTTGGTTCAACTGCAGCCAGACTGCTTGACTGCAGGAGGTTGTTACTTGGCTGAGGTTCTCTGCTGGGCAATCAGTCACAATATTGCCAAGTCTGAGGGGTTTTGCTTTAAGGAGTCACCTCAATTGGAACAATTATGATGGCCTTGGAATCTTACAAGCTGGGCCTAATCAGAGGGCATCTGGAGAAGACAAGTCTAGACCAGGAGATGTTCATCCACAACAAGGTGCTGGAAGAAGTTCATTTTGATCCCTCAATCAGTGGTCCAAATACCAATACAAACATCAAGTTAAACTTCTGACTGTTGTCTTCTAAACTTGGAAATAAGAAAGAATTGGACATCCAAGGAACTGTCCCGCACATCATAGACCTGAAGGTGAATTAGCTGGGTGTGTGGCATTTGTTTCTTCCCAGAAATTTACTGGTAGAAGCTGAAAGTCCTAAATCAGGGAGGCTTTCATGGTGCAGTAGAATGAATGGCGGGTTAAAGAATGTAGGCTCAAATTCTACCAATACTACTCATTCATTTGTGACCCTGGGCCTTTCCCATCTTCCTACTTGTTAGTATTCTTTCGTTCCTGAAATTACTTTATACGATTTTGTGCACACTTATGTATAATTAAGCATATATTATATCCAGGAAAATAAAAGATCCTTGAAGAACTCATTTTATTTTTGTGTCTGCAACCCCAATGCCTTGCACAGCACCTCATATATAGTCATTAATTAATAAATATTTGTCAAATTAAATTGAATTATGCTAGGAGTTCCTATGGGTTAAAAACAAATTTTGTCTTTGTTTCTGCCTTACTCCAGGTTAGTGTTAAATTGATGGTGCTCTGTGGGAAATGGAAAGCATAGAAGGACCACCCTAAGTATGATGTATTGGGATATGTTGCTTCTTGTGACTAGGCAGTGAAGCTTCATAGTTGGGAAATTCCTAAGGGTGAAGTGCAACTGGGTTCTTTCAGGGAATTTACAAGCACCAGGGTTCTTTCACTTGATCAAGTATCTATCTATGCATGCTCTGAAGGGGAGCAGCCTCCTATTATCTTTCCCTACACAACTGGCCCAAAGAAACACCTGCTTACCTGCATCCCAATGATGGCATAAATGAAGAAGAGCATGGCAATCAATAGACAGACATAGGGGAGGGCCTGCAATAAACAAGAAGATAATGGTTGTTAATCTAAGAGGTGATACTTTTCACTATCATATCCTGAAGCAGCTGACTGTACCTGACTCCTTACTTGAAAGGTCAAAGACACTATCTTCCCTGGATCTTTTCAGATGTATTGATGTCCAGATCACCGCACAGATGGAGAGGGTATGGGTGCCAAGCTGCCCATAATTCTAAATGACCAAAAACTCATAGGAAAAACCTTCATTGCCCATACCTCTATGAACAATGAGGGAGCATGGATGCTTATTGTGTATGGACATTTACATCCCACTTTCTCTCTTGCTATACCCCAAGTATTGTTACACAAATCTCAGGCCAAACATCTGGCCTTGCCTTCCAAATCTTTTTTTTTTCTGGGACTTTCTCCAAAGAATAACTTTTTAGTGAGAACTGGAAGCAAAATGAAACAGTGATTGGGTATATTTGCAAGTCAGATCCCATAATGTTCTTTCATCCTTCAGCAATTTCAGGCCCGCTCTGGTTTTGCATTATTGTCTGGTCTAAAATTCCTGAAGTTCACTTTTGTCAATATGCCAAAGCTATTTAAAAATGTTAAGTATCAGCCACCATTAAACCTTGCTACAAATTCCATGGCACAGCATTCGATGTAGTGCAAAATGATACAGTTCTTCTGAATGAAGAGAGCTCTTTCCCATCCAAAAGTAAGGTAATTGTAACAACAACAGCTAGCATTCATATAGGTTTCTAAGTTTGGCAAAGTACTTTATAAGCATTATCTCCTTTGAGACTCATAACAATGCTGAGAAGAGAGTGCCTTTATTATCCCCATTTTACAGATAAAAAAATTGAGGCAGACAGCAGTTTTTAACTTGCCCAGGGTTACACAGCTAATATGTGTCTGAAGGTGGTTTTGAACTCATCCTCTTGAATTTAAGTCAAATAGTCTATTCACTGTACCATCTAGCTACCTCTACCAACAAAAAAATATGTGTAGCTTTCTTTTGCTACTGGGGGACAAATAGTCTTCAATTGGAAGGTGAGGGAGAGGAGAGAGGCAGTGAGATTCATGGGTGATTGGTTGGGGAATAGAGAGGTTAGGATACTGGATTAGGGTGGTTACTGAGTCGTTTTTCAATTGCATCTAACTCTTCATGGCCCTATTTAGGATTTCCTTGGCAAAGATGCTGGAGTGGTTTGCTATTTCCTTCTCTAGTTCATTTTATAGATGAGGAAACTGGCAAGGTTAAGTGACTTGCCCACTTATGATGTGACCTTTTATAGCTACGTCATATATCCATTTTGGGTTCATTGTAGTATATGGCGAGAAATGTTGTTCTGTGTGTAATTTTTTTCCAGACTACTTTCTAGGTTTTCTAGTACTTTTTGTGGGATAGAGAGACCTACTCCAATAGTTGATTTTGGATTTATTAAGCACTATGTTCCCTTGCTATTGCATGTTATATCCCTAATCTGTTTCATTGGCCAAATTATTTGAATGGAGGAGATCTAATTAAAAGTCTAAATTGAAGAGGCATTCTCCTGGATAGTGAGGTCCACTAGATGTTCCTATTTGCAGGTGATACAGTGTTGGTTGTATCAAGCCTTAGGATACTGCGGAGCCTCCTGGAAGATATCTATAATCACACAAAGGAGTTTGGCCTGACCATCCACACAGGGAAGATCAAGTGGATGAAGAACATCAGTTTCTCAGATTTCTATAGACATTTGAATGAAAATATACCTTTTTAAAATTGTTTTTATTTTTTAGAATTTTTAATTTTTTTATTATTTAATATATTTAGTTTTCAGCGTTGATTTTCACAGGAGTTTGAACTACAAATTTTCTCCCCATTTCTACCCTCACCCCCACTCCAAGATGGCATATATTCTGGTTGTCCTGTTCCCCAGTCAGCCCTCCCTTTTGTCACCCCACTCTCCTCCCATCCCCTTTTCCCTTTCTTTCTTGTAGGGCAAGATAAATTTCTATGCCCCATTGCCTGTGTATCTTATTTTCTAGTTGCATGCAAAAACTTTTTTGTTTTTGTTTTTGAACATCTATTTTTTTAAAACTTTGAGATCCAAATTCTCTCTCCTCTTCCCTTCCCACCCACCCTCCCTAAGAAGTCAAGCAATTCAACATGGGCCACATGCATATCATTATGTATAACCCTTATGCAACACTCATGTTGTGAAAGACTAACTATATTT
>CM053626.1:276454670-276472170 GCA_028646595.1 Phalanger gymnotis
CTTCTTTGTCACCAAAGAAAGATTCCAAAGTCCGAGACTGAATGTGGGTGCATTTTTGCTGCCTGGCCATGTTCCCAGCCAACTTACTTGACCCTTGAGTTTTTCAGCAGGGTATGACTGCTTGTATAGAGTACTATGTTGCAAGCTTGGGGGGATGTGCCAGCTCTGCCACACCAGCACTCCTCCTTCCCCAAGAACCCCCAACCTGGACTAGACTTAGATCTTCAGCAGGCTCTGCACTCTTGCTCTGATCCACCACTTAATTCCTCCCACCAGGTGGGCCTGGGGCCAGAAGCAACTGCAGCTGTAGTTTTGTAGCTGCCCCACCTCTGCTGCCCCCAGGGCGGTGGCCGAACTGCAAACTCTATCCCAGTCCCCAGCAACTTCTCCCACTAACCTACTCTGTTGTCCTTGGTGTCTGTGGGTTGAGAAGTCTGGTAACTGCTGCAGCTTACTGATTCAGGGCGCTAGGGAACTGCCCGGCTCCTGGTCTGGTCGGTCCATGCCACCCACGCTGGGCTCCACTCCGCTCAGCTCTGCTCCCAGCTCCATGCGGGATAGACCTTACCCAGAGACCATTCAGGCTGTCCTGAGCTAGAGCCCTGCTTCCATATGCTATTTTGTGGGTTCTGCAGTTATAGAATTGGTTCAGAGCCATTTGTTATAGGTTTTTGGAGGGACTTGGCGGGGAGCTCACGCTACTCCCTGCTTTCCAGCCGCCATCTTCGAAAATATACCTTTTATTCAAAAAGAACTGTGAATGTTAGTCCTTTATAGGAACTTCTGCTTTGTTTCTGAGCTAAAGCATTATTAGATGTGAACATTTATAGAATTCCCAAATTGGGAGCACCAAAGGTTATCTAGTCTAACATGTATCTAAGGTATGAATTGTATGTATAACACCATAAAGGATGGTTATTCAACTTCTAATTAAGAGACTTCTAAGCTTACCTCTTCAAGCAGCCATTACATTTTTAATTCTTAGGGATTTTTCTTATATTGAATTAAAATCTGCCTTCCTACAAATTACTTATTAACACAAGTTCTGCCCTCTGTAAGTGAAAAGAATTTGACTCTTGGATTAAAAGGCCATTTGTATAACCAGAAAACCAGGGTCTCTCTTCTCTCCAGCTCTCATCAACTTTACCCCACATGTAGGTTGTTGTTAATGAGATCCAATGCTTTGTGACCCCATTTAGGGTTTTCATGGCAGAGATGCTAGGGTGGTTTGCCATTTCCTTCTCCAGCTCATTTTACAGATGAAGAAACCAAAGTAAATGGAGTTAAATCACTTGCCCAGGGTCATACTGCTAGTAAGTATCTAAGGCCAGATTTGAATTTAGGAAGATGAATCTTTTTGATTCCAGGCCCAGGCACTCTATCTACTGCTTGACCTAGCTGTCTGTACACATGTAGGTACAGAACACTGAATAATCAATCTCTAAAAGTGGATAAGAGTTTTATGCAAATGTACCCTTCAGTCATGGTTACATACCTATCGGGAAAGATAAACTTCTAAATATTCAAAGATATCTATCACAACCGTTCCCCTTTTCCCTCTACCTTCATCCCAAGTCTTCTCTTCTCTAGGCTAAACCTCTATACTTCCTCCAACCAATCCACATATGACATGGTTTAAGTAACCTCTTCATTCTGGCAGCCCTCCTTTTGGCTTACCCTTGGTAATATCCTTTTAAAAAGTTACAGCTAAAATTGTGTACAATAACTTCGTGTGTGGTCTGGATAAGACAGAGCACGGCGTTACTGCAAAAAATGGAGTTCAATGTCCCATATGATGCTAGCACATCCAGATGCCCAGTAAAACCAGGGAGATCTTCCAGTTATAATGTCAATGGGGAGATCAAGCATGAAATAGCATGACTCAAGTGACCTAGCTAAAAAAAAATTCGAAAGATGAAGTTTTTTGAAGTCTGGTACAAGACAAAAACCATAAATAGGAAAATAAGGCAGCTTCAGGTGCCTGTTGTTAAAATGTATACAATTGCCTCATTGCTATTAAGAAAAAATTATCTAAATCATCACAGAAGTAACCTTTTCTCTTTCTCACCCACCCAGGATGGCCAGACTGACACACCAGAGTGATGGTGTTTTATTAAGTTTTTTCCAGTAAGAGATTATACTTCATCGGAGATGACCTGAATGTCATTAGTGATAATAAAGGTCCTATACTAAATTTATATAACACTTTTCGACAAATGTTCTGTTCCACCATTCTCAAAGTACAAATTAAAACATACACATACACAGACACTAAAGAAGAAGAAGGTAAAAGTCAAAGATGCCAAATGACACTTTTATTTTTTTTGCCATGCTGCCTCCCGTGGCACAGTTTTCATGACTTTTCCAATTTGAATGGAAAAAAGCCAGTGTTTCTTACCTTAAATGACTGCACAAAAGTCCATAACAAAATGCGGATGGTATAACCCTGTCGGAGGAGCTTTATGAGACGGGCTGCTCGGAAGAGCTTTAGAAAACTCATGTTGAAGCCACTGGTGTTCACCAGCTGGTAGAGGAAGATGGAAATAATTACTGACATGTTGAGCATTTACAAATTACTAAGTATATTCACAGCACTGGACTAATCCTAGAATCAAGTGTCATTTCTATATGTCTTCTCAAAATCCTATTTCTAGATGCCCTGGGGACAAAGTGGAATGATTCCAATCTTCCCTATGCTTGATCGCTATCTCTGATATTTAGTGATGATGACTAAGTCATTTACCCTCTCTGAGCCTCAGTTTTCTTATCTGCAAATGAAGAAAATAATACCCATTGTACATACCTCACAGGGGTGTTGAGAGGATGAGATAACGTATATACAAAGGGCTTCAAAAACTTTAAATCACAATGTAAATGTTCATTAATTTTCATCCATTCTTATTCTCATCTTATATTTTATGGCACTTAGAAATAGATCTAAGGCATCATTACCCTACTATCATTCTTTTATGCTTCAAAAGTGATGGTCTATTGTGTAGGTGAACAAAATGGTTGCTTTTTATAACTGAATCAAAGCGTTGGGTTATATATTCATATCTATAGGCTTAGAAAGCATATGTGGGACAACCTGAGTAGCAGTACAACAGGGGTATGTGCTTCATTCTCTTCCCATGTGGTTTTAATTTCTTCTGCTAATATTGATATTTGGAAAGTTTTTTATTCCACATAGATAATAGGTTATGCATATTTGATATGGCAGCATCTATTGAAATAATGTTTTAAAATTTTTATTGCTCAGTGTTACCTCAGGGCTATTGTGGAGACAGTTTTGCTTATCAGTTTTCCAGTTCCAATATAGGTTATTTGTTGAATTCTCAAGGATATTTATGAGTTTTTATTTGTATACGAATTCATCATGTTAGTTTATGAAGGATAGCCAGCTTTCAGTGTGTAATTCTTGCCACTCTATTGTATTTTTTAGGTATTTGAGAGGTGCTAAATTTTACTAGATGGTACAGTAGATAGAGTGTCAGGCCTGGAGTCGGAAAAACCTAGGTTTGAATCTGGCCTCAGGCACATAAATCACTTAACCCTGTTTGCCTCAGTTTCCTCATCTGTAAAATGAACTACAGAAGGGAATGGCAAACCTAGAGTGCCAGACCTGCAGTCAAAAAGACCTGGCTTTGCATCTGGCCCCAGACACTTACTAACTGTATGGTTCTGGGCAAGTCGCTTAACCCTGTTTGCCTCAGTTTCCTCATCTGTAAAAAGAACTAGAGAAGGAAATAGCAAACCACTCCAGCATCTTTGTCAAGAAAGCCCCAAAAGAGATTAGAAAGATTTAGATACAACTAAAAACAAGTAAACAATAACAAATTTGTTTGCAACCTGTAATAACATGTTGTATAATTTCCATCATGTCCTTTCAAAATTAGCATTGATTAATAAATATTGTGTCCTTAGGGATAATCTTTCATGATTTCTGGTAGCAACAAGCTAATCTTATATTGTTCTCATAAATTGCTGTTTATTTTTTTTTCAAAATTCCACACGACCCCTTCATCTCTTTGAGGTTGTGTGGTAAGCATATTAGCATACAACCTATAGGTTGTGTTCATACAGATGTTGCCCCCTCAGGGTATTGTTATTTTATTCTTGAACCTTTGCTATTACATAGGCTCCATTTGGAGGTAAACAAATGTGGGTTTTTTTTCATAAGTATGATGCAGAGCTAAGTATCTGTGAACAGGCTTTTCGTTGTTTTCTGAAGTGGTGTCTGTTTAAGAAGTGTCTCTGTAAGTCTATTACATTATTAGGGAATATGAATACATCTATAAGTCCTCTTCCTTTTTTTGACAAGGAAGTATTAACCTTTCTATAGCTGCTTTGGGACAATGAATCCTGTTTTATTGATATCATATGAATTTTTGTTGGGTACTTTCTAAATCCACTGTTGTCCATTTGAGTGTTGCAAAAATATTTGTCAAACTTGGCATTATGAAGGTGTTCATTGATTTAGATGTATTCTTTCCATTGGATTTTCCTCTCAAGACACCAATAAGTCTCTATATGTACAACTTTAGCATTCTCCTTGATAACTGTAGGAATAACATGTCTTGTCTGGAGAAAATCAAAATATTTCTAAGTATAGCTTTCTTGCATTGATTTTACTTGACCTTGAATATTTTATTGGTATACATAAAGAACTGCATACGTATTGGGCAATGATTACATTTTGACATCATTAGAGGAAGTCACCATGAGATGAAGCTTTTACATATACTTTTCACTAGAGACATATAACTGGATGTCATCCATGTACATCAAGAAAGTAATACAATGTCCTAATGCAATAAATACCATCTTGTATTAGTCACTAATTGTTGTCTCTTTAATTAGATCATATACTTCTTGAAGACATGGTCCATACATAGTCTGTCTCCTTTGAATCTCCTCCCAGGAATAAGTACAACCCTGGACCTGCTGTAGGGGTTTTGTAAGTACTTGTTTGATTTAGTGCCATATAACATGTCAGACCGCTTATACCACATTATGCATCTGCCCTTTTTGTTATAGGAATGGACTAACATTCAATGATATGAAGAATTGACAGCTCTGGAGTGAGGTCGGTGGCACTCAATAAATATAAGTAATAGCAATAATAATAGAAGCTAACATTTATATAGTATTTACTATGTGCCAGGCACTGTGTTAAACATTTTACAATTTGCAATGTATTTTACACGTTACCTCATTTGATTCTCACAACAATCCTGGGAAATAGATGTTATTATTATCTCTACTTTACAGATGAGGAAACCAAGACAACAGAAGAAGACTTGCCAAGGGTCACATAGCTAGTAAGTATCTGGGGCTAGATTTGAAATCAGGTCTTTCTGTCTCCAAGTCTAGTGTTCTATTTACTGTGCCACCTATCTGCCTAAATATTAGGGTATACCTGACACTATGAGTATTGGAAATTGATCCATGGCACTGCATGGTCTAAGTGGGTTAAACAAAAAAATAATGTTTCCAAGTTTAATTGGATAAATGGGAGTACAGGATTTTTTTTTATTAGATGCAGGATACTCACCTTGCTATCCGTCAGGATAATTTCTGTGATGCTGCCAATGACTGTAATGAAATCAAAGATGTTCCAGGTGTCTCGGAAATAATTCTGCCAGATCACCAAGGTCAAAGAAATAGATAAAAGAAGAGAGGGAAAGACTTTTTGTTATCTTGCTTCAAATTTGCTATCTAGCATTAAATAATATCAGTTGTTAAACAAGTCACAATAACTTTTACTTATATTTTGTTATTTTCTACCAGAACCCTGATTTCTCCTTCACCGGCTACAAAATTTGCCACTTTCCAAAGAGGCTATTAATTTTGGGGGGGAGTCAAAGAATGGTTTGTATTGAGTTGATATTGGAAATGGGATTGATGATCATAATGTCGCATGAAAAATCACAGAATCTGAGTTGAAAGAGACTTCAGAGTCCATCTATTCTGACCTGTACCTCCATAGGAATCCCCTTTACAGAAGAGGCAATAAGTGGTCATTGAGCCTCATCTTAAAGTTTTCCAATAATGAGTAATTCTCCACTTCTGGAGGCAGTCCAGTTCATTTTTGCAGGGCCCTATTTGTTAGGTTCTTCTTTGTGTCAAGCTGAAATTTGATTTTCTGCCACTTCTGCTCATTCTTCCAAGATCTGCTCTCTTAAGCAAAACAGATCTAATCCTACTTGTGACATGCCGGGGTTCACAAGATAGGTACTCAAACAATTCCCTGAATGACAAAGTGCCATGTATAAATAGGCAGTGATGTGGGTTAGTGCTTAAGTAGATTTTTCATTAACTCAAAGATGCTGCTGAGATCAAATCCTATGTGAGATACCACCAATCCTCTGAGGCTTTTCTTCATTCATAGGGGTGCCTATTTAGTAGGTCTTCAGTTTTCAAGTAATCTAGCCTGTACAGTGAAACCTTGGAGAATGTACATATTCCTCTTTATCCATTCTCTAGGGCAAGGGTTCTCAACCTTTGTTATGTCCTGGATAACTTTGACAGTCTGGTGAACCAAGCCCATGGACTCTTTCTCAGAATCATGTATTAAAATGTGCAAAATAGGATGTATAGGATAATAAAGAAAACCAAAGGTTATTAAAAATAAAGGTGTCACTTCCCTCCTACCCCAAGTTCATGAGCTCCCTGAAATCTTTCTATAGATCTTTTGTGGGCAAATGGCTTCCAAACTGTTTTTGATTACATATACCTATTAATTTAAAAAAGACTGCAACATTGAGAATGCCCCTGTATTTGTATATCTATTTATAAATCTTGTTCATATACTATTGTACTAATATATATTGTACACTATAAAACACAAAAAGGAAATTTAAAAAGCTAAAGATAAAATTAAAAAAAAACTTTAAATGATTTTTATTTTATTTATAAAAGTACAAAATCCCATTTGCTCTTACTAGAAATGCTAATGGTATTTCTAGTGGAAGCAATGTGATTAAATATGCTGCATTATTTTATTTTAATTTAATTTTTTAAAATTTGTTTTCAGTTCCAAATTCTTTCCTTCTCTCAAGCCCTTTTCCCACCCATTGAAAAGGCAAGCAATATGATGCCCATTACAAATATAAAGCAATGCAAAACATTTTTCCATATCAGCCATGTTTATGGTTCATGGTTTTTTAAATCTTGGTATAACACTGCGATACACCAATTCAAAAGTATTCTACTCAGTTTACTTTATTTCAGCATTTAGTTTTAATGACTGTAATGGCTGAAAAAAGACATATCACAAAAGTAGAGCTAAATGGAAGAAGTATATCACTGGCTCCTCTTTTTCAATCCCATCCACCAATCATACAAAGGTTTCGGTTGAAATTCAAATAGTAAATCCCATCTTTCCTTATGTCAAACAGTTGTTCTTGCAAACTAGTCAGAACACATTGCATTTCTACTTTTTTAACAAATGGGTTAAAATACCACCAAAACTCATTTGGAAGATTTTAAAATAGGTTAGAAAATTCTGTTTTCAAGATTTTAGAAGTGTTTAAATATGAGTTTTTATAGATGACATAAGAACATCATTTTAGGCAACAAAATCATATCTGTTCAAAATGTTCTTCCCACTGAAGGAGTTTCTTTTAAAAAGTAGGGTTTTTTTACTCATAGTTTTTTTTAAGGCAAATGTATAAAACTATATGCTTAGTTTGCTTACACAGTGACTACATACTAACATAAATTAGTATGCTCAATGATTTCACTTTTTAAAAAATCCTATATGTGTTCTGGATGATAGAGCAGGCTTATTATGAATAAGCATTGTTTGATAATAAATAATTATTCAGTTAGTTTGATCAATATAAGTAGCCAAGTAGGTGAATTTCAGTGCTGAAAAAAAATCGTGCCCTACCATCATAAAACAAAACTGTGCTGGGTGAATTTTTACTCAGTAGGTCCTACAACTCCCTCAAATTACCATCCTTTATGTCTCCTCCTTTTCTCAACCAAACTCCATTTCCCCATCTTTTTTTTTTGTTGATAAGAACTTTTCTCTTTTCCCCAAACCCTCAAACTCCTCAAACCATCAATCTCCTCAAAAAATTAAAAAAAGAAAAAGAAAAGAAAAACCTTTGCAACATATATGCATAGTTAAACAAATTTCCATTTTGTATATGTCCAAAAATATGTCTCATTATATATCACCCTCTGCAACTTGCTATCTGCCCATGTTGCTTCAATTTTTTTTTCTCTCACTCATTTTTTGACCTCCTTGTCATCTAGTTTCTGATATCATTACTAAACCTAAACAGCTCACTCAGTGCCTAGCACATAGTAAATGCCTAACAAAGATTGATTTGCCAGGCACCCGATCTTTCAGCCCTCATTCTTCTTGATTTTTCTATAGCATTTGACACCATCAGTTATGTTTCCCCTTTTTTCTGGATTTTTGTGACACTACTCTTTCTCTTGATGACATTTCTCCTTGGTCTCCTTTATAGGATTCATGTCATGCTGACTAACTGTTGGTCTACCTCAAGATGTCTTTAACCCTCTTATCTTTACTCTCCCCATTTTGTTATTTGGTGACCTCATCAGAGCCAATGGGTTTAATTATCATCACTCTGCAAATGACTCCCAAATTTATATACATAACCTTAGGATCTCTCCTGAGGTCCATTGGCACAACTCTAAATGCCTACTAGATATTTCAAACTAGATATGCTGCATGAATCTCAAAATTAACACATGGTGGGAAATTTCCCCAGTGGAGCCTGAACAGCTGCTGTGGGTACACAGGTGGCAGTTATAATTTCCTCCAAGCTAAAACTTGGAGGAGAAGGTGGGAAGTTGGGAACAGTGTGGCAGCAGGAACGATGGAGGGGAGGAGTGTTAGGTGGTAGGGTTGTGTTTGATAACCCTCCTTGTGTTTGGCTATCATGGAAAAGGGTGGGATGTGTCCCATGGGAGGCAGCTGGGCACAGTGGAAAAAGTACTGTCTCTGGAGGCAAAAGGTTTGGGTTACAATACTGCCTCTGACACAGAAATCTCCTGTTTTCCCTGCCTCTAACATTTCCCTTCTACAATCATTCTTCCCCATGGGTGCCAAAATTATTTTCCTACGGTACAGATCTGACCTATACCAGACCTCGCTTACATAATCATTTCTAATGGCTCCCTATTGACTCTAGAATCTCATATAAGCTGCTATTTATCTGTTAAAGCCCTTCACAGCTTCAGCCCAACCTGCCTTTCCAATCTTATTATACAATACTCTCCTTCCCACACCCTGTCACAACACAACATTCCATCTTCCATCTCTGGGTCTTTCACGTCTGCCTCTTAAAGTTCCATGTTTCCTTCCAAATTCTCCTCAGGATCCACTTTCTACATGAAGTCCTTCTTGACACCCCTCCCCCAGACCCTGCCCCAACTCCAATCCCAACACCTAGAGCCTTCCCCCTACCTAAAATATACATCGTCTTTATTTTGCAATTTTTCATGTATACTTATTTATATACATGTTTTCTTCTGTGATCGAATGTGAGCTCCTTGAAGGGTCCCTTGTCTTTGGGTCATCTGTGGCTAGAACAAGGCCTGACATAAAGTAAGCATTTAATAAATGCTTATCAGCCAATTGATCAAGAAGTCCCAAATAAGAGGAAGTGCTTCAGCTGAGACATAAATAGAGCTGCAGACTCCAGGAGGCAGAGATGAGGAGAGAAAGCATTGCAGACACAGGAGACAGTCTTTACTAAGGCACGGGGAGTAGAAGACTGTGCTTAGGCTAAGTCTACTTACTGTGGTAAGTAGGCCAACTTGACAAGGACATAATGAATGAAAAGAAAGGATATGAAATCACTCTAGAAAGTTAGGTTGGGGCCAGACTACGAAAAGCTTTAAATGTAAAACTGAGTAGTTTATATTTTATTGTATGGAACCACTGAAGTTTTAAGTCTTGGGAAGTTTTGCCTAACCTTCACCTTGGCCGAAATGTTCCCATTTGTGATAAGATGGGAGCGAAGGGGAGCATGAATCTATAGTGGAAAGGGAGGTCAGAGGTCATCTAGTACAAATCCTTCATTTTACAGATGTGGAAACTGAGGCCTACAGTAGTGGAGTGGATGGGTCAAAGTCAAACACGTGGTTAGGTAAAAGGCCTGGGATGTGAATTCAGCTTCTCTGTCAACGAATCCAGTGTCTCTTTTCATTGTACCTCACTGATCAGGAAGCATAGATTGGTGGCTATGCTAACAATTAACTATGTGACCTACCTTGGGCAGGTTATTTCACTTCTCTGGGCCTCTTTTTGCTCATTCGTAAAATGAGAGAGGTGAACTCCTGGAAATGATCACTAAAGTTCCATTTTATGAAATTCACAAACATGGAAATGCTTCTTGATCTTAAATAAGAGCTTTAGGGGATGGGAGCAGTGATGGGGAGAGAAGGCAGGCTCAGGGTGGGATCAAGGTCCATAAGTGTATGGTCAACACAATTCAGTGAATAATTAGGGGCTTAAACCAAAGATAATGTCAGGACCATGCACAAGTAATTATAGGGAATTGAAAAGCTTTGCTTGTTGTGGTGTTAGATCCTCTATCTCTTAGAGTTCAGCAGCGTTAGTCTGCATTGAAAACATATCTTTGTTGTTGTGTTCTCCTGATCTCCTTTTCATTTCCCCAGTCTCAAAACACTCACAGCATTCTAAGGGAGTCCAATGAACAACATCACAACCAGCTGCGTGGGCAACACTCAATTCCCAAATTATCAAATTAATCATTTTTTAAACAAAAAACCGCTTGAGAAACCAAAGGAAATCATGACAATCATTCCGCAGAACAATTACCAAAACGCAGTCCAGAGCCAAGTTGGAACTACTAACAGCCAAACACGTATTCAGATAATGAATAATATTTTTCTTCTTACAGGGAAAGACACACACACATGTAATTTGAAATTGTAGTTCACACCCCCAAATAAGTGTGAAACAGCTGCCAAGTGGGCTTGTCTGTATCCTAATGATCTCCCAACATGCTGGTCTTACTGCACCTACTGCAAGCCCTGATGCCAGTGAGAGAGAGAAGGAAAGAAGGCTTAGAGGACACTCAGGCAAAAGTCTAGACTTTCCTGATGCTTTCGAGAACATATGAGTTGCAGAATAAGGGTTTTTTTAAATTATAATCAATAGTTGAGAAGATATAAAAGGAGAATTCATGCAAAAACCATGCCATCTTCCCCCCCCATCCCACCCGTGAAAACCACTATACATAAACTCAATAGGAACTAGGAGACTTGCCTTCTGGTGACTTTGGGGGCCAAGTTAAAACAGTGATGGCCTTTAGCTGCCTTACATACGAAATAAGAGGACTGAATTAGATCACCTTTGAGATTATTTTTGGCTCTGAAATATTACAATTTTACTGATGTGCTTTTAAAGGTTATCAGATGGGGGATTCTTGAACAAAAGCACAGTAAAATGCATATTTCTCACATGGTAAAAAATCTGATGAAGATTTACAATTTGAAAACAGAATCTTAGGTCTAATGCAGACGGGATGTCTAAATTCTGTTCATTTAATTCCCATTTCTCTCTGATTCCTCCTCCATATAAGCCATTGTTTTAAGAAAAAAAAGCAATGGTCAGTGTTCTTTTGTTTTCAGAAAATAATTAGCATGGACTGGAAAAATGGCTGGTTATGGAAGAGGCTGAGAACTGGGCTTTTTACTCTCATGGCTAAAGGGCCTTATGCCTTGATACCAGTAATGTTTTCAGAGCACTAAAACCAGTTTATGCTTAGATGCGCAAATTGTATCTCTTTCTGAAAAAGCACTAACACCAAAACCGAATGTCAGTAATGTACCAGAGGACACTACGAGGACAGCCTTGATGCTGGGAACAAAACCCCTGAGACGTACCAAGAAGCCGAAAGCGACGATCTTGAGGATGCATTCCAGGGAGAACACGATGGTGAAGGCTATGTTCAGATACTTTAGTGCCAGTTCATAGGTACAGGGAGCAGAGTAGTACTGTTAGAAAGAGAGAGAGAGATAGACGCAGGAAGGGAGAAATAAGGGGAGAGAGTCAAGGCAATGTGGAGAGAAGAATACTACCTGTCAGTCAAGACTGGCTATGTCTCATCTCTATGGTGGGATGCCTTTTAGTTTCTATAGAAGAACAAATGTTTCTCATATAAGATACTACATCTCCTGATTCTGGGCATTTTTACTGACTGTCCCCCCATGGCTGGAATTCTCTCCCACTTCCTCTCTGCCTCCTGGCTTCTCTGATTTCAAGTCTCAGCTAAAATCCCATCGTCTACTGAAAGTCTTTTCTGAATCCCATTTAAAGTTAGATTCTTCCTTCTGTTGAATATCTGTTATTTATCCTGTTCATAATTTTATTTGTACATGGTTGTTTGCATGTTGTCTCCCTTATTAGACTGTGAGCTCCTTGAGGACCAGGACTGTCCTTTTTCTTTCTTTGTATTCCTAGTGCTCAGCACATAGGAGGTATTTACTTCATAAATGCTTATTCATGGATCGAATGTTCCAGATCTCAGGAATAGCCTGATACCGTGTCCTATGTGAAGCCTAAGGAATTGCCAACAGTACTGTCTGACTATCGTTTCTTCAGAACAAACTGAAGTATATAGGATAGGAAACTAGAATTCTAGTTTGAATATTAAATATGCCATTATCCAGAGGTGAAATTGCAGTTCTAGCAACTTTCTTGTTTAATGAGACATGTGACATTAAAGGAGAATTAGTTCTTCTCCATTCCTAGCAACTCCTTAAAATTCTAGAGACTGTCTACTTTGTGCCATCACCTGTTCTTCTTCCTATTTGTGACAACAGTCTTGAGAGGTCTGTGTACATTATTATACTGTCACCTATTTCCTTGAAGTTTGACTTAGTGGATTCTAAGAGATCCGGAGGTTGGATTGTTGGGCCAGGCATAAAAGGAATCTTAGTTAGAGGACAGCAGCTTAGCAATAAGGAAGCACATCTTCCTGATGTTTGGGACAACATAAAACAGTTACATGACTGAAAAGTCCGAGCCCTGTAGCTTCTATGCCTCTATGGCCCACAATCCTCTCACCTTCATCATCAGCACCACGGTGTTCAAGGCAATCATGGCCATGATGGTGTATTCGAAAGATGGGGACACCACGAAGTGCCAGACACGGTACTGAAAGGTATGCCGATTCTGGGGCATGTAGCGGGTGAGCGGTTTGGCACTGATGGCAAAGTCGATGCACGCCCTCTGGAAGAAAGCCAAGTCCATTAGCATGAACTCAAATTCCTTAAACGAGGCTACTTAGCCTTGTTTTCATAAGTAGTGTTGAGGACAGTTTTGATTTTTGGAAAAGGCTAAGACCAAGACAAAATCAGTAAGAGACCACTTAGAACTACAGGAAAGAAGCCTCAATATACAGGCACTGAAGCACTTTCATATCACATATCATATGAGGTGCTTAGGCATTGAATAATTTCTGAAACTAATACATATGTGACCCCGAGTAACATTGCTGAACCTGTTTTCTCATCTGTAACCTGGATACTATAATGGACTATAATATATGTGTGTGTATATATATACATATACATATATATATATATATATATACACATATATATATATACATATATAATAGACTATAATACCTCACAGGGTTATCAAAGCAGATGATGCCTTAAAGCACTAAAAAATATGCACTATTAATAGCAGCAGTATGATTATTTTCTGAACTATCCACTATTTTAAACCTTTCAAAGTTTTGTAAAATATGACCCATATCTAGTGCTACTTACTGTAATCTATCATGGGATCATGGCCAGATGATTCAGCTTTTTGCCTCCATGTTTTTCACTAACAAAGCCATCCCAGAGCCTCCTGAGCCCCCGGACCATGTTACCTCATTCTTTTCCAGGCTACATTCTTCCATCATCTTGTCTCCTTGCTCCTGGAAGGTAATGATGATAAGAGCAACAAAGATGTTCACGAAGAAGAAGGGGAAGACCACGAAGTATACCACGTAAAAAATGGACATTTCCATGCGGTTGCTGCGGCTTGGGCCCCGGTCTTCCTCAGTCACATCCACAGAATGCTGCAAAACTCTAGGGGACACAGAGAATAGAGAGAAAAAGACATTTATCTAATGGTTTAAGGCTTACAAAATGCTTTCCTCACAAGTGTTACTGTCCCCATTTATGAAATAAGGAAACTGAAGCATACGGTGGCAGCCTGACCAAGATCTCCTGACTAGGAAACGATGGTGTTAGGATCTGAACCTAGATCTTCAGTTTCCAGATGCACTACTCTTTCCATGACCCCATGCTGTTCAGTCCATATCATGGGCTGAACAATAAAAGCTTTGGCATTGGACTGGGCTCTATGTTTCACGAGCCTACCTCTTTTGCTATCCTTTCCTTTCTCAGTTTAGGCATATTATACAAGTTTCTGATGCCCACAACCCTGCTGGTTCAATACAGATGGCAAATTGCTCTTATCACTCTTTCATTTTGTATTGAACTCTAGAGTAAGAGTATAATGGTATTGTTTAATTCTATAGATTAGGTTTGCAAATGCATCCTTCTAGATTTCAATTATTTCCTTGTAAATGAGTAGAATTTGCTACCACCAGGCAAACAGTGGTAGCTTGGGGATGTCTACATGGTCAGCTATATATGTAGTTAATAGTAATTAAGGAAACAGGCTTTACTCATAAAATTCATGATGAGAGAAGGTATCTCTAGCTTCAATTTATTTTTTCACTATAATGTTGTTCCCTTATTCCCAACCTCAGACCGTAATTCTGAGGCTAGCAGGTAGAATCCATGCCCAGAGAGTGGGGTTGTTTGAGAAACTCCTGGTTTCAACAGCCCTTGTCCTCCTGAAAATGTGTGTGTGGGTGAAGTGTTCAAAAGTTCTTTGCTCTACAAGTACCTTTCAAATCCTACATTAATTGGCAAGAGCATCCTTTCTCAAATGCTTTTCTTGCCTTATCATCCTTCTTTCCACTTTTGCCTAAAAGGATTCTGTGTGACCACTTTTCTATTTACCTTCCTCAATAAGAACCACTTACTTCCCCTTGAATAATGGCAGAATCAATTCTGTTCAACTTGAATCACCTTTTCAAAGCAACCTTGTAGTCTCACTTTGGGTTCATTAACAGAGAGGCAGGCTCCATTACTTACTGTGGCCAGCCCTCCCCTGTGGACACAGTGAAAAGGGTCAACAGGGCCCAGATGATGTTGTCGTAGTGGAACTCGTGGCGTTTCCATTCCCGACCCTTTACCTCCATCTTGTTTTTCTCATGATCCACATAGTTGCCTCTGCAAAGCATAGTTTATAATAATCATCATAGTTTATAATGTAGAGAGTAAATGTCTGCCATTCTGCTGGGCAATGACATGCTGATGCTAGGGGGAGTAGATTTACAGAAACACTTTAATCTGTGATTTATATTCCCACCTAATTTTGTCCCTAGTAATAGAAATGGGGGCAGATGAAAAAGAGGAAAAAAAGCAGGAACACAAAGGGACATTGTAGGGATTAGAGGAGGGGAGATATGAAAGAAGAAAGTAGGAGAATGGTCAGACTAAAGTACTCAAACACATTTAGCTATTTGGCCAAAGGTCTGGTAGGTGAGAAGGATAAACCAATGCCTACATGCTTCTCTCTCCTAACCTCCTTCTCTTGGAATCCCAACCTCCATTTTAGGCAAGCTCAAATGGCACCGTCTATATGAAGCACTTCTTAGTGCCCCCAATTGTTAATATTTCCCTCCAAATGACTTTGTATTTACTCTGCAAATATTTTATCTTTACTTATTTGTGTTCAGAAATTTTTCTCCCAGTAAGTAAACTACTTAAGGTTAGGGACTATTTTCATTTTTATCTTTGTACACCCAGTGGTAGACACAATGCCTGGCTTGTGGAGGAGTGCTTAATAAATACTTGATGAATTGCACTGGATTGAATTGAGCAAATGATCACCCTCAAGTTAGAGGACTATGGATGCATTTTAATTATCCCTTACAAAAGGAGACAATGTTTCTCCTAGTTTCCAAATAATATAAAGTAGACTGCTTTACATAGATACAACCTGATCTTATGGGTTGTGGAAGTGGTTTCTGAATGATGAATCAGGGTGATCGTTCTAAGGTAAGATTGCTCTATTGTTTGAAGCAGTAACTGAGAATTCCTAGGAAGTATAACAAGGGAAAAATAGGAAGAGAATGCAGCCATGGACCTTGATTTGAGCTATTGACTTAGCATGAAAGAGAAGGAAACAATCCTCCCGACATATATCTCAGGACAGATCATTCCTTTTCTGGTGGGAAGAATTGACTTTTGTGCTGAATGATGTATCCATTGATAAAAAAGTATTGATTTTTCTCCAAAAGGGACTCCTCCCTTTTTTGTTGTTCCCATCTAACATTGCACTGGAGCAGTACAAAGAGAATTTGACTTATAATTTGCTAGATAATTCTATGCATAGCTGGATGACTTTGAGGCCCTATTTCATGGGAATTACACATATAGGTGACTTTTAGAATTTAAACCGAAGGTAATCCATAACCAAGGAAGGGGTATAGTAAAAATGATCCAACTAAACTTTTCAGGCACTGATTCTATTATTCTGGGACTCAACAGGACCTATTTTCTCAGGAAGATGGTAGGATTTCATACCCATCTGCAGCACCTACATGCATTCTTTTTCTGTGTCTTTGGAGCTGTCAGTGCAATAAAAGAATTTCCCTTTGAAGAGTTGGACTGCAATGACGGCAAAGATGAACATGAAGAGCTTGTAGACAATGAGGATGTTGAATACATTCTTCAGGGAGGTCACTACACAGTCAAAGACGGCCTGTGGAGAGAAGCAAACATCAGCTAGTGGATTACGGAGGTATTGGAGAGCTCAGATTGGCATCAAACACTGTGTTTTCTTCACATAACCATCAATAACTACAGAAGGAGTTAATTTGTATTGCGAAGCCTATGGACTTTCATTTTTATTTTATATTCCCCACTATTGACAAGAAGATAAAATAAAGTCCGCATCATCTATCCACAACCCAGGGCGACCCAGTGAGGGGAACCCTCTTCCCTAAGGAAAGGGTAGCACATGGACAAAAGCCACCTTTGCTGGACAGGAATGAAAAGACTGTTTGCTAGGGAAAGGAGACAGATCCTCTTCTATGTTCAAGATAGACCAAAGCAATGAGATCAAAAGGGATATGGGGGGCCAATGAGTTCAAAACTACTCCATCCACGCATGTTCCTTTGTGAAATTCCCCACAAAGCTCTCTTTGTGGAGAACTCTGCTTTGGTAAGAAGCACAGAAACCTAGAACTGAAAGGAACCTTAGAAATCATCTCAGCCAATCCTCTGATTCTACAGATGGGGAAAATGAGGCCCAGAGCTGTGAAATGAACATATGCCCAATATAGAATGCTTAACTTTCTTCTGGCAGGCTATTGCTATAATCATTCGCTCTCCTTCTTTCTTTCTC
>CM053626.1:276477170-276515661 GCA_028646595.1 Phalanger gymnotis
GGGTTATCTTAAGAAATCTTACCCCTTGTGACGCTTGTTTTCACAAGCGGGCCAGATTCAATCTGAGCTAGATCGAATTTGAGCACCTTCATACAGGCAAGATGAAACTTATATACACAAAGATTGTAGGAGGGATCTAGGGTGGTCCTGGGGGGATGGGAGAGTTGTCTCAGAACCCCATTCTCAGAAGAGATTGTAAGATGGTCATAGCTAGAGCCGTCCCACAAAGGGGCAATGGGGGTCAACAGGACATTTTGGATAACCCCCTCCCTGTGGCCCCCAGGGATTCAGCCCCAGCCCCTCTTCCTGCTCCCCAGCCTCTCCAGAGGACCATTGTTTCCTGTGCTCCCCCTTCCTTGGCCATCTCCTCTTTCCCTTTTCCTCTAGCCCAACCCTCCTCTTTTTCTGCCTCCTTTACAGTCCAAGTCTCCTACCCTGCATCTCCTTCCGTGGTTCCTCCCCACTTGGTGACCCCTGCTCAGTCCCAGCCAAGGGTCTTGTTGAGGTGGCTCCCTCTGTGGCCTCTTCCTCTTAAGGGGCCCCTACTCAGATTCAGTTCTGGTCTCATGGCCTGCCACTATTTCAGGCCCTGCAGTAAGTACCACCGTGGGCCCTACCCCCAAGGCAACCCCTACTCAGGTTCCAGCCTCGGGCCCTTCCCCCATGGCAATACCTCCTCCCCTGGCCCCTCTCTCAAAGGTGGTGCCGGCTCAGGTCTCTGGGGTACCTCCCCCTCTGACCCCTACCCCTCCTCATGTACCAGCTGATCTTCTCCCTTCCCAGCCAGATGCCCTGGCCTTGCAGTTTAATCTAGTTCAGCTGACACCCCCAGCCCCTCCCTAACCAGAAATGGCACTTCCTACATCCCTGGCCAAGCCTCAGTCTCTACAGTGCCTTCAAAGCTTTTTCCCCTGAGGGAAGTGACTGCCTCTTCTACAGGACAATCAGAGTGCATGTTCCATTCTCCTTTTCAGATCTCATTAGGGCTAAAGAGAAACTGGGGAGATACTCAGAAGACCCCACCAAGTTTACTGAGGGTTTTAGGGATCTGTCCCTACAATTTGAGCTTTCTTGGGGCAAATTGCACATCCTCTTCTCTATCTGTTTTACCACTGAGGAGAAGAGGAGGATATGGGAACAAGCCCAAAAATTTGGGGATAGTTTGGCTAGCGATGACCCCATAAAATACCCCCCAGGAATAGCTGCTGTTCCCAGTAGTGACCCAGGATAGAATTATCAAAAGAGTAAGGATAGAGAAAAGAGAGACCATATGATAATTCGCCTGTTAGAAGGCCCAAGAACTGCATTTCAAAAGCAAATAAATTTTCAAAAAATTAAGGAAATTACTCAGGGAGAAAAGGAAGACCCTGCCCTTTTCTAAGCCTGGCTAATAGGAGCTATTAAGAAGTATATAAATTTGGATCCTGATTCTGTAGAAGGGGCAACAATCCTTCCAATGTATTTTATTAATAAGTCTGCCCCAGATATTAGGATGAAACTGCAGAAATTGGCAATGCGACCCCAAACACCTCAGGCCCAATTACTGGAGAAGGCCTTTGGAGTCTTTAACAACAGGGACCTGGTTGCAGCAGAAGAAAGAGAATGCAGAGAAAGGGCTACAGGCAGAGAACATGCTCAGTTCTTGACTGCTACCGTGGACAGGAAAAGACCCCAAGGAGCAATCCTCCAGGGTGCCGCCTTGGAGGAAGCCCCTAGGATCCACACCTCCAGGACTGGGCCCAGCATGTAACCAGGAGAGACATTGGAGGAAGGATTGTCCCCAAGGTTGGAAAAGTGGTAGAGCCGCCTCCCAGGACCCTGTCCTCCTATCTTTTCAAGACTCGGAAGGAGGGGAAAGCCTGGGGCTTGCCAGTGCTCCTACTTTCTCTACCTCTCTCACTGAGCTGGTTACCCACTTTATCATGGCTATGTTCTCTTGTGTTGACTAATTACTCTGGCCCTACACGCCCTTGCCCCTTGACCCTCATGCATCGAAGGGTAAGCTAAGGGATGTCTCCAGACATACACCATCCTTGACCTACTAGAGGATCTGTTGTTTGAACACTCCTTCCTTACACTCTCCTCTGACCCTGCCGCCTTGTTGGGGAGGGCCCTGATGGTGAAATTGGGAAGCCAACTTTCTCTAGTTAAACCTACTAGCTCCCTTTCCCCTGTGTTTACCAGATCTCTCCATGTTCCCCCAGAGGTATGAGAGAGGGTTAAGCCAATTGTTTGGGATCAGGGAATTCCTGGGCAAGCTATTTCTGCCACCCCAGCCATAATATCCAATTAAGCCCAAGGCTTAGGAGGGACTGCAACCATTAATTACCACTCAAGGCCCTGACTCACTCCTGCTAGAGTGGGGCCCCTACCCAGCACAAGCTTTTGAGACTTTGAAAACTAAATTGACCACCACTCCAGCATTAGTTTTATCTAATCTAGAAAACCTTTCACTAGGTATGTTGATGAAAGGAGAGGACAGGCTTTGGGAGTCCTAACTCAGTCCTTAAGACCTGACCCCAGGCCACTTGCCTGTTTTTCAAAACGATTAGCCTCCATGGCTGATACAGCCACTCTAATTGAGGAAGCTTCTAAACCTCTAGCAGACCAGCCCTTAGAAGCTCTGACTCCCCATCGAGTTCAGAGCACCCTAGAAGCAGAGGGCTGCCAGTGGCTGGCTAGCCACAGGCTCACCAAATATCAAGCCTCGCCTGACCTAATTCTTCGGGTGTGCCACACACTCCTGAACCTCGAAGCAGTATGATACCCAGAACAAGGGATTAGGAGAGCTAGGTACGAAATAGTCACCTTTAATTCCCTCTAGGGAAATTGTCTTTTACACCAGGGAAACTGTCTTTTTTCTATACTCCTATACTGCCTGTTTGGTGCTTGTTTGCTTAAACCCCTTGCCAGGTTTTTCTCCAGGCTCCAAGCCATCAACTTCCAGATGACTGCTCAGACTATGCACCCCTTGAACTGGACCCATAGAGGCAGGGACAGCTCTATACCCCTTGCCAGCAGGAAGCAATTTCAGAAGCTGAGACCTTTACCCTTTACCCCAAAAGAATTTAGGTCTCATTTGTTTGAGGAGGGAATGATGAGGGTACAGTCTCTGGGAACCCCCTTAAACTCTCCTTGAATCTTCCCACTTGATCAGGCCTTGGTCTGAGCCTATAATCTCACATTCTACTTAGTCTTGCCCTTTATTATCCAGCTACTTCCCACCCTACATACTATCAATATCCATGCTCTCATCTATTCCCACCCTTAATCCCATTCTCTTGGTTCCTGGAGTCTGACCTCATCTCAGTCCCATCAAGCCCCTCCCCTTAGACTCTTCCTGGAGAGTCTCTCTATCCTCCTCCCATCCCCCCAGGGCCACCTTAGAGCCCTCCTACAATCTTTATGTATCTTAGTTTCATCTTGCCTGCAGGAAGGTGCTCAGAGGATTGAATCTGGCCTGCTTGTGAAAACAAGCATCACAAAGGGTAAGATTTCTTGATACAATCCATATGGCAAATCCTTAGTAAACTTTGTCTTTTTGCTTGGCTGAGAAGGCTTGAGTCGAATTCTTTCGGCAGGACCCCGTGTGTCGGTATTTTGGGGTCTCTCGAGCACCCCATGAAACCTGTGGTTCCCTATCATCATCATTTTTCTTTAACCTCATCACAGTGGTTCCCAATTATCTCCAGGATCAAATATAAAATATTCTGTTTGGTTTTTAAAGTCCTTTATAACCTGGTACTTCCTGCCTTTTTAGTCTTTTTACATTTTATTTACCTCCTAGAATTCTAGGACCCACTTATATTAGCATTCTTGCTGTTCCTCACACTGGACACTTTGTTGTTCAGTCCAGTCATGTTTGACTCTATATGACAGAGGTTTTGAGGTCTTCCTGGCAAAAACACTGGAGAGGTTTGCCATTTCCTTCTCCAGCTCGTTTTATAGATGAGGGACTGAGGCAGACAGTGTTAAGTGACTTAGCCATGGTCATACAGCTAGTAAGTATCTGAGGTGGGATTTGAACTCATGAAGATGAGTCTTCTTGACTCAAGAACCAGCACTCTATCTGCTTTAATACCTAGCTGCTCTCACAAAGGCCACTACATCTCATAAATCCACATGCCTGGAATGCTTTCTCACCACCCCCTCCTGATTTCCTTCAGAATCTACTTAAATCTACTCTCTGCAAAAAAGCCTTTCCTATTACCTCTACCCCCACATTCTGCTATTGCCTTCCTACTGGGATTATCTCCCATTTACACTGTATATATCTTGCTGGTACATAATTGTTTGCATTTCATCTCCCCCGTGAGAACTGTAAGCTTCTTGAGGGCAGGGATGTTTTTGCTTCATGGTGCTCGGCACATAGTAAAGTATGTGCTTAATAAGTATTTAATGATTGGTAGCACTGAAAATAAAATCTCCCAGGGCCCACTAGACATTTGTAACACACACACATTCACACACTTATATCCTATGTCCTCTATGTATTTCCAAATTTATTCTCTCTTTGAAAATGTATTAAATCTATTAAAACAAACCACTACCACCAACAAAAAATGGGGTCATTGAGGAAAGCACCAAGGAGCCATTCAGAAAATCAAAGACTGACTTGAATTTTTAAATTCAGATTCCCAGGTGGTTACCCAGTCTTCAGCTTCCAAACCTCTCCTCTTAGAGCTGTATTAGGTAAGTCTTAGTGCAGAATTAATTTGGTGAAAAATAGACATTCTGAGAATGGTAACACGCAATCCAAATCAATTTTACTTCAGGACATTAGTATTATTTACAAGGAAAAAAATCTACCTTTACCATTAAACCCCACAGAGCCTTTTGTTCTGTACCTTTCTAACACGTATAACCTATAATGTTTTGTTTAATAGTTATTTGTATTTCCCTTAACTACTACCACCCCCATTAGATAAGATGCATAAAGACAATGGTATTTTTTACATCTAAATTTCATCTGTCCTCTAATGCCTAGTATAGTACCTGTACATAGTAGGTGCCTAATGAATGTCTGTTGAATTGGGCTATTCATACTTTTTAACCTCTTAATATAGAGGAAATAAAAATTCTATGAGATTTCAGTAGTAACAGGAAATAGAAGAATTTAGAGAGAAATTCAGTTGCATCAATTCACTAGCTTCTTTCCAATATGCCACCTCCAGATCCCACCTAACTTTATCTCTTCTTGCCTCATCACTCTCCCAAGCTTCTACCCCAAGGAAAATCAAAGAAGATATTTACCCCAAAGCGTTCCTGTGATGAATCCAATTAAAGAGCAGCCCAGAAAAGTGGAGAGAAAAGACAGGTAATCAGAGACATCTAAGGAGCAAATATAACAAGAGAATGACAAAAGACAAAAGTAGCATAAAGGCCCATAGGAACTCCCCCCCTCCTCCCACTTCCCCACAATCAACCCCCAACCCCTATAGTCTCTGCCTCACAGCCTTGGCACTCTGGGAGTCAACACATTTCTTGAAAGGGCCAGAATACTGTACATCCTATTTTTATGTTCTCAGCTCCCCCATGTAAATTTGGAAGCCGCTTTGCCATTGCCCTTGGGTAGCTACCTCCAGCCAGCATTATCATTTTAGACATTATCCTTTATTCTTAGATTCACTAGGGATTCTCAAGTCTCACCTCCAGCCTCTATTTTCACAAAAGCCTTTCATCAAAACTCCTCATTTCCAAGGAATAGATTTAAAACCAGGTTAGGGGAATGAAGATTATACCTGGCCAAAAATGGAAATTCTTAGTAAATTTAGTAAAAAAAAAAATCCCATCACTACGAGATACCTATACCTGCCTAAAAATTTCAGAAATGCAAACAGGAAAAGGGAACTTGAGTATCTTTCTAGAAGCCTTTTTAAGGTATGTGTCATAGGCATGGAAAGGCAAAAGGGGCATTAAGCTATCCTGGATCTGATACTGCTAAGTTACAACTTTTAATATGGATACATGAACTCCCAGCAAGAGGCTGGAAGATACATGCAAAACTTAAACACAGATATATCCCTGGCCCAAGAGGTCTTATTATCTAAGAGTCAGAACAAAGATATTTGAGAAAGAATACAAGAACAGTAAGCTGTTTGCCTGAGAGCTTTGTAAACCACCCTTCTAGGTCTCATGCTAGGGAGTAGAAAGGGGATGAGCAAAAGGCCATTTGTGGTTTTTAAAAAAAATGGATTTCCAAGGACTTTTCTCCCAACATACTTTTCCCCCAACATTCCAACAGAATGGAATAAGATACCTAAGTGAAAGAAGGTAATATGGAGTTTTCCCTCATGCTTGGCAACATGGCCTCAGCTCATAAATCTACCCTTTTCAGTGGCCCCCAGGAGGGTTCTTAAAATTTAGGATCTCATAAGATTATGAGAGAAGGAGCAAACATTGACTGTTCCTGCTCACAAACTTGAAGGGATTATTGACAAAGATCTTTTCAATGGTCTGGTAAAAACATTGTACTAGAAAGAAGTGCCATGATTTCTCTAAAAGGGGATGTCTTGGGATATATGGTGCTCTCTTGGTCTAATTTTCTTAGGTGCAAGTATCAGGAATGATCAGGGGTACCCTCTAAAGTGCTGGATTTAGGCATCTCCAGAGGAGCTAGGCATTTGCTCTGATCTCTTTCTGTGGAACATGTGCCCTGACTCCTTGTTGAAAGATGTTTATGTGGTGTGTGTATGTGTGTGTGTATGTATATATAAAAACTTACTGAGATGATGTAGCATTTGGTCACCAGTGTCTGGGATTGTGTTGAAAATGATAGACCACAGGAGTCAGGAGAAGCTGCTCAAACAGTGGACTCTAAGGAGAACTGAAAAAACTTATTCTCTTTGGGGACTATTCCAGAGCTTTCTCTCCCTTGAACTTTTTTTTCTTTTTTTTGGCAGGGCAATCGGGGTTAAGTGACTTGCCCAAGGTCACACAGCTAGTAAATGAGTCAAGTGTCTGAGGCCAGATTTGAACTCAAGCCCTCCTGACTCCAGGGCTGGTGCTCTACTCACTGTCCCACCTAGATGCCCCTCTCCCTCGAACTTCTAATAAAGGGAAGGGGAACTGAGAGAATCCCACCCCACCTGCCAGCATCAAAGGTGGATACAAGATCACGGCAGTAAGAACATGCTCTTGCTTATGTGAGCCTGAATCAGCTGTCACCATCACCTGCTCTGTTTTTCTTCCCCAAGGACAGTCAAGTGATCAGGGATCCTGAGAAATGAAGGCAGCCAGCTCTGGAACCCTTGTGAGTTTTAGAGTTTCTGAGTCAGCTATGAGGTACTCAGTGGGAGGTGATCCCCACAACAGAGAAGCCCCCTCATCACGAGAATGCTGTAGCTGAGAGAACTAAGAAAACCCAAGCCATGCCCTAATTGGCCTGGAGATCTAGACCTTGCGAGTGACTCACACAGTGCAAGTGTGAGATGAGAACTAAATATTTATTCCACCAGTGCCACAAAGATATCTTTAGTTTGGGAGAGAAAGTAATGTGTATCATGGGTGATTGCTTTACGTTTCTGTATTTGATAGTCCTGTGTATTTTTAGCATTTTTATGGGATCAGGTCTTACGCCCATATTGAATACTGAGTACCTTTTCTTCGAAGGAGACCCCTAGGTCTAGGGGGAGATGCTAGACTTGAGCCATATGTATATAAGTTTTATTATAGATATCATCCCAGAATTACTCTAGGGTAGAAGCAATCACTAGGTGGATAGAGAGCAGCTTCCTGCTGCCCCTCCTCACACCAAAGGATGTACTGAGTCCATATGAAACCACACCTGGGAGTCCATTGTGGAAAGAAGGGGGGTGGGGGTGCTTCTGGGCCACAGATTATATGGAATAAGGTACTTGGACTAGAGCGCCAAAGTCTCTCCACCTTTAGCTTTCCTATAGAAAGCTTAAGGCAGAAGAATTTCTGTCCAATCTTCCTTCCTGCATCTGGGGGTTGGCATTAATCAGGCATGGGAAGAATGAGATGCTGAAGCCAGAGGTCACCCCTGGATCGCTTTCAATTAGACCACAGGTGACAGAGCCTCCACTGAAAAGTGAATAGTCCTAAAAGAAAGCACCCTTGGCTTCACCAGCAGGAGAACTGCAGCTGTTTCCTCTACCAGCACTACTTGAAATGACAAATGGACATCTGTGCTATAGGGATAATAAAACATCAACCATTTGTATCACGTTGATCCAAAATTGGTAATAATTAAGATATGGGTCAAACTAATTTATTCTGTACTTTCTATTGGCATAAAGAGTTTTCTGAATAATTAATACTATCAAATAGAGATTAGAAGGGGAATGTTACATATTTGAGAGGTCGCATTTTGGTAGTATTTTTATTTAAACAAATGATGTGCTAGTAACAAAATATTCTGATATATGTGGATATATATGTTTATATATGTGTGTATATATTATATCTATCTATCTATCTATCGATCGATCGATCGATCTATGTATGTTTTAGGACCTCAACTAGACAATGCTTTGTTACTGAAGAGCACTTGATGTATTTGAAATGAACTAAACTATTTTTCCATAAATATGCTTTTACTGATTCAGACTTAACTATCATCCTAATTAGTGATTTTAACTATTTTTATAATAAATGATTTTAAGATTTATGAAGGAATTTACCCAAATTATTTCTTAGATCCCTATAGCAATCCTGTGAGATAGCTATTATAAGTATTATTGTCTCCACTTGATAAATGAGAAAACTGAGCCTCATAGAATTCAGCTGATTTACTAACTACAGTCACATAGCTATTAAGTCTCAGAGACAGGATTTGAATCTAGGTCTTTCTGACTCCAAGTATAGTGACCTTTCCACTACATGATATTACCTTTTTTTTTTTTTTTGAACTGACCTCGATTAAAAGTAATCAACAACAAAGGAATAAATTCAAAGGCTACTGTACACTGCTTCCCTTTAACTGGGTGGTTTATTTTCAATTCAATAACTGTTCTCCAAAAAAGGGCTCTGACTCTCACGTCTTAGTGAAAAATGAGAAGTTTCAAGCTCCATTGTCAAGTTGCCCTCCAGATCTTTCATGTGTAATCACTCATCCTTTCTGTAATCTTCCTCTTGAGCTCCCAGGTTCCCTCTTTCAAATGATACTCTCAATTTGATTTCTCCTGTGAATTAACTGTTTCTCACTGTAGCTAAGGCAACAAGTTCTCAAACTTCTCTGTCATTATAGTTGCTTCCTTGACATTAAGGCCTTCTATTTCCCCCACCCTCCACCCTGAACTGCTCCCCTCCCCCACAGCATAAAAACACTTCCTGCTCCCATCCCTCTCTCTTCTCATGATCTCAGAGGACTCTGAAAGCACCCAGGTGGGAACAGACAGCATCCCATGATACTGGTCATTTTCATGGGTGGCAAATTACTTATATCTAGATAACCATGGATTTTTAAAGCTAGAAGGGAGCTTCGAGATCATGTAGCCCAAGTTCTTCCTTTTGCAAAAGAAGAAATTAAGGATTGAACAAGTTAAGTAAATACAACTGGTTAGTGAAAGAGCTAAGACTAGGTTCTGTGTCTCCTGATTCAATCCATCTTTTTTTCTTCTGCCCTTTCCCCTCTCTAAATCTTCTCCTTCACCCTTCTCATGAGGAAAAGATCCCAGAATGCATGCTTACCAAGTGTGATAACCATCATACTTTGTGTGATGGAGACAGAAAATAAGAAACTTGTCAGTTGGGCCTTTAAAATGTAGGGAATGCTCCTCACATGGGCAGTCCTCTCCTGACCAGTCTCCATATAGACAAACTCTGGCCATTTCATCTCCTATGAATAGTCACCTAGTGAAAGTTGGTGTGGTTCAAATTCACTGTCTGAAGAAATTCTTCCAGAAAATCAGTTGTCTCCTTTCCATCTATGTTGACATTTACCCCCAAATGGATGGACAATACAATTTCAACCCCCGTGCTACTGAATGAATCTTGAAGAGAACTAGACATATATTATCTCCTGCTGTACACTCAATCCTTTCTTTTGTATCAGTAGAATACTAGGAAGTATGATAAATCGCTGAACCTGTAAAGAACTTAGGTTCTGTTCCACTTATTTTATTGGAGATCCAAATTAGGTAGTTTAAAGAGGAAGTAAAAAGAAATAAGCCAGTTTGGTAAGATCAAAGGATATCTACGTAACACAGTCAAGAGAGAACTAAGTGGAGAATCAAGAAGACCTAGATTCAATTTGCATCTCTGACACATCCTAAACACATCTCTAAGACTAAGTTTCAGGGTGGTGTCTGCCGTTGGTAGAGGAAACTTCCTTATCCTGGAGCTCTCCATATCAATAAAATCAAAGGTCTGGTCTCTATTCTTCTATTCATTACTTAGCTGGTCCCATCAAGAGACTGGGTTTCACTGTGCCTTGAGGTTTATTCATTTGATTAGATATGTCAACACTTCAGATTTTTTTCCTACTATACTATGTAAGGCAGTGCAAAATGGAGGAGAATGCTCTGTAAGTGGAATCCTTATAGCACCAAGGCAAGGAAGGTCATACAGGTATCTTCATTGTACAATTAGACCATACGAGTGAAGTGACTTGCCCACAGCTACAAAGCTAGTGTCACAGTCAGGATTCAAACCTAAGTCTTCTGACACTAAAGAACTCTGGAATTCAAGGGTTGGACAAGACATCCAAGTCCTAACATATGGGAGAATGAGAGGGGCCAGGGAGAGGGAGAGGGAGAAGAAGAGGGAGAGAGAGGGAGGGAGGGAAAGAGGGAAAAAGAGAGACAGAGACAGAGAGACAGAGAGAGAAAGAGACAGAGAGACAGAAAGACAGAGACAGAGAGAGAGACAGAGAAAATCTCAGACAAGTAGCTATCTAGCCTGTCTTTTGCTTTGGAGGTCTAACCTACACCTCCAAGGAGGAGAAACCTGCTATTTGCCAAGGGAGTCTTTCATATTTGACTAGCTTTAAGTGTTAGGAAATTCTATGCTTTCTGCACTACACTATAGAAACTAAGCCTTAGTTTCTTCATTTGTAAGGTAGAGATAATACCTTCACTTTAGGATCACAGAATTGAGTTGGAATAGACCTCAGGAGCCATCCAGTCCAACTCACACACAAAAGGAGTCCTTACATGACAAATGGTCATCCAGCCTCTTCTTGAAGACTTCAAGGAGGAAAAATCTACCACCTTTCAGGGCAGTCCCCTTTGCTTTCAGACAGCTTTAATTGTTAAATTTTTCCTGAAATTGGATCTAAATTTGCCTTCTTACATTTTCTACCCACTCAATGCTCCTATTTCTGCCCTCTGGGGCCAAACAGAACCAGTCTAATCCGTCTCCCAGACAATAGCCTCTCCCACACTTGAAGGCAGCCACCATGTTCCCCATGAGTTTGCTCATCCCCAAGTTGCTTCAGTCATCTTATAACACAGACCCAACATTCTTTGACATCTTGGTTGCCTATCTGTGTTTGTTCTCTAGTTTATCACCATCTCTCTCACATTATTGTTCTGCAGAAAGTGTTTAGTAAATTGTGGAGCATCGTATGAATATGATATAACTATTTTAATAATTCATCCCTTACGGTCTACAAAGCTCCTTATGCATAATCCCTCATTCCATTTGATCCTCACAATAGGACAGGTATTATCCCTATTTTACAGATGAGGAAACTGAGACTCATAGATTTAAGTGACTTGTCTATGGTCATATGGATAGTGACTGTTGTAGCCAAGAATCAAATTCAGGTCTAATTCTCTTTCTATTAAGCTCTAATTACTAGAGCTATTGGTCTGTGTGTTTAACAAATGGTGCTTAGCTCCATGAGCTTCCCCTTAGCCTGGTGGACTTGCCAAGTTCTGAATATCAAGTATAAATCTTTTACAAACTCCACTGTTGCCAATTTATTGAACTCTAATGCAACTGGGGGATCATTTTAATCCTCAAAACAAGAAAAGGAAGAAAACAAAGCTTTTTTATTACCTCCTGCAAGTTGATTCGTGAGATTTTGGCATGCTGACTGGATTTTTCCCCCTTTTTGGTCTTCACATTCTAAAGATATGCATAGATACTTTGTGATCCTTATCATATTCAGATCTTTCCAGGAAGGTCATGTTACCAGCTGTAATTCAGCCAATATGGCCCCCAGCTGGAAGCTAATTATGTGATTTCAGGCTGTCCCTGTTCTCTTGTAGTAAACTGACTGCTAGTATAGTCTGAGTTAGTGATTGCTTTGTGTTGTTTAAAGCTTCTTATGTTAGTCACTACCTTTCCTCATATTGGGTTCTAAATGTCTAGGTTTTGAAAAGAAAATAACAGGGCTTTACTGTTCTTGGTGGACACTAGAGAGGATCCTGTGCTTTTACCACCATAGTCTGAGTTGAATTTCTGGTCAAAGAGATTTTTGCACCACTAGCTAGTTAAGTCTTTCGATTAGTGCATTACTCTGCTGAAGTCAGAATTATGTGTTTGATGGTCATAAAGTTTAGTAAAATGTGTTCTGTTTCATGGCCAACTCCCTTCATTTGGTATAGACAGCTTTAAAAGACTTGTCAGAAAGGGAACTGGGGGAAAAAAGGGGTTCGAACTCATTCCCTGTATGGAAAAGCAAATCAAAGCTCAAACAATGATGAGAGTAGGTTGGCAGCATAATTTTCATGGGCAATAGATGAAGAATTCTTTAAAGTCCGCGAGATAACTAGGTGTACATAAGCTTGAGTAATACCTCTCTTATAACCCTTTCCATGTGGCTTCCATTCTATTAACTTTCTCCTCACCACTGATCTCTCAATAATCTCATTTCCAAGGCAGTTGAGATGACACCATAAGGTGTCCTAAGAGCTTATAGCCATTAATCTCCTTTGTCTCAGCACAAAGTCAGATGAAGTCAATCACAAGGTGGCTCTAAAATAAAGTTGAAGTCTTGAAGAACACTATTCTTCTAATGTGCTCACTCTTGGAAGTTTCCAATCCATTCTTAGCCAGCATGCAAAATCCTGAGTTAATGGGATATCTGACTGAAAAATCCAGTCTTAATTCTTTGGTCTCTTCAACAGTGCTGAAGAACTAGATGACCAGTCTGGCTTTATGACAAATAGGGCTTCTTTGCGTGACAAAAGACTTTACACCATTTCCCCCATGTGATCAAACTAAGACAGTCTTGCCATGCTTTAAGGTAGGGGCTACTGGGAAAGTCATCTAATGGGACAGTTGAAAGTTCATTACATGGTGATATCAAAGAAAAACTAAATATTCAATAATACTATTAGCCATAGTCTACTTGGTAAGGGCTTATATTAACACTTCAGTCATGAATATTAACTTTTTTCACATGGGCACACCTGCATACACAGGCATCAAGATAAAACCAGGAAAGTTCCATGCATGTTACTTGACCTTCAAGATCCCTTTAAATATTGATTCTTTCCATGTTATTGAACGCATTCACAATTTCACCAAACTTCTATAACTACTTCTGAATGTATGCAATAGGCTCTACCAATTTCAGAGACATAGGTAGTGAAAATTGCCAAGAAAATGGCATATTTCAATGAAAAGGATGTAATAAAAGTTAATGTGGAGATTCAAGTTTCTCCTGGCAGCGAGAGATAGATTGACTCATGCCTTCCTTTCTTGGCTGAGGGTTGAATGATGACAGGCCAAATAGAGGCCTGATCCAAAGATTTCTTACATGCTAGGGAGCCCTACATTACAATGGTCAGTGGCAGTAGGAATTTCTAGTACCGTGTGCAGAATATTAAGTGTTACTATAGCTGATGCTCATACCATGGCAAGATTTTGAAGGGGGTTTTCATGGCAAAGATTTCAACAGTTTTTGGTTAATGAGGAGTTGTATGCTTCCAGGCCTTTCCTTTATGCTACTCATCTAGTACTTTACACCTTAAGTTTGCTTAGTCAACACCAGCTGATTCTAGTCGGGATGAATTAGTCCAAAGTGACAGGACAGCAAAAAAAAAAAAAAAAAAAACCCCAAGCAGGAAGTACAAAGCCATCTGGGGTTAAGAAGTAAAATGGTTTGGACATGCTATGACTCAACATTCATCATTCTAATCCTTTCCCCATGCTAATCTTTGACATCTCATTCCCTTCCCTTCTGTTTGCAAAAAAAAAAAAAAATGTATGTTTATTTCTACAAGGCCTTATACATATAAAATCTCAGAATAACTGAGGTCCAAGGTCATGAGCAATGTCATCCTTATTGCATGTGAGCTTACAGGCTCATGAAACACAATCTGACACCATATTCAAGATGACTCACCCAAAATTCAGTAAACTATGACTATGGTGGGTCGGGTGGTGGGAGAAGGTAAAGAAATATTTCAGATGTGCAGAAACCCAGATACACCAAGGCTGTTGCCATCACTTTCTTCCCACCCAAAAGGCTGGAGAGCAGAATAGATGGCAGTGGGATTCAAAGAAGGAAGAGAAAGCATTTCTGTCACTTCGGCATAAAGTAATTTGAAAATAGAAGAACTTCACTTTAAAGAAAAGAAAGGAAGAGAAAACTTTAAGAACAAGTCATCCAACTTTTCTCTTAAAACCACGATAGGACAAAAGACCCAGCCAGGGACAGTTATAGTCTCTGAACACTCTGCATCTCCTTGAGGATCTGGGAGTGGCAATGCTAGTTAGGGCACCTTTATTGTTGTTTGTCCTTAGTTTTTGAAGAGGACCGATGACCTCATGGGGTGATATCTTGACTTAGGTGTGAATTGGATTTAAGTGTGTGGGAGAATGGTGCCCAACTAATGCAAAAACTCAAACCACTCCACAGAGGAGACATTAGCTCTGATGGGAGGAGACACAAGTGTTCTTATAAATGCTTTATAATGTAAAAAGTGGTCTGGGAAGAAACACAAAACTTGTTGCATGAATAGCCTTCTACCTTCTGATCCCCCAACAAACCCACATTTAGAAAATATTGCCTCTCTCCAACCCCATCCCCAATCATGGGGTCAATAGTGGTCCATGCATAGGGAAATTAGCAAGTTTACATTATAAAGAGCTCTCTGTGATGTAAGCAGCTAGAAAGGCAGAGAAAGGTTTGTTCTACAACCACTACATTAAACATATATGTTTGTAGAAAACATACATGAAGACGTGTGGGCCCCTTCTGATGTAAGCTTCTAAAGTTTTCTGAATTGATGGATAGAGCAGCTCCCATTGAGAATTCAGCTATAAGTCAAGCATTCCTGCTGAGGAAAATGACCTTTCTGGAAACTTAATGACAGCCTTTTGGAGGACTGGTTAGAATGCATTCTAGGTAGGTAGGGTGGCAGTGATGCTAAGTCTTTTGATGGTGTGCCTTTGCTTACATCATTGCTATCAAGACTGACTCAAAACTTACCAAGCTATAGCATTCCCAGGAGTATAAAAAGGACAAAGTTCGACATCAGAAGGATATTTCTGGGATGGTGACGAACTTAGGAACAAGGCTATCAGAATGATAAATGCAATCAGGACTATATTGAGTTAGAATACAGGAATGGGAGTTGGATCCCTAGGGAGAGACACATATGAAAAGCCACCAAAGAAATTTCCAATTGGCCCAATGCCCCTGATACTCAGTCCCCCAAATAGGAGAAAAATTCAATGATTTTCTTTAATAGTCTGTTTCTATGTCTCTCTATACAGAGATGAGAATGGCCAATTATACCAAGATGCCAAGAGAGCTGAATTCTCTGGTGCTTTTAATGAGGGAAGTAAGGAAGAAGGGATGGAGGAAAAAGGAAAGGGAGAGGAGAGCATAGCAGAAATTCAAAGCACCAGAGCATGAGTATGAGCAAGAAAAGTGAGTAATTTGTGTGGAAGAGGGAGAGTTACTTGGGAATCATCAATGGAGAATGAGGGAAGAGGAAGGAGCAATATGAGGCAGTTCAGTGAGCAGATGAAAGGGGGAAAGGAGCAAGGGAGCTGAACAGTATGGGTTGATAGTGAAAGCGGAAAAGCAGATAGAAGAGAATGAGTAAGTATCATTCATATCTCAATGAAAGAAAGGGAGAATGTTCAGAAGGTGGCACACTAAAGGCAAATGATGGATTATAACTCATAATCCATCAAATGACCTTGAGCCCCAGACCCTGGTGGATCCCTGTGGCCCCCTGCACTGTACCTGAACTGAGGACCAACAGAGAGGACTTCAGGCTTCAGGGCTGTTATTCCCTCCCCTGCCACCAACTCTAAAGCCATCACCGCCATGTTTCAAAGGGCACAAAGAAAGAACAAGACACATGACAAACCCACAGCACATGGTGGCTCTGATATCAGCTCTCCTGATGAGAGATAGTATGATATGAACACTGGTCATTCAGATGGCTCCCTCTGAAACTGACCCTTCCATTCCCAGCCCCCTTTGATCTACTTGGGGTTCAGTTTACATATATGACATATTCTATTTCCAAACAGTAGAAAAGATTGAAAGTATCAACCATTAGAGACCAGACTGTGATAACATCAAATAATTTGCACAGCACTGCATACTTTATATGTCAACATAGACTCATTTTCTGCATCCAGATTCCATGTAATCATGTAAAATTGCTCTTAAAAGTAGGCATGGGCTTTTTCATTTTTGTCCCTTCTTACATTTGTTAAATTGAATTTCCCTGTGTCCCATATTTCTTTATACAACAACAAATTATTTGGCTAAGCCAGAACCTGAGAGAAGAGTATGCACTAGTGAATAAGCAAATGATTTGTGTATTTCATGGAGAGAAGGTGTAGGAGGTCCTACTCCTGTGTCTCACTTTACAAGTACATCAATAGACTTTAATTCAGAATTACAGCAGAAGGATATTTTTAAAAGATCTTGAAGACAGGTTCTTAACTCTTTTGTGTCGTAGACCTGTTTGGCAGTCTGATGGCGTGTATGGTCCTTTTTCAGAATAATAATGCATAAAATATATAGGATTATGAAGAAAAACAATCATGCCAAAATAGTTATCAAACTATTATAAACACAAAAAAGAAAAATCCCAACAAACAAACAAGTTCATGGACCCCAGGTTAAGAACTCTTGTTTTAAGGGAATACTTATCTCTTATAAAAGGCAAAGGTTAGTGCTTCTTCAGGGGGAGAGTGAAAGGAGCTAGAAGAGAGAATTAGTGGACAGAACTGGAAAGAGTATTGGACTTTGGATTCAGAAGATCTAGGTCAGGGTCTGATTCTGTAACAAACTACCCTGATAAACTCATGCAAGTAAAATCCCCTCACTGGGTTCTCTTATGTTTATAATAAGAGGCCTGACTAAGGTCACTTCCAGCTCTAACAGGCTATGATTTTAAGTCTATGCCAGAGATCACCATGCTATAAAGAACAGGGCAGGTACTTAGAGGAAAATATGAATTTCATGGAATTTCTTTGGGAAAAGCTCATCTACACGTTGCAGGGAAATTTATAATGGGGTGACAACTGATTTCAGTTGGCTTTGACAGTTTCCTCATGGAAATATTAGGAAAATGGAATTATTTTGACTGCTGATCCAGCTGACACTGAGTTCAGCCTGTCTTTAGCAGGTTTAAGGAGATGGTCTGACTGCTCTGTTGAATCTCTTAAATTCTAGGAGCCCATTTTCCCTTCAGTTTAGATCCTTAGTCTTAGACCTTCCCCACCAAGAAGAGGCAATGTGGAATAGCTTCAAGGACACTGGATAGGGTGCTGAAGAGTAGGCTCTGCTACTTATTGTAAAACCTTGGGCACTGTGCCCCTTCAGACCTCAGTTTACTCATTGTAAAAATGAAGAGTTTGGACCAATGAGTTCTAAGGTCCATTCCAGATTTCAGTCTTGTGAGATAGAAGATGTAGATGCATCTGCTATTTAGAGTACCCGCATCCTCCCAGACACCTAGGTTCATGGTCTCATTGTTATCTCCAATTAGTCACTCTCACTTACCCTACACATAAAATCAGCTGTCAAATTTTGTCATTTTCAAATTTCACAAAATTCTTTTATATAGCCTTCTCTTTGCTCACTTAGCTACATCTCTGATTCAGTCCTTCATTACCTCTTATCGAGATTATTTATAAGAGCCTTCTAAGTGATTCTCTGCCTCAAGCCTCTCCTCTCTCCAATTCATCCACTTCACAGCTGCCAAAGTGATTTTCTTAAAGCCCAATTCAGACCCTCCCTCTCTCTCTCTCTCTCTCTCTCTCTCTCTCTCTCTCTCTCTCTCTCTTCCTCTCTCTCTCCACCCCCCCCCCCCCATATCCACTCCATTCCCTTCTTTCTGGTAAATTCCAATGGTTCCTTATTATCTCCAATATAAAATATAACCAACATTGTCTGCATCTTGGCCATCACCCTCAACTTCCTCATTCTTATCAGGCTCCCTTTTAAGCATTGTCTTCCCCAGTCGGACTGTGAGCACATACAGTCTTGCTTTCTTGCATTTGTATCCCTAGCACTTAGCACAGCACCTGGCAGAGTATATGTTCTTAATAAATGCTTGATCATTCATTATCATTTATCCATTCACTGTTTGGCATCTAAAGCTCTTCACAACTTGGCCCCTTCCTATCTTGCCAGGAATTATAAACTTTGCTCCCCTCCCTGTAATTCTACAATCTAGCTGCCCTGGTACATCTGCTATGCCCCATCCCCACCTCTGTTGGCCTTCCACTGGCTCCCTCTCTGCTGAGAATGTTCTTCCTCCTCCCCATGATCTCTTAGAATCTCTGACTTCTTTCAAGAAGCTCAGATGTGACCTTCTGCAGGAAGCCATTCCCAGTCTCCCCAGTTCCTTCTCTGCTAGAGCTTTCCCTTCTGAGACTATCTCCTATCTACTCTGTACATATCTTGTACATGACTATTTTTCACATGTTCTCACCTCCATTAGACTGTGAGCTCCTTGAGAGTAGAGACTGTTTTTGACTTTCTTCATGTACCTAATTTGTCGCATTATACCTGTCACGTGATAGGTGTTTAATAAATACTTATTGACTAATGGACTGGGGAAGGGATGTAGGGCTGGAAGGGATCTCGGGGATCAGCCAGTTTGCCTCCCTTTTACAAATCAGGAATCTGTGGTCTCCAGGAGTGGAATGACCTGGTTTCAAATCCATGTCTTCTGACTTTTAGGCCCGGTGCTTTTTCTAGTGAACCACAATGTCACTATTCTGTTTTTGTTCTTATCCTGTACTCCATCTAGAAACAATATTCTTGAGCCCCTTTGCCTAAAGACTCATAAAATAGTGATAAATAGCCTTCTCCTTTGACTAGTAAACTATGAACTGGTGTTTTAGGGAAAGAGTGCATTGAGAACTAAAATGTGGGTAGGTTATTTAGTAATATGGACCTTGGGTAGGGAAATGGTATTGGGGAATGGAATACAAGGGGGGTACATGAACACTGTCTGCAACTGACAATGGTCAGTAAACACTATTGGGCAGAGACAGGTTCTTTGTTTCCTGGTTCTGAGAAACATCCTCCAAATAATAATGTAGGCAGGGTCTGGGTAGCACCTAAAGCTGCCACCTCAGCTGGCCATCAAGAGAATCCCAAACAGTATGCTCCCAAACTATGGAAAGGAGTCAAAGCAACCTCCAGCCTAATGAATTATTCAACAGTTAAACTACTGAGGTCATCAATTCCTCCAAACGTGGGGGCTGTCTTGAGGTCAGAGGTATTTCTGAGCTTGAGTGAAAACTCAACCACAGAGTTCACATGTGCCCATAGTAATTTAAGCTCCTAAAGTGCTCTCTTTACATCAGCTCTATCAGGTAAATAGTACAAGTATTATTACCCCCATTTCACAGATGGTGATTCTGAGGCTCCAGGTCACACAATGAGAAAGTGGTGGAGCCGAGATTTGAACTCGAATTTGAGGTGCTGTCCTAAACTACCCTGTACAGGCTGACTTGAAGGTGGAGGTGAGGCTATTAGAAAGAAGCATCTGTTTCATTGAGGTTTCTGAGGCTGAATGCAGGGATAGAAGAGGTCAAAAACCTGAACATCAGAGTTGTAAAACTGGATGGATCCTTCTGACACCTTAAATTAGAAAAGGGAAAATCTAAGGAACTATTGTCAGAGTCTAAGTTAGAAGGAACTTGCCTAGTCAAACCTGCATCCTGGCAATATGTTATCCCCATATAATGATCCTGTCAAGTGGCCATCTAGTCACTGCTTGAAACTCTCTAATGAAAGAGTTTACAGGTTACTGAAAAATACATTCCACTTTTTGATGTGTCTAATAATTTCAAAGCTTTCATATGTGCACAGAATCATAGACTCAGAGCTGAAAGAGACCTTGAGTCCAATCCCTTCATTTTACAGAAATTTTCTCATACTGAGTCACAATCTTTCTTTTTCCTTCTTCCATGTTAGCCCTTCAGATACCTGAAGACAGCTATCTATCATGGTCTTCTTTCTTTCTGGAAGGAAGGATACAGAAGGGTCTCCAGCATCCTTGCAATACTCCACTAGATAAGCTCTAGCTTGTTGGTACCCTACTTAAAGTGTGACTGAATATGGTATTCTGAATATGATTTGAGCAGTGTACTGCAGGCCTGTTGCCTTTTTAGTACTGGAAATTATGATTCCCTAGACTATAGTCAAAAGAGTGATCCTAAATGTCATCTACTTTTTCTATTTTATGGTCATCTCTGGACATAGAGTTATGGAGAAGGCACTAACACTCCCCACACCCCAGCTCCCAGCTATTGCCCAGTAGATCATTGGGTCATAGACTGATAGCTGGGAGGAACTTAGAGGTCATCCAATCAAGTGCTTATTTTAGAGGTAAAGAAATTGAAGGCAAGAAAGGTCAAGAAACTTGCCTAAACTCAGTGTGGTGAGGGTCAAAGGCAGGATTTGATTACAGGTCTTCTGACTCCAAATCAACCCTGGAGTACCCTCACTTGAGGATGAGAATTCAGTGTTAGAACTCAGTATCAATGGGTTAAGGAAATCATTCATTACTAAAACTTAACAGCATTTGGAGAAAAACATACTTCAGGATTTTGATAAACACTGTTCAGTGTCTTTGTAGTCCTACTCCACTTTCCTATATTAATTGCCAAGGTAAGTGGTAGGAGCTCTTCTTTTCAAGATTAAAAAAAAAAAAACTAAACAAACAAGATACTCAAATACTCATTTAGTTTTTGATTGAAGGCCTTCTTTAGTAAAGTTGGCTTTAAGTAAAGCCAACCAATTAGCTCCCAAGACAGGACATTCTACTTCTGGATAGCTCAGCTTTCCTTATATCTAGCCTAAATTTGTCTCTCCATGGGTCATCTATTTCCCCTCCAAATTCTTCTTACAATTTCTTTCATTTCTAAGAATCACAGGGTTTAAAAGGACCATGAAAGGTTTTCAAGTCCTCTGGGAGTTGTGCTAAGGCTCAGTTAGGAGCAGAGTAAACAAGGTCACACAATAAGAGCCATTTTGTGAACAGAGCCCTTTTTGAGGTGAGACCAGAAGATCCTTCTTCTGATCCCACCTCCCCCGCATAAAGGAAGGTAGGCACAGACTCGAAAAAGGAGAAAGCCACTTACGCCAAAGCAAAGGCCACCAGTGCCCCAACTACCACCACAAAGTCCAGGATATTCCACAGGTCTCGGAAGTAAGATCCATCCTGCAGGATCAGGCCCTGGTCTATCATCTGCAAAGGAAAATTGTGAAAATCATTGAATAAATTCAAGCTGATCCTGAAATGAACAGGGAGAAAGGTGATAATTGTTCTGAGTCTTGGGCCATGTCCTCAGTATCCCCAGGGTCTCACTGGCCTTATTTCAGTGGCTAGCAGGAGGTCTGTGAGTATACTAAAGACAAGGAAAAAAGGGTCCTTTCATATAACAGCATGGGGGAGATTATAACCTTAGGTCCAGGTTGGCCTAGAGAGGCAACATAACCAGAATCCTTGACTGCCAATAAAACTTACCTTGTTCCCTCATTTATTAATGTCCTGAGAGGTATGGATTCCCAGACTAAAACAACACAGATAGGCAGCAGCTTAGATACTAAGTAACTGGGGAACAAGTTGGAGGTAAAGAAATATATGTAGTGATAAAAAAAACTCCCTGTTTCCTCCACTCTTTTAGAGATTACAGACACATGGCTAGGGGAAACAAGGATAGTTGTCCTTTGTTGCCTTTTGCTTCTTTTTGTATCCCTGGTGCTTAGCACATTGCAAGGCACACAGTAAGTATTTAAATGTTTGCTGATTGATACATTGATCGTTGAGGTTGGACAAAGCTTTGAGTAGAGCAGTTTTTGTCTATTTTGCTACTTTTCTTTGGACTAGATCTCTAAGGCTCCTTTCTGGCATGAGTAATCTAAGACTTTAAGTACTGGCACCAGTGACCTAGAAAAGAGGGTGTATGCACAAAAGAGGTAGTGTGCCTTGTAATTGTCAGATTTGTCTCTACCTGGAATAAAAGTAAAGTATGAGCTACTGTAGGCAAACAGAGACCTGCCCATGACATAACTACTGAGAATCCTCTTAATGACTGCCTAGAATCTTTTCAGAGATTCGTTTTTCTACCTTTCCCTGAGAAAAGCAGCTCGTACCTGGGCCAAAGATAACTTGGCATATGACAGAGACACTGCCAAGGCAAAAAAGGTACTTGTTCCTATGCTGTCTTCTTGACTATGAACAGTGTACCTACATTATCTCACATAGGTGTATACCTCTACTGTTTTTAATTACCTATAAGAAAATAAATTTTTATTGCCCTCCACTTCCTCTTAAGTGGTTCTCCCAGTCCCTTTCTTTTATTTCTTGAGCAAAATGAGTCTACTCCTACATCAAAAGGTTTTCTGGAATTCCACACAGCTTCTTATATGTAAAATGAACAGACCGATGCTAGAGAAGCGATTATGAGGTCATTATGTCAGTTCATTCAACGGCCACCACAGTTGGGGCAGGCTCAGGATTAGAAGAACAAACATGAGACCTAAGCCCAATTCCAGAATTTGACCTTCCACTTTATCCACCCACCAGTACCCAACTCCTAGAAAGCTTCCTGTTTCTTTCAAGATTCTCACCTTTATGACCATCTCAAAAGTGAACACACCAGTGAAAACATAATCAAAATACCTCAGGACCTGCAAAACAAACCAGTAAAAATTTAGGGGCAGTGATGAGCTTTGATCACCAGCATAAGAAGGCTCACCTACAGTTATTTACACATTTCCATGTATACTCCACATATCTTCAAACCCTTATACTATGGAGCAATGGTTCAGAACTATTATCTTACAGAAAGAGATCAAATTGAAATGGCATAGTCTTTCCTGGGGCCATGAAAACCTAAGTCTTGTCCTTGGCTGTTATTATTCCCTCTCCTCATCCAGAAATTGAGAGTTGGAAGTAACTTCAGAAACCATTTAATCCAATGCATAACTCTTTAGGAGTGTTCCCTACAAAGAAGTTATCAACATTTGCTTGAAGACCTCCAAGGAGAGAAAACCCATTATAATCCCCAAAGTCAGCCTCTTCCCTTTATAGATAGCTCTATTTGTCAAAATGTTTCCCTTTCATTAAGCTTAAACCTCCTCCTTGAAACTAGTTCTGCCCTCTAAGGCCAAGTAGAACAAGTCTAATCCTCTTTAAATACACGTATATATATGTATATATATACATATATGTATATATATATACATATATAAATACTATATAAATATAAATACTCAAATACTATAAATACTTATACTCGGAAACTTCATATAAATAGAAACTTCATATAAAACCCTTTGTATACTTCAAATACTATACCTTCCCCAATCCTGGACATGATGCTTCTTTTAATGCAGCCTAAGACTGATTGTCTTCCCTATATTGGCTTCCATATCACAACTGTTGATTTATGTTGGGATTGAGCCTACTAAAAATCCTGTGTCTTTTTCAGATGAACTATTATTGATCTATACCTCTCCAACTTTGTATTTATGAAGCTGACTTTTTGAACCCAAGTGTAAGACTTTACATTTATCTCTATCAAATACAGTCTTATTAGAACTGGTGCAGGGTTCTAGCCTGTCAAGATCTTTTTGGATACTGAATGCGATGGGTTAGCTATCCCTTCTGGATTTGCATCATCTGCACAAATCTGAGAAGCATACTATTTATCTCTTTGTCTAAGTCAATAAAAGTACTAAACAGCACAGGCCCAAGCACAGATTACAAGAATACTCCACTGGAGATCTACCATGTTGATATTAAATCATTATTAACTTTTTTAGATAAAACCAGGAAATTAGTTCAACCTAACCATACTGTTTTCTAGTCCATCTCTCATTGGAGTAACAAAGATCAAAGGCATTGCTCAAATCCGGCAAACTATATTAATACTATCCTCTTTATCTACCAAACAATTCTATTATTAAAGGAAATGGGATTAGGTTGGCAGGACAGATTCTTAACGATGTCATGCTCGCTCTTTGCAAACATTTCCTTTTCTAATGTTTGTTAACCATTCATTTAATAATATATTCTAGAAGAGGAATTCTTGACTTTTCCTCTACATTTTTCCTACCTTTTTCCCCTATTATAGATCTTTTGGCAATCAGGAAAGGCCAATGGATTCCTCGGAATGTTTAAATGTATAAAATGAAGTGAAATAAATAAAATGCATAGGGCTACAAAGAAAACCAAATACATTGGAATAACTATACACACACATTGTCTATTTTAATCTTTGGTAATTCCCTTTATATCTTGCTTGAGTAAGAATGTATCTACCCAGAGTCATGAAAGCAATATGAGCTGTTTCTCTTTTATTTTTTTAAACTGTATGAACGTTAATATTTAGGTCACATGTCCATTTTAAAATGTGATCTATGATATAAAATATTGGTCTAAGCCTAATTTCTGCCAGAATGCTTCCCAGTTTTCCCAGTAGTTTCTGTCAACTAGGGAGTTCTTCCCCAACCAATTTATATTTTCTGGCTTAGCAAACACCAGATTATTGAGTTCCATTCTCTGTTCCCTTTTAAATAAATAACGTCTTTCTAGAGCCATAGTCTAGTCATAGAACTCATCTCAACCTGCCCCCTTACATCACAATCTATATAATTCATTTTGCTTGATACTATATATACTTTGTGTATTTATGTTTAGACACCCAGGTTTTGTTGCTGTTTACTTTCTTGGATTTTCTGTCCTCTGAGTTTCTGACTGCCCCTACTATTATTTCCTTCCCTTATTATAGCTACTTTTTGTTGTATTTAACTTGGTGTATATTTCTAGAAGTTTTCTCCTTTCCTTTTTTAAAAGTCTTTTTGAGTAAATCTGATATACTTAAGGCAAATATATTCTTACCAGCCCTGTGAGATACATTCAGTCCTTAGTAGAAGGCTATCACTCCTGTATTTTACTCTGTGTAAAAAAAAAAAATCCAAATTCTGTTCTCAGGTACCATCTTTTTAAATAGTTCTTCACTTCCAAAATCTGCCTTCTGAAGGCCTTGATTTAAATCAGAAGCAGTGACTGAAGCATTGCCTTTGCCCCGAGGTCTTCACTTTCTTGTCCAATAGTAATACTTTTTCAGTTTTTTCTCACAGCAATATGTGTGCCCCAATGAATCACTGCAAAGGCATAGTAGCTCTCCAGTCTGATAAGAGCAAGGCTTTCCCTGGGAAGACAATATATCTTTCTACTGTTGTTATCATTCAACATAAACGTATGTTTGTACCTCTCAGCAGAGAGTAACCAACCACCACTACTTGTTTCTTTTTATTTTGACCCTTGCTGGATGGTTCTCGCTTGACAGACCCCATATACCTATGTTGACATTCCTGGAGAATAAGTAGTAACTTTCTTCTCAGAGTAGATATACCTGTCTTTTAGTTTCGAATATTCAATGATACTTTCTCTTCCCTTTCTCTTCTTTGTGACAATTTTTAACTTTACAAACTCCTTAAACATTTGGTCACAAGTCTCCTGTTTTTTTCAGTCTTTTTCTTAATCATTTTCATGTTGAAGTCCATTTCTTTTTAAAAGAACATTTCACTCTCCAAGACATTAACTTCTTGGGTATGAAATGACTCACCTTCATTATCTCCTCCATTCCTGTCTAGCTAAAGTCCCTGGAATCTATATTGTTCCTAGTCCCTGATTTATTCTTTTCTGTCTCCTGATGTTTAGACATACACACATATTCCTGTGCTGGACCCATGTCTTGCCCCACTGATGGTCACTTGCTTCCTCCAAACACCTGAAAGCTCTGTATGGCAGCCTAATCACAAAAAGAGAATAATGTCAGTGTGATCAAGAAGAGCTACAATCCCTACCATTCTGTGATTAATGGGTATAACAAAGGCCAGGGATATAAGCAGTTCTCAATACTTTATTGCCACTGATTAATCTTTTAAACTGTAAAGTCTTTTTCCTTTATCTGTCCCCCAGGGCTTCTGGAAAGGGGTATGGGGTGAGGAGGAGAGAAAAGGAGGAGAGGAGAGAAGAGTGAAAGTCAAGGATGGAAGCACAAGTTAGGGAAAGGGTTGGTGAGCAGTCCCCATTCACCCACTTTGTTCCGCTCTGAGTTGGTCAGGACAGGATCCTCAGCAGCCAAGGCGATGCTGCTGGCTGCAATAACCAAAAGGATGCACATCTCAAAGTAGCGTAGATTCACAATGTAGTGGCATGCCCTTCGAATCCTGTGGGACAGCCAAATCACCAATGAGCTGGCACCTCGCTCTAGCCCTCTCCCTTGGCTCCCCAGAGTCTAGGCCCCTTCATTGGGCTGGACTTTTGCCAACATAAAGCACAAGGGAACACAATTTAATTTCCCAGGCACCACTTTTGATTTAATGCCCCAGTGGGGGAAGGCAATCAGATTGGTTAGAGGTTACAGTATGTAAGCCAAGACACAAACTCTATGTAAGCATGTCTGAGCCTTCTTAGATGTCTGAAGCCAGTGAGAGTGAACTCAGAACATCTAGATATGCTGACCCCCACTTATTCTTATTTCCAGCCTTCAATGCATCCCTCATTCTTTCTTGCTGCTCAGCACTACTTAGGTTGGTTCATAGTCGATAAATTGTTTAATTCTACAAGTCAACTAATAGACAACATGTCATTTTCTCTTATCTCAGGAGGCTGAAGAGGGCCACACTCTATTTGAAAAACCTAGAAAAGCCTGTCTTTCCCTCCTCTCAATTTTTTCCCTCCCTACCCTATCCCCACGTAGCTGTTCCTGAGCACCCTAAAGGAAGGAAAGCAAAGCAGGGTGTCTCACGGGTTAGTGGTGCTGAAGATGAACATGGAGCTATGGGGCACCATTGCTTTGCCTGTGCTTGAGCTCTTTTCCTTCTTTCTCTTCTTCTCAATTTCTTCTCCATCCTCTTTAATCTCTGCCTCCTTCAAGGGGCTGGCTTCTCCATCTGTCTTGTTGCTAACTGTAAGTGAAACAAACAGGGTCGTTTGCAGACTATGCTACCTGCCAAAATAGCACAAGAGCATCAAGCAGGTTCCTAGGCATTTGGGCAGAGGTAGCTGAGGGAAACACCATAATGACTTACGGAAACTCCATAAGCCACTGAACAAGAATCAGGCTGAGGCAAATACTAGAAAGCTTACTCTGTCCTTCCCTTGGTCTGTCACTTGTCATGCATAACCTTCTTCATGACATGGAAAACTGCAGGAAACAAGGAGCTTGCTAATCAAAATAGCCAACAAGAGATTAATGCTATCACAATGGGATAGGTGTCTGATCACCCAGAGTTATAGATAATGTTACTATATTATATTATATTATGTTATGTTATGTTATATTTATATTACATCGTATCGTATCATATTATACTATGTTATACTCGGTTATATTATACATTATATTATATTATATCGTATCATACTATACTATGTTATACTATGCTATTATATCATATTACATATGCTATATTATATTATACTATATATTATATTATGTTATGTTATATTATATTATATTGTATTATATTACATTATATTATATTGTATTATATTATGATCCTCCTAACTTGGAGGATTTGGAAGAGATTGCATGACTATGTTAGAATTCTATGAAGCTATATTGCAGACAATGCTACAATGCTATATGAGAAGCTATTGTGACAAGAAGTTATCAAAAAGTTTTGTAATAATATAGCCTAATATGCCCTGATCTCCCTTCCCTCCTAACCCCCTACACCCATGCTATTAAGAGTACTATTAAGCCCTGTAACACAGTAGAATCAGAACTGGACTCAGAATCTGGAAATCTGGACTGGATTTTCAGACCTGTGGCTAACTAGATCTGTAATATTAGGCAAGATATATAATGTCTGGGGACCCAGATTTCTTCATCTATAAAATGGGAGGGTTGAACAAAATAATTTCATAGGTCCATTCCAATTCTAAATTCCTATGATTCTAGAGTCATCAGAAAGGTCTTACACAGTCTCGCTTATGTCCCAATCGATAGCCTTCCGTACTCTTCTGCCTATGTCCTTATGTATTCAGGATAGCAGTAGAGTTTGATTCCAGGATTTAATATCCAAAATTTAAATTCTGAATCTAAATTCCATATTCCAAAATCTAAAGAGTATTTAAAATCTTTCTCCTGAGCAATAAGGTCAAGCTTTCTTCTAACTTTTTAGCTAGATGGAAACAGAAGACGCTAGATCTGAAATCCTGTGAGACGATTATGATACTCACGAAGAAGGGGAGATCTCACTTTTTCTAAAATTCTTTGGAGAAGTCTACAGAGTCATAGGACCATCCATTTAAAACATAAAGGGACCTCTGAGGCCATCTAGTCCAAACTCCTAATTTTACAGGTGAGGAAACTGAGTCTTATCAAGGTGAAGGGACTTGGCCAAGATTATTCAAGTAGTAATTATCAAAGATGGAATTGGGTTCAATGTTCTCTGATTCCAAATTCAAGTCTCTTTCTACTACATTATGCATAAGAAGCTGAAATAACAGGAAACACAATGGGAGACAGAAAGAAAAAGGATGAAGAGAATAAAAGAGAGATAAAGGCAGTGAAAGAAGTTCTGGAGTAGAAAAGAACAAAGTAATGAAGGAAATAAGGAAAGAAAAAAGACACCCTGGAAATCATCTAGTAATTATGGGAATTTACAGTGTAGAGTCTCTGGGTGGGAGCATTTTATTTCTGTATTTCCCTTTTTTGGGCTGTAATGGTAATAACTGTCTCCTAACCAGGGGAATTGGGAAGAGAGAATAAGAGATTGTATGATTATGTCAGGACTCTATGAAGTTTCCAGGGATGGCTATTTAATCTAATTATAGAAATAGAATTTCTACACTCTATATAATTTCTAAGGAAAGATCCTTAGAAATCACTTTATTGCCACCTTTAATTTTATAGATGAAGAAGTTAAGGCACAAAGAGGTTTAAGGGGCTGCCCAAAGTCAGACATTAATGGCAGCATCGGGACTCCCAGGTTTCCTGACTTCCATTCCCGTGCTCCTTCTACCACATTTGGTGACTATGGTGCAGCAAACAAAAAGAACTGAACTGATGGAAATCTAGGTTTGAGGACTGACTCAGCCTCTGACTACCTCTGTGACCTTGGGGAAGTTATCTAAGCTCTCTGCTTTTGTTTTTTGATTAGTTTGAGTATGGAGTTTGAACTAGAACTCTAGGTGTATACTGTTCCCATTCTTACTCCCCGGGGGTTTAGATGATCAGGAGAAAAGAGCAAACCAATCACATAGTGAAAGGGCTGTAACAGTAAATGAATCGACAGAGTAGGGGAATGTCCTCACTGTGCACCACAGTGGAGTCCACCAAGGTGGCCACGTCAGGGATGGTGACAGCAATGCTGGTGCTCTCTGTGCCTTTCTCCATGTTGGTCGTTACTGAGGAAAGGTCAGGCTCACTGCGGCTGATGGCCCGGCCCATATCCAGCTGCACATCTTCCAGAAGAGCTTGTTCGCTGGTACCCTCCTGCTCCTGCTCTGTCAGGCTGGTGTCCTTTCCTGTTTCTAGCTCTGGAGGAGAGAGGACCAGGGGGGTCCTCATTTCATCAGCAAGTGTTGACAACCCACGGCCTCCATGAACCATAAGGCTGTTTGTTCTGAGAAGAAAAAGGCGGGGTGGGGGGAGGGTAAAAAATGAAAAGGAGGAAAAGGTGTGGTGATTTGCTGGTTAAAAGAGGAATGGAAGCTCATTTTTGGATTGAGGACATTGGCAGAAGAATCAGACTCTCAAATTTGGCAGGGACCTCATTGGTCACTTAGTCCAACCCATGCCTGAACAGCAATCCTCTCCACAACATCTCAGGCAATTGGTCATTCACTAGCCTCAAGGAGCCCCATTCAATTTTTGTTCAGATTTAGTTCTTAGTACATTCTTCCTTATGCTAAGTCTCATACCCTGTCACTCCCACCTACTACTCCTGGTTCCAGTTTCTGAGGTCAAGTCCAATAAAGTTCAATCCATCTTCTAAAAGAACATACTTCAAACACAATGTCTATCATTACTTGACATCTAAAACAAAGTGGCCCATCACATTCATTCTCTTCTCTAGGCTGGACATTCTCCATTCCTTTAGCCAATTCTTATATACCATACATGGCCTCCAATCCTTTCAACATTCAGATCTCCCTCCTCAAGATATATCCCAGTTTGTTAAGGTCCTTCTTAAAAGGTGGTTCCCTGAATGGAATGCAATACTCTAGATGTGCTCTGATCAGTGCAGAGTCCAGTGGGACCAACCCATGCATTTTCCTGGGCCTTCTGCGTCTCTCTCTTATTAGCTCTGGACATTATGAGGATCCTAATGGAGCATATAGACTGCCCACCTTCCATTCTTCTTTTTCACCATGGTACCAGCCCATTTCCTTTTTTGAAGTTAGACAAGCCTGTCTGGGTAATTATTTCTATCTGGATAGAATTTAGGACTACAAAATCAAAGATTTAGAGGCAGTTTGGACTTCATCTGTCTAACCTCCTTATTTAACAGATGAAGAAAGTGGGGTTTGACAAAACTGAGTGACTTGTAAAAGGTCACGCAGATGGAAGGTGGAAGAACAAGGATCCACAATGATGAAATCACAGAGTATCTGACTATTTACATCTCATTTAATTCATTCTAAAATTACATGACATGTTGTTGAATCCCTTATCAATGGATTCATGAGACTGAGTCTGGAGTCAGGGAGGAGGAAGTAGAAGAAGCTGGCATTTGAGAAGAAAGCAAATATAGATCGACAAAAGGAAGAGAATTATAGACTGTGAGGAAAAACAACATTTGAAAAGACAGATAAGAGTTAGAAGTTTTTAGCTAGATGGTGATCCTCATTCTCTGATTTTCCACACAAAGATTACTTCAGCTACTCATGAGCCTGGGGCGTTGGAATGGCAAATGTTTATTTCTTTGTTCTGTCCTCTGTACTACTTAGCAAGCGGCTCTCCACCTCTTTTCTGGAGACCACCATAGGAGATTTGAGTACTGCATTTGGAGCAAAAAATCCTGTGCTAAGTTCCTACACCACCACCCTCTTCTTAGCAAGGTGATTTTGAGCAAGTCCTTCAACTCTCTGAATCTAATTTTCCTCATCTGTAAAATTAGAATTATATTCATAAGGAAAATTCTGATAATACATACTATGTATATAGAAGTGGTACTGATAAAGTTATCCATAAAAATCTATTTTAAAGTCCCCTCAAAAACAACAATAAAAGTAGTACTGATATTACAAGGCCCTGCCCACAAAGGCAGCATGGAATTTGAAGAATTCTAAATTAGGGCTCTCTGCCTGGCTCTGATAACATTTTACTTGGACTTCCTTGGATTCCCCCTCCCCCACCCGCGCCTTAAAATGCTTCTAGTTATAATGACAGTTGCACCATTTTGTATAGAATTTTAGGGTTTGCAGTGATTTACAAATATTATCTCATTTTATTCTCATAACAACTCTTAGAGGTTGGGGCTATTACTATCTCCACTTCATGGTTGAAGAACCTGAGGCAGCTGTTAAGTGACTTGCCTGGGGTCATGTAGGTACTAAGTATATGAAGTAGGATTTGAACTCAGGTCTTCCTGACTTCAAGTCCAAGCTAAAAAGCCGGGATGTGGACTCTAAGTGAAATGTAGCATTTTCAGTCTTTCTTCTTCACGATTCTTTTTCTTTTTTCATTTGATTTCATTGAGGAATCAGGAAATTTGAGTACTCAGCTCACAGCCTTCTTTTTCAACCCAACACCTACCATTGTAGAAGGGGACTTCAATATACATACTGTTGTTCCCTCAAAAACTTTGACTTCTCAGTTAATCAGACTCTACCTCTCATTACCTTCTCCTTCACTTTATCTCAACCACATGCAGAAATGATCACACCCTTGATCTTATTATCACACCAGGGAAGCGTTCCGCTTGCACCATAAAGAACCCTGACATTCTTCTCTCTCACCATAATCTTCCATCATTCCCTCACTCTTTCTCAACTTATTTTGCTTCCTTACAGTGATCACCCATCTCTCCGACCCTGGTGCTCTTCCAGGCTATCACCCCTGCTCTGGATTCACTTTCCTCCCTTCCAAATCTTGACTGTATAGCTAACCATTTCAGCTTTATGTTGTCCTCTACTCTTACATTCCTTTTCCCACTGTCCTTGTCGCTCGTATCTTGACAAACTCCAAGCAGGAGTTACTCTCACTCCTTCTCTGCAGGTGCTTTGGCATTGTACGGAAGGAAGTTCTACAACCTTGTAGGCAGGGTCCACCACAAATCTGTGCCATCTAACCTCAATTGACCTGTGTTTCTTCATGGCAATCTTTCTACTATTCCCTAAAAGACTATCACACTACCCACAGAGGATGTTCAGACAATTCCCTTCTCTCCTCAAGCTTCCCACGCCTCCCTTTCCTTTCTCAGCAGATGACCTCACCTAACACTTTACTGAGAAAATAGAAGATATTTGCCATAATCTCTTTTTTCCCTTACTCGGAATCTCAAAACTACTTCACATCATTTCCCATCCACTCCTGCCTTACTCCAGTTTCTGATAGAGGTAACATTTCTCACCAATAAAGCCAATCTCTCTACATTTGTCTTTTATCTCATTCTTTGCCACATCTTCCAGCAGATTGCCCCTTTACACTTCTTCCACTCCAATCTTCTATCTTTGCCTATCTACCGGTTCCTCAGATGCTTCCTGTAAACATTGCCTGTCTCCCACATCCTTAAGAAAACCCTGATTTGGCCCCGATATACCCTAAAGGTATTGTCCATCCTGTATTTCTCCTTCCTTTCATAGCCAAACTCTGACGAAAATCTTCCTCTACTTCTTCTCCTGCTCATTTCTCATACCCTTGCAATCTAGCTTATGACCTTGTCAGTCAACTGAAATTCTTCTCTCCAAAATTACTGGTGCTCTTTTAATTGCTAAATATAACTTCTTCTCAGTCCTAGTCCCTCTTGACCTCTCTGCAGTTAACACTGGCTCCTCCTTCTGCCCTCAAGCTATTTCTTCTCAGTTTCCTTTGCCTCTCATCTCTCTCTCAATCCCTAATTGCAGGTTTGCCACAAGGTTCTGTCTTGAACCATCTTCTCTTCTCTTTCTATATCCTCAGTGAGCTCACCAACTATCATGGGGCCCTTCAGATCACTTGACTTTGTACTATTATATTTATTTATATGCGTACACATTGTTTCCTCCAATACAATGTAAGGCCCTTGAAGACCGGGATTTTTTGTTTTGAGTTTTGTTGTGTATTTTTGTCTTTGAATCTCCAGAATCTAGAACATCTAAACAAATGCATTGATTGATTCATTGATGGATTGTACCTGCGTGTGGGGTAAAGTTGGAGCGTGCATGCTAGAGGTAGATGTTTATGTCTTTTTATGTTCACAGTATGAGGGATAGTAGGCACTGGGAAACAGGACTAAGAAAGTATGGCAGTTATTTTCAAAATGCTTTCCCTTCTATTTTCTCATTTTATTGCCATAACAATTTGGTGATGTAGGAAGGAAAGAGAAAGGTATTTTATCCTCATTTTGTGAGTGGAGAATTTGAATCACAGATGATTATTAATGACTGCCCAATGTCCCATATTAGGTCAGGAATAGAGCAAAGATTAAAACAAGGCCATCTTGTTCAGTCAATGCTACCCCCATTCAGAGCATTATTTCTTCGTACCTCTTTAACTCTTTGCTTCTCTCTTCCTCATGAATAGAAACCTCCTTCCCCTCCTGACTTCCCTTAGAGTCCCTCTTCTTCTCCCCCTCAGCTGTTGTTCCTTCTTCCAGGCCTCTCTCCTGGCTCCCCGACCTGCTTTCAGCACTCGTGGCCTGTTCCTTGATCTCAGTCCGGACTCGACGGTGTCGGCTACGGCGCTGACTCTGCCGGTGTCGGGCCCTCTCCTCAAAGCCCACCACTGCCTCTCCGACTCCTGATTCCTGCTCTGTTGGGTCACAGTTTCCATGGCATGGCTTAGAGAGCCATGGTTGCTCCCTCTTGAGCCTAGACACAGGACTCTTCTGGTCTTCTGATTGTTGCATCCCTTCCCCCTTATGAAAGTCCCCACGGTTTCCATGCTCCTCCTCAAACTTCTCCAGTCCCAGTCCTTCTAAAGGCTTGGGCCTCCTATAGAGACTAGGATGTGCATTGAGGGGATTGAGAGGGCTAAGGGGATTCAAGGGGTTGAGTGGGTTCATGGGAGGGGGCTCATCCTTGTTGATGCCTTCCTGGCTGGACATCTGCATGTGTCTCCTCAGCTGACTGGTGCGCTGTTCCCACACAGACATGTGGTGACGTCTTCTCCTCTCCCTCCTGATAAAGAGGAACAAATTAAAGGGATGGATTAGAGCTTAAAGGACATAAGCCAGGGCAGACAGCAAACATGGGGCCCTGAGGTAGCCCTCAAAGGGCAAGTACAGGGTGGGGTGCATGGTGACGGACAAATGTGAGAGAGCCCAGGACCTGTAAACGTGAAGCACATTAAGACATAAGCTCATGGAGCGGTAAAAAAAAAAAAACTGCATGTGCATGTGAATAAATGTGGATTGCTTCCAAACTCATGTGCCAGGGATATTTTTTTCAGCTTGATGTCTATTTTGCAGTCACAAAGGAAGGACATTGGGAAGCTCTGGTGGGGGGTAGAGGAGAGCCCACCAGCTCCAGGGTTGAGCTCCATATTCTTCTGGAAATAGGAATTCCTCCTGTCTGCCATACATCATCTACCTTGCCTTGTCTCCTTGTCATTCCCCTTGTCTCTTTCCTCTCATCCACTTGAATATTTTACCCCTCTTTCTCACATATCTCAGTCACACCCCAATCCAGTCCTCAGTTCTGGCCAATACCGTCTCTCCTTCCCTTCTACCCTGGCCCTTAACTGGGCTGCTGCTTCACAATTATTAATGCCGCTAGGTGTGGTGGGCCACCAGGGAATAAAGACTGAAAATTACAGTGTCAGACACAAGTAAAAGAGTCAGAAGTGGAGTGCAGTGGGGTGTCATAACATTATGTATGGTTATAGCATGCATTCCTCTCCACCAAAATGAGCAGAACTGGCTAGTGGTGCCAAGGAGAGTCACCTGAACCTTTGGGTGCTAACCTGGTATGATACGTCAATGCCTACTGTTGTCAGATGAACTATAACTGGGCATGGCTTCTATAGGCACTTACATGCTCAAAAGAGCCCACATACATGAACACATACAGAAGTGCACATGAAAATAGGCTCACACGTGGCCACGTCCCCCCGAACCCACATGCACTGAAATAGCATATGGGCCTACTCATACAAACTATGATGATTGAACACACTCACGCACATCTGTATTCACACCTACATATGCAGCACACACAGATGCATATCCTAAGGAGACAGACCCACCTACATGTATGTACCAACGTATGCTCACTCATAAGCCAAAAGGAATGGAGAACAACACATGAGCCTATATGCCTTAAATGCACACAGACATACCCACACACTGAAAGGTATGCAGCGATGCATACATAAACACCTGTACACAGAACACATTCCCATTGATATGCACACACCCGTTGTACCATTTTGTCCGTAGCTAGGACAAAGATGACATTGTTCCTGTGACCACACATAACCACTCACAACACACAAACATGTACACACATACAGGTGGCTGCTGCGTGGCTCCCACATCGACATGTGGTGTCTCCTCCTTCTGTCTCTTCTGGGAAAGAAAAATGGACAGGTTCAGTTCACCCGGCTTTAAAATCCCCACAGAGACCAACATATTTCCAAAGAGGAGTGCAGACCCCTCCTCATGTACACACATATTTTATATGCTTGTTTTGGGCCCCTAGGAGTCACCCAATTCACTCAGCTCCCCAATTCGTCAAAGGGTAAACTTTGGATCCTAGAACTATCTGCAAATACATGGCTCCTGTCTTTATAATACACATGCGCAGGCAAAAGGCTTATAACATTCTATGCCATATGTGAACTCAGATGCTAAAAAGTCATGCCAAACTGGCAGTATTATCTTCACCCGAATGTATATACATGAAAACTTATTTTGGATACCTCATAAACTTCTCAAACATAGTCACAATCAGATCCAGTGTAACAAGGCACATTCATACACCTATGCGCCCATAGACACGTCATTCCCAAATCATACCCTATTGCAATCTCTCAAAGCACTTAGGTGAACACTTCAGGTATAGCCATGCACATGTCATATTAACACTGGAAGTAAGACTCCAAATGCCTGGAGCCAATGGCATGGGATTGATTCCCTTCTGGGTTGGTTAACCTTTCAAAGAGTCAGACATGGTTGCATAACCACCCCTTACCTTGGTCAGCATAACCCATTATGTGACAAATGGAAAAAAAATAATAATTCAGAGAGCATATCCTACTGATGGGCCAGTAGCATCATATTCCTAGAAGAAGGACAGCACATTATCATCCTTCTCAAAGAGAGGAGCACGGGCCGTTGAAGTAAGGTTGTTACAGGCAAGTGCTAGGCTCCAAAGTATGTTTCACATAGTATGAGGTTAGTGGATGCTGTTCCCTTCCTGGGAGCCCTGTCACCCAACAGTAAAGAATGTTCTGAGAAAATGCCATGCTTCATTTCCTCACCCCCCACCTCAAGAATGCAAAAAATGTAAAAAAAATTCTGGGATAGGAGAGGATATGGTTTGAAGAAATATGAGGAACAGAGTTTGGAAAGAGCATAGGTTTCTACAGAATTGAGAACTCAAATTCTAATTTATTTATAAATAAACAACATGCATTTATAATTTGCACACTAATTAATATGAACGTGTTTATATATCAAAATTAATGAGTACTCCCCCCCCAAGTGAACAAGGCAGTAATGTAATATTTGTCACACAGAAACAAAATCATAACCTTAGTCAGCCAGCATGCATATCCACTAAGAATAGCACTAGTCCATCCATCTATTTGCAAATTTTCAGAAATCCTAATGCCCAGGCACACAAAGATATGTGTGTAAGAATATAGAAACATATAAGCAGATTCACACTCACTCAGAGAGAATGACCAGGCAAGGAGCACATAAAACCTTAAAGTCAAATACAAACACGTGTATTTCACATACTCCTCCGTTTACAAATTCATCCATTCTCACACACATTCCCATCAAATCTTCACATTCCTTTTTCATTGAACTGTCCAAATGCATCCACATATTGTCCACACCTTTCAAGTGGTAATTCCATTAATGCATAATCCTTGAATAAACCACGCAACAACCCTATGAAGAAGGCAGGAGAGTTGTTATCATCTCCACTTTACACAGGAGAGAACCAAGGCCCAGAGAGTTTACAGAATTTGTTCAAAGTCACAGAGGTAGTGAATGTCAGAGCTAGAATATGACCACAGGTTGTCTGAAGGCAGAACCAGCACTCTTCCCAGTGCATCACATGGCTCTGTGATCCTCTAATCCCAAAGGAAGACAGAAAGGTGCATGCAAAATCAAGAGAAGCCAAATTTCTTGAATATTCCAGAATTTCTTCAACTGCTCTATTCCTATATGGACATGAAAGTACGCACCAACACATGAAGGTGCACACCTGAAGAGCTGATAGATACATCTTCTTTTAATTTGTGTAAGGAACAGCCATTGATACACATAGCACATATATCACAGTCAAAGGTCTAGGACAGGGGTGGGGAACCTGCGGCCTCAAGGCCACATGTGGCCCTCAAGGTCCTCAAGTGTGACCCTTTGAGAGAATCCAAACTTCACAAAACAAATCCTTTTATTAAGGGGACCTCTGCAACTATTAGTTTTATCAAAACCTTCATCCTTATCATCCATTCCCTAATACAAACTAATGTGTTTGTTTTCATCTTTCCTCTGTGCTTTTTATGGTGACTACCAAAAGGCAGTGCCATTCAGTCGTTCCTTTTTTTATGTTGTATCATATTTTTATTTTATTAAAAATTTCCAATTACATCATTTTTTAAATTTTTAAAAAATTAATTTATTTAATATATTTAGTTTTCAGCATTGATTTTCACAAGAGTTTGAATTACAAATTTTTTCCCCATCTCTACCCTCCCCCCAACTCCAAGATGGCATATATTCTGATTA
>CM053626.1:276516161-276555335 GCA_028646595.1 Phalanger gymnotis
GCTGGGCTCTGCTCTGCTCCGCTCCGCTCCCAGCTCTGTGTGGGATAGACCTTACCCAGAGACCATCCAGGCTGTCCTGGGCTGGAGCCCTGCTTCCCTCTGCTATTTTGTGGGTTCTACAGTTCTAGAACTGGTTCAGAGACATTTTTTATAGGTTTTTGGAGGGACTTGGTGGGGAGCTCGTGCTAGTCCCTGCTTTCCAGCCACCATCTTGGCTGTGCCCCCCAAAATCCAAAATCTTAAGGAAGAAAATGACTCCTTGAAAATCGCATTTGTTCAAGGAGAAGCCAGTGAAGTTATAAGAGATGAAGAAATAAAAAAACAAAATATAAAGAATGAAAAAATAGAAGAGAATATGAAACATCTCATAAGAAAGCAACAGATCAAGAAGAGGAAACATAAGAATAATTCAACTACCTGAAAGTTCTGATCAAAAAAGAATCTTGATACAATAATAGAAGAAATAATTAAAGAAAATTGTTCTGAAGCATTAGAACAAGAAGGGAAAATAGAAATAGAAAAAATCCACCGATCACCACCTGGAAGAGATCCCAAGAGGAAAACTCACAGAAATATTATAGTTAAGTTCTGAAAGACCCAGGTCAAGGACAAAATATTACAAACAACAAGAAAAACAATTTTCACATGATGGTACCGCAATTAAAATCACATAAGACCTAGTGTTGGCAACACTAAAAGATTGCGGATCTTAGAATGCTATATATTGAAGAGCAAAAGAACTGGGCCTCCACTGAAAATATCATACCCAGCAAAGCTAAGCATAATTCTGAATGAAAAAAAGATGGATATTTGATCAATTGCAAGACCTTCAAGACTCTTAAAAAAAATGAACCCTGAACACCATAGAAGATTTAACATACAATGAGCCAAGAGAAATATAAGGTACATCGCAATGACCAATTACAAGCAAGTAAATAAAGAGAGAATGTTTACCTTTTATGTATGGAAAACGGAAAACCTATGTCTAAGATTGTTACTAGTAATTAGGCAGCTTATAAGAAAGATCGGGGTAGACCTGACTAGCATATGACTTCAAAAAGTAAAACCGTTCAAGAACAGTTAAAAGAGTAATTATCTTATACAAATGAGGTGCAAGAGGAAGAACCAATATAGAGGAATTAGATAGGGGAGGGGAGCTGTTAGTTCTGGAAACCTACATTCATTAGGAATGGGTTTAAGAGGGGAAAATACATATACATCCAGAAGAGTATAAAAGTCTTCTAAAATTATAAAGAAATAAAACTCTAAGAGGATAGAGAGTGGGAAGAGGATAAAGGGGGAATCTTTAGAGGGAGGGTGAGGGAATAAGTTAAAAGGGGAATAAAGAAAGGTCTTTAGGTTTGGGGAAGGAGAGGATGAGAGGGATTGCTGGAGTGAAGGTAAGTTAAATAATAGGAGAGTAAAGTAGCAGGTAGAAGTAAAGTAGAGGAGATGGAAAGACAGGAAAAAAAGAGATATGCACAAACATAAAAACAAGATGAGGAGTAGAATCTCTTAGGGAAAGTATATGTTTATATATGTATATGTATATATGTATGTATGTGTATATATGTATACATGTATGTATATATCAATACCTATATATAAATATATCCATGCTCAACTGTAGCCTTGGGTGGCAGGTAGTGGGGAGGGAGGGACGGAAAAGGACAAAGTAAAAAGCATACAGCAGAGAACAAAAGAAAACCTACAAGGAAGCAAAGAAAAGATGGACAGCTTTCAATGTCACATACAGTATTTAATATATAGGCTTTCTTGAAATGATGTTATTGCTATATATTCTGAATCCTCTCCTACATTCTGCTATGCATGACATGTTTTTTCTTTCTTTATTTTATATTTAAGTTTATAATGTTTCTTTTTCTTTTCTTATTATGCATTTAAGTTTTAGTATTTATCTACATTTTAAAGAAGAGTATTATTACTCAAGAGGTCTTAGTTTATTTCCCCTTCTCTCCCCCCCCCCCACCTTGATTCAAATTTCTCACTTTCTATAGTCTTCATTTGGACTCATACCTGGAATACTGTCATAATGGCTGCAGGAAATGTGTCAAAGTTTGCTGAAGGAGTTCCATCATTAAAGTTAAACCTGATAAGAGAAACCAGAGAGAGGAATGATGTGAGACGTTGGGAACAGCCAAACCTCATCATTTACATTCTAAGTTCTACTTTTCCCTCCTTCATTTTCTAAGTCTTCTTCGCTATTCTTCTTCTTTCTACTCTGTAAATATTCTGTCATTTTTCTTACCAAGCCATGATAATAATACAGTCTCAGTTGACATGCAAAGATGGCACTACTGCTTCCCTAGCACTATAAGAACTTGCAATATCTCCAGCAGTGGTAATGGCTTTGTATTGATCTATCCACATTTTCTCATCTGGTATCCTATGATTTAATATATTTGTGATATGAACTAGGTAGGAGTAAATGAATAACAAAGTAGGAGTAAATTCTTTGGTTCTAATAAGACTGTAAGATTATATACACACATACACACAGATACATACCTGTATGTACATATACACACAGATATATTTCTATATACATAATATGCTGTTATAGTATATTGTATCATATCATATCATACCAGCTGAAGCCATAGATTATGGTCCCATTAGAATCCTAGTTCAAAGACATACTATATGACCTTAGGCAAGATAGCACCTACCTTCCAGGACTGTGTGAATAAAAATACATTTAAACATATATATATATATATATATATAATATCTACATGTAAAATACATGTAAATAAACACAGGATGACACATGTAAAGTACCTTGTGAACCTTGAAGTTCTATATAAAATTAGTTATTGTAATAGTTCTTATTAACAATAATTAATGGTAATTATGGCACAGAACTGGGGGCTTTTTTATCTGGGAAGCTCGAGGGAGCTTACCTGCCTCCAAAGAGTTGCATCCCCAACAGAGCAAAGACGACAATAAAGAGGAAGAGGAGGAAGAGTAAGCTGATGATGGATTTCATGGAACTCATCAATGAGACCACTAAATTCCGTAGGGATGCCCAATACCTGAAAGATAACGGGCAATGGTATTACCCATAACAACTCTACCTTTTCCCCAACTGCAAATCAGAGTCCATGAAATGAACTGCATTTTGCAAACTCTTCTATAATAAAAGAGAAACAAAATTTAGTCACCCTAGGAAATTCTGTCTAGGGATTTGGCATGGAATTTTTTCCAATCCATCTTTTGGGTCATCTATCCCTGACTGAATCTGGGAAGGGCTAGAGAATTGATCAAGGCAGTATATACATAGAAACAGGAATAAATATGAATCTTCAGGAAGGAATATGGAATTCCAGTGTCAAAGGTGGGTAGATTTCCAAATTCTGGTCCCTTACTTGGTAACCTTAAATATTCTCAGAAGTCGGAGAGCCCGCAAGACACTGATTCCGAAAGAGGTGCCAGGTCTAAAGATGGCCCAAACCACTTCAAAGATACTTCCCACAGTGACCTAAGAATAAAATGAAACAAAAACAAAGCTTTAGTGAGAGGAGTAGAGAGAGGAGTGAGGAGAACACTGGTATTTAGCAGGAAACCACTGAAACCCCAGCACTCATAGGGCTAGCAATAAATTCCAACATTACCATATCCGTAGTGTTAGATCTATGCTATTCAGAAAGGTCTTCCAGAGGGAAAAATGGAATTTTTAAACTCCGTCATAAGGAAATTAATTGTGACATCCAGCTATCCTTTCTGCTAGAAAATCAATACCCTATACCTGCAGTATAAAATTCATTTCCTTTTGTCTACAGTTAGTAGGAGGAAAAAAAAAAGACTAGCCTATCTCCTCTTTACCTCCTCAGGATTCTCTTCTCTAGACTGAGTGATCTTATTTCTTTTCCTCTAAAGTCTTATTTCCACTAGGCATGGTGGTACATGCCTACAATCACAATTATAGGGAAGGTGGAGACTGTTGGATCTCTAGAACTCAGAATTTCTAAGCTGCAGTGGGGGATTCCAATCAGGTGTTAGCACTAAGTTCAGAAAAAAATATGAAGAACTGGGGACCACTATGTTGCCAAAGGAGGAACAAACCAGCCCAAGTTGGGAAGGACCAAAGGTCAAAGGTTCCATGCTGATAAGTAGGGGATCAGGCCCATAGTATCCCCTATACTTCTGGGCAATAGGGAAAGGAAGACTCGTCTTAAAAAAGACAGTGTTATTTCCCTGTCCTTCATAATCAGCTATAATTCTTTTCTGGCTCCTCTCCAACTCTTCATTAAGCTTGAAGCTTGGACTAGTTATGCTATTCAAAGTCATTACCATTCCTACAACAAACTCCAAGCAAATGTATAAATTATGTTGTTTACTGGAATTTTGTGGCTTTGCATATTGTTCTAAAAAGCTGAAGATTAGAAATCTTTTTTCTAAATGCGTTTTATTTTTTTGTGATGGAATTTCTTGTAATAGGACCTGAGGTGAAGAAAAAAAATCCTACTGATTTGTGGATTCAGGGCCTAGAGTGGTAAATATTCAATGCTTTCTGATACTTAGTACTGCTTCAGTTCTGCCCTATGCTTCTCCCTATCTGCTATTGCTGCTGTTGCCTGTAATCTTCCCTGAGTTGGAACATGCCAAGCTTGTTAAAAATGGAGATTAGCAGGTGTTAAAAGCCTAGTTGAGGCTCTCTCCCTAACATAACCAGAAGAATTGAAAAAGAATTGACAAACAGAAACCTACTTACAAGGAAGGGGTCTTATTATTATTATAAACATAAATGGAACAGATCAATAAAAGTATCCCCTTCTTATTGAATCTGATTTTAGAGACCGGGTCTGTGTTCACACCTAGGGCAGGTCAAACAGGTATTGGCTCACTGCACTGAAATTTAGAGGGTGCTGATAGGATTTGCATAGTACTTAACACACTGGTCCTCGAGGGGAATGCAGTATGCTCCTTGCTTCTTGATGCCACTTTCATATTCTCCCTTTGTCCCCATAATTCTGAAAGCCTTTAATAAGTTTAGTCTATCATTTTTTTTTGTCCAACATAGCTAACGGTGGCTATTGTGTAATAGTGTCCACATCCCAACTCCTCTCACAGAGAGCTAGCCCTAGACTCACTAACTTTTCCTCCCTAGAGGACTTCCCTAGTGTTCTCAGATAGCATGACTTAGTCCTCCATTTTACCTTGGCCAAAAGGATGGTCACATTCTGAATCTTACCATTATCATACTATAATTTCTTAACATCCCATCTCTCCATACACCTCACTCTTCCTAAACCTTTTATTCACCTTTATTAGCACCTTCCAACCTTCTGAACTTTCTCAGGCCAATACTCTTACTTTTTTTTCCTTCCAAAACTCAACCCTATAGTTAACCAATTTGACTCCAGAATATCCTATCCTCTTAAGTCCCTTACCCTTGCATCATATCATTGCTCATCCCTTGTCGAATCTCAGATCCAAATTATTCCCATCATATGCCTCTTTCCCTCATATTCACATGGTACTGAATAAAGCTGTGCTCACTGGATAATAGCTTTATGTTTTCTAACCTCAACTGGGCATTCATTGCATCAAGACAACACTTGATCCCTCCCTAATTGATTCCCTCTTTCAATTTCTACAGAAGCAACTCAAAACCTTACTTCTCTTCTCAAGCCTCCCATATCTCCCCTTACTCATACCCTCTCAGCTGAGGACCTTGCATTCTAATTTGTGGAGAAAACTAAGGCCATTTGCCATGAGGTTCTTCTTCTCCCCTGTCTTCCTCCACAATCCCTTGACCTCATTCCCAACTCCGTCCTCTTTTCCTTTAGTCTCTGATATTGAAGTGACTCTTCTCTTTGCTAAGTCCAGCCCCTTTATATGTGCCCTTGATCTCATTTCTCTAGTAGATTGTGCCCTCAATCATCACTTCTTTCTTTTTTTCTTTTAAAATTTATTTTTACCCAAAACATGTAAAAAGAATTTTTAACATTCAGTTTTAAAACTTTGAGCTCCAAATTAATTCCCTCCTTTCTTCCCCCCTCTCATTGAGAAGACAATCAATTAGATATAGGTTATATATGTGTAGTCATGCAAAACACTTCCACAACAGTCATGTTTTGAAAGAAAACAGACAAAAACCTCACGAAAAATAAAGTAAAAACTATGCTTCGATCTGTATTCAGACAACATTGTCTGGGGACGGATAGCATTTTTCATCATAAGTCCTTCAGAGGTGTCTTGGATCATTGCATTACTGAGAATAACTAAGTCATCCACAGCTGATCATCCTACAATACTGTTGGTATTTTGTACATAGTACATTTCACTTTGCATCAGCTCATATAAGTCTTGCCAGGTTTCTCTGAGAGCATGCTGCTCATCCTTATAGTACAACAGTATTCCAGTATAATCATATACCACAATTTGTTCAGCCATTCCCCAATTGATGGGCATCACCTTATTTTCTAATTTTTTGCCCCCAGAAAAGAGCTGCTATAAATATTTTTTGTACACATAAGTCCTTTTCTTGTTTTTTTAAATCTCTTTTGAGATACAGACCTAGTAGTGATATTGCAAGATTAAAGGGTATGCATGGTCTTATAGCCCTTTGGGCAAAGTTCCAAATTGCTCTACAGAATAGTTGAATCAGTTCACAACTCCACCAACAGTACATTCATGTCTCATTTTTCCCATATCCCCTCCAACATTTGCCTTTGTTGTCCTATTAGCCAATCTAACAGGTATGAGGTAGTACCTCAGAACTGTTTTAATTTGTATTTCTTTAATCAATAGTGAGTTCGAGTATATGGCTCTAGACAGCTTTGATTATTTCATCTGAAAACATATCTTTTGACCATTTATCAGTTGGAGAAGGGCTCTCATTTTTATAAATTTGACTCAGTTCTCTACATGTGTGATAAATGAGGCCTTTGTCAGAGAAATTTTGTTTCAAAATTTTTTTCAGTCATTATTGCTAACTGTATTTCCCTCCGTGTTATTCCCCCATTTATAATCATCACTTATTTCTCTCTAACTTATAAATTCTCCCTTTCTACATGTGCCTTTCCTACTGACTTTAAGTATGCTCGTATCTCCTCTATCCTGAAAAAAGAAAAAAAAAAACTTATGCTAGACTAAACCTTCCCCTGAAGAGAAGGTTTACCTATATCTTTCCTCCCTTTTAAAATTAAACTTCTAGGGAAAAAAGCTACCCACTTTGAATCTCTATTTTCTCTCTTCTCTTCAACCTATTTCAATATGTCTATTGATATTATCACTTAAATGAAACTGCTTTCTCCAAGGTTACCATTTGTATCTTCAATGCCAAATCTGATGGTCTTCTCTCAGGCCTCATTCTTCTTAACCTCTCTGGTGCATATGCCACCAATGCAATGCCCTCTGCTTGTATATACTCTCTGGGGTTTTTGTGAGCTTTCTCCTGATTCTTCTATCTGACTTCTTCTAAATCTCCTTTTCTTGATCATGCTCCATATGATGCCCCTTGGAGATTCTTGAAGGCTCTGTCCCAGGACCATCTCTTATCTTTTTCTATGCTCTCTCTCATCAGTTCCCATGGGTGGTGACGTATGCAGGGGTATAGAGAAATAGAGAGAGAGAGAGAGAGAGAGAGAGAGAGAGAGAGAGAGAGAGAGAGAGAGAGAGAAAGAGAGAAAGCTCTAGTCTTTCCTGAGCTTAAACACTTAGTCATTGAGCATTGATTAAGCATTTTCTATGTACCAGACACTGCCAAATGGGGAGGAAAAAAAGAAAGGGATAAAAATAGTCCTTGATCCTACTTACATTCTAATGAGGAAGACAAGAGATAAGTAACTATGTACATGCAAGACATTTACAGACTAGATGCAAACTACTCTCAGAGGAGAAGACACTAACAGTTGGTGGGACCAGGGAAGACTTCCTGTAGAAGGTAAGATTTAAGCTCAGTACTGAAGAAAGCCAGAGAAACTAAGAGGCAGAAGTTAGGGGGCAGAGCATTCTAAACATAGGAGACAGTGCAAAGGCATAGACAAGGACTGTTGTGTTCAAGGAATACCAAGTTGGCCAGGCGAAATGGATCATAGAGCACATGGAAGGGAGTAAAATGTATGAAGACTGGTGTCACATTATGAAGAACTTTAAACAGAGCAGTTTATGTTTCATCCTGGAAGTAATAGTCACTGGAGCTCATTGAGCAGGGTAGTGAGATGGTTAGAACTATACTTTAGAAAAATCATCTTGGCAATTGAGTGGAGGAAGGATTGGAGTGGGGAGAGACTTAAGGCAGGAAGATCAGGAGCCTGTGTGGGAAAAGAGAGGGAAAAGTGTAGGAGAGATGTGTATTGTTCTTCTTGTTTAGTCATTTCAGTCATGTTCAACTCCCATTTGGGATTTTCTTGGCAAAGATACTACAGTGGTTTGCTATTTCCTTTTCCAGGTCATTTTACAGATGAGGAAAGTGAGGAAAACAGAGTTAAAAGACTTTCCCAGGGTCACACAGCTAGTAAGTGTCTGGGGCCAGATTTGGACTCAGGGGGATGTCTTCCTGACTCCAAGCTCGGCACTCTATCCACTGCACCACCTAGCTGGCCAGGAGAGATATTGGGAAGGTAGAAATGACAAGTTTTGTCAACTTGTTGAATATTTGGGCTAAGTGAGACTGAGGAGTTCAGGTTAACACCAAAGTCGTGGGCCTGAGCGACTGAGAGAATGGCTGTGCCTGCAATATTAATCAGGAAGTTCAGAAGATGGAAACATTTGGGGAAATGACAATGTTTTGAATATGTTTAAGGTTGAGATGCCCAAGGGACATCCAGTCTGAGATGTCTAAGAGGCAGTTAGTGATGAAGGATAGGAATTCAGGTGAGACTGGGACTGGATAGATAGATAGATAGATAGATAGATAGATAGATAGATAGATAGATAGATAAGATAAAAAGATAGATTAGATAGAAAAGGTAGATAGACTGATAGAAAAGTAGGTAGAAAGAAAGGTAGATAGATGATAAATATGTTTATATATACATATATAGATATGTGTGCCTGTATATGTATATGTCCGGGCATTATCTGCATGAAGATAATAATTAAGCTGTTGTGAGCTGAAGAAATAAAATCACCAAATAAAATAATAATAGAGTAAAGGTAGAAGAGGCCCCAGCACAGACCCATAGGGAACATCCACAGTGACTGGATATGACACGAATGAAGAACTTGAATCAGATACTGAGAAAAAGCTGCAGAACAGGAAGATAACCAGAAGAGAGCAACAGCAGGAAAATCTAGAGAGGAAAGAGTGTTCAGGAGGAAAAGGTTATGAACAGTTCCACATGATATAGAGATGTCAAAAAAGATGAGGACTGAGAAAAGGCTATTAGCTTTGAAAATTAAGAGAACATTGATAACTTTGGGGAGGGCAGTGATACCATTTTTACCAAATATCTATTGTACATTCTGAACTAGATGTCCTAGGGACATCTCAAACTCAGCATATCCAAAATAGAACTCATTATCTTTTTTCCCAAAACCCATTCCTCTTCCAAATTTTCCTATTTTTGTAGAAGGTACTATCATTCTTCCAGTCTCCCTGGTTTATAAATTCCACATTATCCTCAAATCTTCATTTTCTCTCACCAGTCTCCCCATCCCACACCATATCCAAACATTTGCCAGATCTTACTTTTCCTGTATCTATGATATCTCTCACATCTGACTCCTCTCTACTAACACAGATACATCCTTATTTCAGGCCCTCCCCACCTCTAACCCAGAACACAGCAACAGCCTCCCTGCCTCAAACCTCTTCCCATTCTAATCTATCTTCCACACTGTCGTCAAAGTGATTTTCCTTAAGTGCAAATCTATGCATGTCATTCCCCTACTCAAGAAACTCTGATGGCTCCCTATTGCCTTAAGTATCAAATATAGACACTTTCATTTGGCATTCAAAGACTTTCACAATGTGACCATAGCTTATTTTTCTATCTTCATTTACATTATTCCTTTTTTGGATGTAGGTTCAGCTAAATGGACCTCTCTGCCCTTTATGCCTGCCTCCTCTTATCAGTATTCCTTTGCAATGGCCCTTTCTCATGCCCAGAATGTATTTTCTCCTTACCTCTGTCTCATGGAATTCCTTTTTCAAGGCATATGTCAAACATTGCCTTTACATGAATCTTTTCCTGATCCCCACAACTGCTAGCATCCTAGCTCCCTAAATCCCTTGAATTATTTTGTATTTATTCTGCATAAAATTCTTTTGTATATATGTGTGTACATGGGTATGTGTGTGCATAATCTCCTTGAGTAGAGGGATTGTTTCACATTTGTTTTTTGTATCTGTGGTGCTCAATAAAGTGCTGGACAAAGAGTAGGCATTTAATTATTAATTATTAATTAATTAATTATTAATTAATTGATTAAATATTAACTTTAAATGGGAAGCTACCAGAAGATGCTTCTTCCACTCCTTCTTCCCACCCCCAATCAATAGCTTCACAGTATTTGTGGTCTCTACCTATAATAGTCAATGTTACTGAGTCTCTGTTTTTCCCAATGGACAGTTCCTAAGGCCTCCATCCTCACCCACTTCTGAAGCTGAATTTGCCTAAAAAAGATAATTTGGTAAATTTTGTATCATTTTTCTCAGATATAAAAATCACTGTTCATGGCTTACTATATAATATTTCACTCTCTTCCCACTCCTAACCCCCCAATCTAATAGTTAATGGTTCAAGAAATAAAATAGTTGATTTATCAGTTCTGTTCTAAGCCCCTAATATCAATTAACTTTTATTCTCATTTCATAAATTCAGGTGTCAGTGTTCCAAACCACAGATCCACAATGCTGACACTTATGCAAATGGAATAGACAGGCTTCAAATGCACTTACCCCAAAATCAAAGCAATTGAAGGAGGAATGAAAATAAAGGCGTGGCCCCATGCCATACATCTTCAGGGCCATTTCTAAAAGGAAGAGCCCCAAAAACAAAAACTCTGCATAGTCTGAAATGATTAAAACAAGTGCCATTACACATACAGATAGTATCTACTCCTTTATCCACAAATTTGCATACTGCCTTAGTAGCCCCAAATTAACAATATTCCCAATATTCAAGTGAAGCTTCAACAACATAACCACTGGAGATGATATGGCTTAGATTGTGGCCCAACAAATGGTTCTGATTATGACTGTAGAATTTCCTAATAGAAGTTGAGTTCAGGGGACAATGAATAGCCTAGCTTTCTCTTATCCAACAAATGGATGTATCATTAGCCTCTAAAAGATAGTTTAATTTCAGAACAGAAATAGGGAAGGCTATCTAGCATTTTAACTTAAGGATGTTATTATAACACTTAATGCTGCATTCAGAGCTGGCCTTTTTTATAGGTAGTCACATTATATGAGTCAAGGGTGCTCCTCTCCCTTCACATAGATCCCCTACTAGTCTTTGGTGCCTGCCATTTACAGAATTAGCAACACATTAAGGTTCTCTCTAGGGTGAGGCACACTCTTAGGCCTCATCTAGGGATGGAGGTGATTCTAGGTGCTCAAAAGCTATGTTAGAAAAGCACAGTCCCTAGCAGCTCCTACCAAGCTGATAAAGATTCAATCGCAGGCCCTTAAATCAACTGAACTTTATGCTTGTTACTAAAGAGTAATTGAATTATGGAAATGTTCATCCTCAAAGGATTAATAACCAGGTGATAAATTTTTTGTCCTCTGCAGTTCATTGAATTATCTGCCCAGGCCTGGAAAGATCTTGATTTGCATCATGTACGAAATCATAGATATTTGGAATATTGAGTTATTCAAGAATGGCAATTTTATTTGGAAAAGCTAATATCATCTGGCAAATATGAACAGGGAGTAGTTCGGCTGATTAATTGGTAAAGAAAAGTTGACAACGTTCAGGATAAAGCCATAAAAGTCTTTAAGGACATGTTGTTCCTTGGTATCACTGAGAGAGAGACAGAATACTGGACTGGGTAGATCTTTGGTTCATAGTGTGATCTTATATTAACACATCAAAAACACAATATCTTACAGAATACAGATGTATTACACTTACAGAGGAGGTGGGTGAGCCACAGGGGCTGGTTGTGATGGACAATAGCCACACAGGCAGTGTTGAGAGCTACCACACTCAAGACTATCCAGTAAAAAACTTGGGATTTGACCATATGACGAATGGAGATCCGGAGAAGCCGCTCCTTGTGCCGGAAATAAGAGGCTCCATCTACTTTAGTACTTTTTATACTGGCACGAGCAAGAGGAGTACCTGAAAGAAGAGTAAAAGTGAGAAATGATGATGATGATGACAGACATGTATTTTAAAGTTTGTAAAATAATTTACATCGTCTCATTTTAACTTTATATAACTTTATAACAATCCGCAACTGGATTTATTACAAGAGAAATGAACATGTATGTGGAACTCCAGGTATAGGGAGTTCACAATTCAAAAAGATCCTTGCATATTTATCCAATTACACCAAAGGGAGGAGGAAGAACAAGAATTTCCTCCTAAAAGGGAGTGATATGGGAGGAGGAAAGATCAGTATGGGTGGGGGGCGGGGGGAGAGACTAATTTCCTTCCAAAGAGAAATCATGAATAAGTAAGGTGGCAAAAGCAGCATTTTCCCTTGGGGACTGCTAGACTATGAAGATATCTTATCTACAAGGTGCTTATCTAAGATGCTTATCTACAAGGGTTCTAGCTGTGTGGTTTCTCAGTCTGGTATAAACTGACTGGTATCTGTCCTGATCCCCAAAGACACACACGGAGTCTAGTTTGGGGTACAAATAACAAATTACGTCAGCTGTGGGGTAGGGCATTCATCCTTGACACATCCAGGGCCTGCTGTGTACTCCGGGTCCACTGTTTCCAGAAAATATGGTGACTCAAGAAGACAAGGTCAGAGGACCCTTTACCAGTGCTATGGGCATTATTACTCCTATTTTATAGATTAAGAAATTGAGGCTCGGAGAATTTTCATGACTTGCCCATCATCATAGATCTATTATATTTCAGAGTGAACACTGAAGACAGCTCTTATTGAATCCAATCTAGTACTCTATCCATTATGCCAAAATGTCTCTAGGCACAAAATTGATGAGGTCAGAAGATGGTAACTGGGAATTCTTCTCTTACCTGAGAACTAAAATGGAGACATCAGGTAGCTTTGAAGAGGTAGTGATATAGTGGATGTGATGAAGGACTTGGAGTCAGGACGTCTTTGATTTGAATAACACTTTTAGAAGCCCTGTTATCATGGACAATTCTCTTGACTTGTGAACCTTAATTTCCTCCTCAGTAGATGGGGATAATAATACCTGGACCTATCTATTACCTAAATAGCAAGCTTGTTATGAACCTCAAATGAAATAATGTAGGTGAAGTGCCACATGAACTATGAAGAACTTCCAGGACCATAGAAATATGGGTTATTAATATTACCTCTGAACAGTATAGCTTCCATGACTTTTGGACAACCTAAGAAGAAGCCTGACAAATTCCCATGACATAAGGATAACAGGCACTTTACAGAGAATAAGGTGAAGGCTCAGAAATCATTTACTTTATCTCCTATTAACTCTCAACTTTCTTTCTTCAGAGGAGTCAAACATTCAATTCCACTCCTTCCCCTCACTCTGAACAGATGATTTTTGCCTTTTACTTTACTAAAAATATGAAGGCTATTTGACCTAGGCTCCCCAGAATGCCTTCTTTCACAATAAAAGGCTTTGTAGTTTGTCATCTTCTCTTTCTGTTCATTCTCAAAGGAAAAATAGTTTTCCCTCTTTCCAAAGCAACTCTCCAACTTTTGCCCTTGATCTCATCCTTTCCCACTTCTTCCAAGTCTTTACTTCTTTAAACTTCCCTTTTTTTCTTTTCTTTCTTTTTGCATTTTCAGTTTATCTTTCCATCAGCTATTTTGCTTTCACCTACAAACATAGGTTTCTCCCATCTTCTTTCCTCAAACCTTCTATACACTGTAGCTATTGACCCATCTCTCTCCTTAGTTTCATAGGCAAACATAGAGAATGAGGCTACATTTGTTTCTTCTACTTCTTCCGGTTTTTACTTCTTGAACTCTTGCCACCTGAATTCCATTCCTCCCACCATTCTCCTGAAACTGCTCTCCCTTAACTGTTTAATCCAAGATTATTTCCTCAGTCTTTATTCTCTCTTGACCTCTCTGAAGCATTTAACACTGTTGACAATCTCTTCTTGGTGTACTCACTCTATGTCATTGAACATGACTCATCTTTTCATGGATCATTCTCTCCTCCTTTTCTGACTGCTCCCAAAGTAATGCATTTTTCAAGTTTCTACCCTCAGCTTTAATCTCTCTTTTCTATACATATTCTCAGTGATTTCATCCATTCCCATGACTTGATGTTTATTTTTGCTTAAAAGAGATGAAAGGCATCCACAAAATGATGGGTAGCCACATAACAACATCTCCCCGATGGGCATCCAGTAACACCCTGTGGGGCATTGAAAGGCTCTAGGCAAGACTTCCATAATCTATCCTTGATATTTTGGGAAGGGGCATAGGGTTCCAGTTCCATATTTACAACTACGTATCTCCACCCACATGAACCTTCATAATCAAGCTCAAAAGGAATCATCACATTCTGCATAAAACCTCCTTTTCACTCCTATATTTATGTTAATGGCATCATTCATGGGATCTTGAAACTGGAAAGGACCACATAGCCCATAGAGTTCTTTGGCTGTTTTCAAATTTCACATCTTTATTCATCTGTTAAACTCAACATGATTTCATACAACATGAGGGAAAACTATAATATTTTCTAATTATGTGTAGAATTGTGCAGATGGCTTTTGGAAGACCTTCATTCTCAGCAGCTGAAAAAAGGTAATTTTCTTTTAGAATTCGGGGCCTTCTTTTTTTCATTTTCTGTAATCTACATCAACTGAGTAACTTGTACTGATCAGCTGGATTCAATTTGTTCGAAGGCTCTGGATTGTTCTATCTGTCCCAACTGACATCAGAATTGAACACTGACAGATGCAAGACTAACTCCCAGCTCCATAAACACAAAGACATGAATCAAGTTTGGATGTCTGGTGGCCTGGCTGAGGATCTAAGTAAAAGCATGGTGCTCAGAGCTTGGGGACTCAGCAGCTGCATTTATTCACTTGTGGCTTGTCATCCAATGTTACCATTAAGCAAAAGGAAGAGGAAGCAGGTGAGGGGCACGCTCCCAGAGACTATGTTCCTCCTAAGGGCCAAGCCCATACAGTCCAATCTAACCCTAAATATGAACCCCCTCTACAATAGTTCTAGGAGATACTTCTCTAGCCTTTGCTTTTAGGATGGTAGGGACTTTAAAGGATAACTAATCCAAACATTCTTTTTACAATGAAGAAATCGAGGCCCAGAAGGATTAAACAACTTCCCAAAGGCCACAGAGGTACTCACTGGCAGAGTCAACTGGTCCCCATTGAGGCTTGAGGGGATTTAGGGGAACCCTTTAGGGTCTAATGCACAAGTTATGCCTGTCTCGATTGTCCCCATCAAGACGTAGGGGTAGTTGCCCCACCCTTCTCGCTGGCCCCTGCAAGAAGGATGATTAGTGAATGCTGTAGGAGTTTGTAGTACTTCCGTTATCAGCAATACTGTTAGAGAAAACTAGACTAAAGCAAAGCTCATTAATAACCCTTTTGAAGCTGGATTTCTTGTCTGACCAAATCAAGAGCGAACCTGTTAGAGGCTAGAATCCATATCTCCAGTGCCTCCTGTGTATTATCTAACATCCTTCATTTTTAAAGAGGACCATGACATCAGGGAAATGATGTCATGACTTGCAGTTGACTTGGATTTGAGTGAGGGAGGGCTGTGCAAGGTCACCAGTCTCACTTTCTCCTCCAGAGCCATCTGGACCCAGTGACCAGATATTCATCAGGATGACTGGAGATGACCCAGGATGCAAGGACACCAGTCTCACTTTCTCCTCCAGAGCCATCTGGACCCAGTGACCCGATATTCATCAGGATGACTGGAGATGACCCAGGATGCAACTGGAGACCCTGGCCCTTTTAGGCTCTGGCCTTTTCATGCATTCATTTAGAGTGAGGTAATGTCTATTCAGTGAATAGTCCGCTTTAAGAAGTGAGTCAAGGGATGGCCCCTTTAATTAGAAAAAAAGAAAAAAAATCCAGGTAGGAGGCTAAGACCTGCCCCCCGCCCCCCGCCCCAGGGTTGCAGTTCCAAAGGGAAACAGTTGCCATTGACATATATTCTACCAAAAGCTCAGAACAAAGCAAAAATGATTCTGATACCTGTACTGAATTCTGAATCAAATAAGGTGGTGCCATTGAGAAACTGAAACTCTGTGATGAGAAAAGTCTTGAAGGGTCACTGGATTTAATAAATTACATTGATGTGACACAACAAGATGGAAACTTAGGATTTGTTCCTCTTGAAGAGTTTATTATGGGAGTTTCTAAGTATGGCACTAATGTATCAACATAGCCTAACTCGCATGGGGAGGGAGGGACCAAGATATTATTTCTCACACAAATGTGTTATATTGTCAAAGAGATTCCTGTTCATTTATAAATAAGACTAGATAATCTATGAAGCCTGTTCCAGCTCTAAGAGGTAATAATTCTATAATTCTTCTCATCATCCATGTTTGAAACCCTGAAGTCATCTTTGACTTCATCAACACCCTCGCCACACACCAATAAGGACTATTTCATCCACTGTCCTGTTGATCCAGCTTCCAGAATCTAATTCCTGCCACCGTCACTGTAGTTCTGGACAGGTTATCTTTTGCCCAGAGTTTCTGTAATGACTTCTTAAACTATTTCTCTTGCCTGTCTCCCTTCTCCAAATCATCTTATACAACATTCCTCAATATAGTGTTTAAAGTGAGAAGCAGGCTCTCCCTTTCCAGTCTTATTTCACCCTGTTGCCTTTTACACATCCTATGATCTAGTCAAATTGGTGCTGATCAAATACATTTAATGTTCTCCTTCTATCTTTGATCATATTATGTTCCTCCCACCAATCAGTCAAGAAGGAGCTTACATTCTACTGGGAGAAACAACTTGTATGAATATAAATATGTACAAAATAAATTCAAAGTAGTTAAATGCAAAGTAATTGAGGGGGGAGGCACAGTTAAAATACTGTTCATCCTCTGGCTTAAATTTCACCTCCTTCATAAAATGATCTCTGGTTCTGTCTACCCCAAATTAAATGGTCCCTTTTTCTTCTGAAGTACCCGAGCACTTTTTGCCTCTCTAATACATTATCCTACTTCACGTTAGTGAGCTCATCTCATCTCCAATGGGTTGCCAGTACCTTGAAGCCAAGGACCACGTCTTACTCATCCTACTATTCCTCTCAGTGTTTTGCACACGGAAAGTATCTATAAATGATCAATGAATGAATGAGTGGATAGATGGAGGGATGGACAGGTGGATGGATAAACATCTATCATGTTGCTTGTCACATAGTATGTACTTAATAGATGTTAATTGGTTGTTGATGATCGATAAATGAATAAATGTTTTCTCTCTATCTTCCCACTCTTTCTCCAGGGTAAATTCCCAATGGTTATTTATCAACCTAACTATCTAATCTAATCCATGGAATAACAGTTTTTCACCAATTCAATAAGGTAGAAAAACTTGTCCATTAGGCAGTTTCCCTAGTAGGAACTGGGAGGAAAGCCCTGGGAAAGTGACTTTATTCATCATTAGGAACTGGCCTATCATGTCATATCATATTGTAAATTACTTTGGTTGTTTACTCAAGTGAAACAAATGACTTTAGGACCTCATTGGCCTAGGAGTGGACATGGTTTCAATATCTTTTTCTAAAATACTCTTTCTATTGGGGTCTTCATAATCCTATAAATATGGGAGGGTATATAGTCTTAAAGGACTAATATATGTTAGGACCTAATTTGTAGGTGGAATTTAGATTCTATTATTAGCCCCGATATAGTATTTTTCTCAGTGTCTGCTGAGAACATTTTCTCGATGTCCTGCATCCATTTTTATCATCTTTGAATCATTTTCACTTAGGAGATATTAAATCCCTATGGTGCTACCCACCTGCCTACCCCCACATTATTCTGTTTCCTTTTAGCTTTTCGCCCAATGTCTCTCAAAAGATAAGATTTTTTCATTGAAGTTTAGGAGAATAAAAAAGCACTATGTGATTCAACTCACCCACAGAGGAGATGTCAACACAGTGTTCATCACTTGAGTCACGAGTCATGGCCTCAGTACGGCTCCTTTTGATGGTTGCCCTTCGGAGCACTACATTCAAAGGAAAGAGAAATCTACTAAGTCACCATGCAGTATAATTAAAATATCCTGTCCAAATTCAAACCTTTATATCACCAAAAACTCTAATTAACACATGTCCAATTCTTCCTATCCTTACACATGAGATTTTAGCTTACTATTCTCTAACATGAGATAATGTCTGTTTCCACTCCTGAAGCAGGCTATCATCTACCATCTTTCCTGAGGCAACTATGAGTATAAGGCAAGGAATACAAAACTAAGATGTCTAGAGAAAAAGAAATCCTTTATTCCTTGCCCATCATTCTAGAATCTCAGCTCTCTAAAACTTAATTTATATATAACAAGCATAGTAGTATCAGTGATCTATTCATCTTCAGTACCTCATGATCAATACCAGTCACTTGGCCTGAATTGATCAAAAGGCAATCTGCACTGACTGTTAAAAGGCAGCCTCAACCTGTGCCATGTTGCAATAGCCTGCTCATTTTGCATGCTCATTACATAGTCTGGGCTTTAGTCCTAGTGCTTCTGATACATCACACCCTCTGGAATAGAATATCTCCCGGATTCAATTCTCGGTGCTTCATGTAGCTTGCAGATTTTCCTGTGAATCAATTCCCTTCATTCTAGAACACCATGGACTGTATGACAGAAAAGCTTTCTCTCTGAAGTCCTAGCATACATATCTTCCTTTGATTTTTTTTCTTTTTCTTTTTGATCAAGAGCCTTTGCAATTGGATAAAAAAGAATAAATGCAATACCCTGATTTGAGCATTTCCTTACCTTCCAAAGCTGATGTTCCAGAATTTTTGTTTTCTTCAGCCAGCATCACTTCCTCTATGTGAAAACAAATGGTTTAGCAAATTATCTCTAAATGCAGTCATTTTGCAAAACGAAAACCCATTAGGAACAGCTACACAATAGAGAAAGAGTAATAAGCTACAGTCATCAGAAAGAGAGGGAGCATAAAAGCAAACATGCCTAAAAGGTGAAAGTAAGATGACAAAAAAGAAAAAGTTATAAATGGAGGATTGTGGAGAATGCCAGGAAAGACACAGTTATGTGCATGACCTCTATTTCATTCAAGGTGGATATAAGTGAAGACTTAATTACTCAAAGGGCTTTTATAAGAATAAAAGAACCCTTTCCCACAATTGAATTTCCACTAAGTTTCCTATCTTTTCTACTTTCTTGAAATTAACTGTCAGGTATTTGCTTCCATAGCTCATAAAGTCTCTTGGTTCATTTATATAATTGTAATTTTCTCACATTTGTCCAGGAGATAAGACAATATTCTGGGTTTCCAGGCACCACTCCGTTCTTGCCATATCCATCCAACTTCTCCTTGGAGAGAGAGTGAGACATTTACCCCATGGGTTGGCTGAAGAATCCCATAGGGAAAAGGAGGGCTCAGACCTCCTCCATGTATTGCCACAGTAGTAACCATCTCTCTAGCAGAAAATCACAATTAGTGGGGCAATCTGAAACTTAGAACTAAGTTTAACAGATTCCCTATGGGAAATTTTGATGCAAAGATTCCCCTTTGGTCATGCCTAAGAATAATCCTGGATATCATAATGTATCCAACCTTGGTCTACTTGAAAATATTTAAAATGAACCTTGTCTACATTCTATTTAAATAACCAAATTAGTCTTCAAAAAATCATTTGGTCCTTCCACCATTCTCCTCAAGCTACCATCCTGTACCTTTCCTTCATTCCTCAGACAAATTCCTAGAAAAAAAATTATCTACACTTATTGTTTCCATTTCTTTTCCTCTTACTCATTTCTGAACCTTTTACAATCTGGCTCTTGGCCTCCCTCATTACTCCAATGAAACCACACTTATTGATCAAGTCTGATGGCTCTTACTCAGTCCTCCCTTTTTGACATCACTGGCTCATTTGACACTGTTCACCATCTCCTCTTCTTAGACGCATTCCCCTCTCTGGGTTTTCTAGACACTGCTCTTTTCTTGGCTCTCCTCCTATCTATCTGACCTTTCCTTCTTGTTCTCCTTTATTAGATGATCACCCATATCATAATCCCTAACTGTAGGTATACCTCTGGGACCTTTGTCCTAGGTCTTCTTCTCATGTCTCTCTTATGCTTTGTTTTGATGATCTCAGCAGCCTCCATTGGGTTCAATTATCATCTCTATTCCAATTGACTCGATTCTATCTATTCGGCCCTGGTGTCTCCCCTGAGCTTGTCATGACCCTTAAACTACCTTCTGAACATTAGAGACTGGATATCACATAAGAATCTCAAACTCAACATGTCCAAAACTGAAATCCTTATCTTTTTCCCCAAACCTAGTCCTCTTCTGAATTATCCTATTTCTGTCAAGTACACCTATGAACTTCCATGTACAAATTTGCAATCTCAATGTCATCCATGACTCCTATCATACTCTCTCATCCTATGTATTCACTCAGTTGTTACGTCATGTCACCTCCACCTGTAAAACATTTCCCACATTTACCTTCTTCTTTCCATTAATACAACCACTACCTGGTTCAGTTCTCACCTAGACTACTACAATAGGCTCTGAACTGGTCCCTCTACCTTAAGTGTCTTCTGATTCTAACATACCATCCACACAACTGCCAAAGTGATTTCCCCAAATCTCGAGTCTTGCTATATCCCTCCCTCACTCAACAAAATTCAGTATGTCTCCATTAGCTTTAAGATAAAATACAAATTTTTCTGTTTAGCATTTAAAGTCCTTCATAGCCTGGTTCCACCCTACCTTTCTAGCTCTATTACATGTTCTTCTACTGCTGTTTCCCACCATTGCCTTCCTGACTCCATGCCTTTTGTATTGTCTACCCCTGATGCCTGGAATGCCCTCCCTCCTCACTTCCATCTCCCAGAATCCATAAATTAAGACAGAGCTCAGTTGTTAGCTTTCTACATGAACCTTTCTCCCTCCTTATACTACCCTGAATCTATTTTGTATATATCTGTATGGATACATATTGTTTCCCATAGCTAAAATGCAAGCTGTTCAGGGAAAGAGACTGTTACATTCATTCAAGATGCATTCATTCATGTATGTCTGGGCCTAGAATGGACGATATGTGGCACAAATACAATAGATGATTCTTTCCATTCTTCATATACGACTTTCCATCTTTGGGGGAGTCTGATGTTTCTCTGTCCCTTTGCCCTGACCATTATCTCCCAGGTTCATAGAATCCTTCTTATCCTTGAAGGCAGAGTTTATACACCACCTTCTACAAGAAATCTTTCCTGATCCAACCCCTAACCTCAACCGCTAGCATGTCTTTCTTCCCTAACCACCTTGTATTTAACTACAATGTATTTGCTTTGTGTTTATTATAGTATAAACACAGAGTATATATGTAAATATCAATATGCCTATTGTCTTCCCTAATTAAAAAAAAAAAAACTTCTTTAGGTTAAGGGCTATTTCTTTATTTGTTTTTGTATATCCTAGTGCCTAGCATAAAGTTCCCAGCACCAAGATAAAGCCAGGAATACAGTCGCTATTTAATAAATGCTTGCGGATAGACCAAGAATGCCTCTTAAGTTACTGATTAATAGTCTTACTTACAAAAGATGTCAACAAAAATCTGGTGGGTTCCTAAAATCATAGAATCACATATCTAGAGTTCGAAGAGACCTCAGAGATCATCTAATCCAACCCCCTCCTTTTATGGATGAGGAAATGAAGGCCTAGCAAGATTATTAAATGACTTGCCCAAGATCACACAAGTAATAAGCATCAGAAGTGTGATTTGAATTTATATCGCCTACATGGCCAGGGCTCTTTATTTTCTGTTGACTAGCTAGCGAGTATGGCAAAGTTTGACCTATAGCCAATCTAAGGACTCAGCCCAATGGTCATGGTGCTAGAAGAATACTAACCTAGGCTTGCAACTGCCCAAAAGATATATTATAGAACCTATTAAATAGCTTAATTAAAATGTTGATAAACCATAGAAATACTAGTAAGAGAAAGAAGAATTACAACCATAATTCCATCCTGCTAATCTACATGTATATTCTTTATTATCCAGGGAGCAAAATGTGTTATGGTTCTGCTACTCAGACAAAGTAGGTCTGTTATGCTTAGGCATAAGATTGAAAGGCTTTCCTTTTTAAAGCAGAGCCTCCAGCTAAACTCTAAGGCAACTTAAAGGTCAAGAATGATTGACAGGATATCACACACAGTTTAAGAGAGGTTTTAGGGTCACATAATAGATTTAGGGGACATGCTACTGTTATTGCATTATGGTACTTGAAATATTTGTTGCAAGACGATTCATTGCATAATTTTCTGACATTCACCTTTATAGTACTCAGTAAATAGGTGAAGGCTATGTGTGGGCTTTGGGGCAAACAGACAGTGTATGTTGGTTGTCTATTGTCTGAGAAGTGTTCTGTGTGTAAGGAACATCCTCTCTAGTTTAATCTGCCAAGTATTCTTTCTCTGTTTCCTTTCAACCATGCATATATTCCCAGGGAAATGTAACCCATATGTCTCTGATTCGCTCATGTTCACTCATGATGGAAAGGGTGAGAAAGAGCAGTTTGATGTTGGCTTTGTGTTTTTCTTAGAAAGAAGAAAATGTTAGCTTTTGCCAACTGAAAGGAAACTTAAACGACCAAAACTTAGTGGGATTTTAAAGCAAACACCCAAGGAAAAGCATGTTACCTTGGCTTATTCATGCTGGGGCCACCATGGGGTTGAGGGGTGAGATTCCTGTCTCCCTTGAACTCAATGCTTGCATATCTGTCAGATGGGATCCATAGCCAAGGAAACAAGGAATACGTGGAGCATGTAAAGCAACTGCCTAGCTTCATAGACAAATATACTCAATCTAAGAAAAGGACCAGGATACCATTTGCAGAATACGTAAGGAGATTCATTCATATCAGTAGATAAAGAAAAAAAGATGAAGTGAAAGTATAGCCAACCTTCAATTCTTGATGCTAATGGAGTAAGAGACGAGATACAGGTGATTTCAAACAGGAGATAATATTAAAGCAAGTTATACATGGCTTTAGAATGAAATATTTAATTAGACATGTATTGATACATACAAAGAATATGCCCAGTACTGGAAGGTGGCACGATTTAGTGGATAGGGACTTGGAATCAGAGTCAAAGAGCCTGGCTTCATATTCTCCCTCTGGCATTTATTGTCTAACCACGGGTGAGTCATTTTTACATCACTGACCCTCAGTTTCCTCAGCTGTGCAATGGTATTTCTGTGCCCATCAAATAAACACGATCCCTGCCCCTTGGAGTTGTTGTGAGATTCAAACAAGATGGTGAATGTAAAGCGCTTTGCAAACTTAAAGTATGGTAACCTTAGTTAGAATTATTATTCTCATTACTGCATATAACCATTTCACTTAGCCCAAATACTTTTGTGGCTCAGCTCAAGAGAGTTTTAGAAACTCAAAGCTGGGAGGGACCTAAGAATCCATGAAACCAAATTAATATCTGAAAAAGAATCCTGACTACTTCCTCAACAGGTGGTCATCCAACTTCTGATTGAAGACTTCCAATAAGAGGGAACCCCTACTTCCTGATGCGGCCAACTTTACAAGTTTTTCTTTCTATCAAGTATAAATTTACCCCTCTGTGACTTCCAACAACAGTTCCTTGTTCAGCCCTCTAGAAACAAGCCAAACAAGACTTTTCTGGGACCTAGCTGGTTGCAAGGGAGGCTATTGATAACCTAATTGTGTCTGTTCAAGATCAGCTTTACTACTTAGCCTGAATATTTTTTCTTCAACAGACTAAGAAAGCTCAAATATCAACAAATATTCAATTGAAATGGCTCACTCTAAAGTCACCCATGATATACTATTCATTGACTAGATGGCCTTTTGTAAAAGTCCTCATCTTCCTTGACCAGGAGATAGCATTTTAAAATATTTGACTTGCCCTTTCTTTCAGAAACTCTCTCCTTGATTGGTTTCACTACCACACAACACTCCTCCCCCTCCTCCTCTTTATCATCTGAGCCCCTAAATGTTACCATTCTCCCAGGTTCTGTCCTTGACTATCTTTTCTTGCTATGTTCTCTCTTTTAGAGATTTCACCCTTTCTTTCGGCTTCATCGCTCTGCTCTAGCTAAATGACTGACTCCCAGAGCTAGGCCTGTCCTTTCACTTGTGTTCCAAACCTAAACTTGTAGTTACGAATTCGAATAACAGGGGAGCATAATTTTCCAGCTTGAGTCATGTCATTCCCCTGTTTAAAACCCTTTAGTAGCTTCCCATCACATACAAAAATAAGAGCAAACCCTTTTTGTCTCTCTTTCTAGCTGTTATAAACTCTGTCCTTGGCTCATTTGTCAAACATCAGCTCCCACTATTCTCTTCTTATACCCCATAATCCAACTATCACCATGCCCCAAACACGTACCATGTTTTTCCATTTCTGTGCTTTCTGCCTGGAATGTCTCTTTCTCCCATTTCTGCCCATTACAATCATTGCCATCCTTAAAGGCCTAAGCATACACTACCTCCTTCAGGAAGCCTTTAATAACACCCTCAGACAGAACCAAATTCTTTTTACTCAATATTCCAATAGCGTTTCATTTAGAACTCTCTTATAATTATTTCTGCCTTATAGAGTTGTTTGTGGACATCTTCTCTATTACATTATAAGCTCCTTGAAGGCAACGATTATGTCTTATTTATCTTTGTATGTGAAATACAGCAAAATGCAGTGATTTTCACACAGTTGGAAACAAGTCAATGTCTAATGAATGAAAATGAATTACTCTGAGAGGAAGCAACAATTCTGTATTACTTCTTTTCTCCAGTAACATAGAGAGTTGATAATTGGCTGTCATGTGGCTTATTTTTCTTTTTTTTTTCTTTTTTAGAAACCTAGCATTTTCTCACGAAGATAACACAGAATATCATAGAAGCTCAATCTTAAAAATCAAAAGGGAACCAAGTTTATGCTGGCTTATAAAGAGAGATGGCTTTCATCATAATGATCTGAGTGTTGGTTCAATCAGAAATTGGTGAGTTAATGTGTTAATACAGACATCGTGAGGCTTAGCCACTTCCCCAATACCTGGACAATTTTTCTGCTGCTAGGCCACTAGATGGAACAGAACATAGATGGGGTAAGATATAAAAGTTCTGTAGAATCTTGAAAATCTCACTCCTGTTTTCTCCCCTATCCCTTAGCTTCTGGGTCTGGGCCAGAACCAAGTTCAACACCCCCTGAAAAGTTTAGGGAAGCAAACATGAAGACAGAGCCACCAAGCTTATAATAAAGAAACAGTCATGGTTCCAGGGAGCCTAAAGAGATAATATCCAGCATTTGATAGTTTCCTGCAGCTCAAGGATGTGTTGACTTCGGAAGACAAAGCAGTAGGGATCTCACTGATATGAATGTGACCTTTTAAACTCTGAATTTCTTTAATGCAATAATTTATACTGCCTTAGACTATGAGCTCCATGAGGGCAGCAAGCTTATCTTACCTAAACTTCCTATCTCTTTAAAGCCTAATACTATAGGGTGTCCCTAAAGTCTGGACACATAGGAAATCTCATTGACATCTCATTAACCATTTTACCAAGACTCTGTTGTTCAGCGACTTCTCTTTCTGGGGTATGCTAAAGGAGAAGGTGTACTCAATGAAAATCACAGATGCAACACTTGATTGAATGCATAGAGTGAATGTGCTAAAATTGATGGCAATGTGGAGTTATTGCATCGAGTTCATGTGAATCTTGTAAAGCGCGACAATCTTTGCATCACAAAATCATACTGAAGATTTTGTTTGTTAATATTCCAATTAAATAAATTTTTTTTATTTTTTTCATCAAAATTTTCAATCAAAATTTCATCAAAATTTTATTCATTTCATTTCTTGAAAACATGCATTTTTGTCTATGTGTCCAGACTTTAGGAACACCCTGCATATTCTGCAAATAGAAAGTAAGTAATAGTGATTTGGTAAAACCTTCCAAATTTCTTCCATTGGTGCTTACCTGCTTTGTCTATCCAGGCTCGATATCCATTCAATTCCCGTTCAATTTGTTGTTGTCTACGCAGTTTCATAAAGGCTCTACGGTTCTCCACTCTCTCTCTTTCTTTGGCAAATTCCCTGTGAACAAGGAAGTTAAGATGGGTTTATAAGTTAGGGAAGATTACTGAGAGGAATGGTTGAAGTGGTGGAAGGAGGAAGAAGATGCTGAGCGGGTATATTTGAACATGTCTTGCTCCCATTTGAAGTACTTTCTCATCCCCTTTCCTACAAGCTCTTTTTTTAAACTTATACATTTTGACCATGATAAATACGTAAATTAACTACAAAAGACGTATGAAGGAAAACATTATTTGCATTCAAAGAAAGAACTGACAAATAGATGTATAGAATGATTTTACATATATGTCTCTGTGTGTACATGTATGTGTGTATCTATATGTGTGTGAGTAGATGAGTGTATGCGTATGTGTTTACTAGTAGCCGTGTCTGGGGGGAAGTAAAAAGAAGTTCATGATAACTTTATCATATATGTAAAATAGCAGGTTGTACCTAACAGATTTGCAGTTTCATGTGTGATCATCATTTTTATTATACTGTTATGTAAATTCTTATTTTATTCCATAAATTAAAAATAAATAAATCAAAATTTAAAAAATAACAGCCTATGTCTCCACTAAGATTATGCTCAACTGATAGATGAGTATAATCTTCCTAACATATAACTTTGGTCCTTGTTTAAAAAACACTCACTAAGGGTGCCCTGCTTGATTAATCCCATTTCACTTTGGTCACTCCTCTTTCTGTCCTCTCAGCACTAATATATTCTATTTAAATTACAGCAATCAGAGCTTTCATATTTACTTTTTTTGTGATCACCCAGTACTTAATATAGTGCATGGAACACAGTCAATACTTAATAAATGCTTGTAGACTGATTATTTTTCTTGTTTAAAGACTGCATTTTCCTAAATAGATGTTTAGCTCTTTTAAGGCAAGAGGTACATCTTTTGTACAGTTGAACAATCTCTACACATAGCGGATGTTCAAAAATTGGCCCAGGGAGGTCACATGAGGAAAAGATATCAAAGTGTCCAATCTGCAAGGGACAAATCAACATTCTACACTACTCCAAAGGTATCTGATTATGTATGAAAGAGTGAGAGAGAGTAAGAAATCAGGTATGCCACCAAATGAGTCAGCTGGCCCAAGGTCGCTCATCTTCCTGCCCACCATATATTTCACTATGTTCATCCCCACCAAGGTAGAGTAGATAGAACCATTTGCTCCCCAGGACATGGTTAAGTGCCTGACAGTGAGAATGAATTATTTAGAAGAAATTTGTTCCACTGAATCTTGACTTTATGTTGAAAGGAATCTACTAGAGGTACAATAAAGATGGAGGAGTAAAAAAAGGGCGGGGAATGAGCAGTGGTATGCTGATATTTAACAACCAGCTCTCCAGGGTGAAAAAATGTCACCATGATGGACTTTTAAGTTTAAGTTGTATTGTTAACATTTTCACTATCACTTTATTAAGTCTGGGCAATCAACAAAACAATAAATCAAGTCCATGATTTGTAGCATTTGCTGATTTCCAAGGTGTTAATGATGTCACTGAAAATTTAACAATGGTTGGTTGGTTTGAGTTGGCTTTAGCACACCTCTGGGAATAAGGGAGATGATGGGAGAATGGGGCTGTGATAAGTATGTAGAAAAGACAAGAGATGCTCTAGGCCCCAAGAAAAAAAGCCAACCTTCCCTCAGAATAGGAAAGAAAAAGTTAGGAGTGTGGGTGTGAGGGGGTGCCATGACAAGATTCACTATGGAGAATCCTCTTTTTTCTCATTTTTAAAAATGAATACTACAATTATAAAGCTGACACACTTGTGTAATATGGAAAATAGTGACAAATACGCAGGATGATCCCAGAGAACAGTGCTATGTGACCATGCTATGTGGAAACAGGTTTTGCATGACTTCACATGTATACTCCATATTATATTTCTTGCCTTCTCAAGGAAGAGGGGTGGGGTGGGAAGGAAGGAGAGAATTTGAAATTCCAAATTCCAAATTTCCAAAAAAATGTTAAAATTTTTAAATGTAATTGAGAACTATTTAATTAAATAAATAAATACATATTTAAAAAGAAAAGAAATGGGCAATATCCTTAATAAATATATTTGCCTTACGAACTCACTACCCAGAAAGAAAAAAATAAACAAAAGCAAAAACAAAAGAATACAACATGGTGTGGTGGAAAAAGAATCAGATGTTTTGAAGTTAAAAAGAAATACACCTACTTTCAAATCTCGACTCTGTCATTTTAACTATCTCTGTAGCCTAAGACAAGTCAATTTATTTCCTTTGGCCTCAGATTTCTCATGCATATAACAAGAAGACTGATTTAGAAAAAAATCAATCCAATTGATCCACAATCAATACGCATTTATTTAGCACTTGCTGTATGCCAAATACTACCATGAATCCTGTGGTTAAAATGACAAAAAATCAAAGTCTCCTACTCTTAAGGAGTTTATAGTCTATTGAGGAAGACAACAAGTACATACATATGTATGTAAAATAAATATCAACAAAATAAATCCAAGAAAGTTAGGCAGGGAAGACATTAGCAGCTGGGGACAAGGGATAGGAAAAGGCATCTAAAGTAAAAATGGAGGTAGTGTTTGAGCTGTGCCTGCCTTCAAGAAAGAGAGGGAAATCAGGAGCCAGAAGCGAGGAGGGAGTGCATGTGACGTAGGGCACAAGCAGGACAAGAAGAGATGGAACACCTTGTGTGAGAAACAAAGAGAAGGTCATTTTGCAGGGCTGTAGAGCACAGAAAGGGAAATAATATGTAAGCTGAAAATAAAAGTTGGGGAGACGATGTGAAGAGCTTTAAAACCCAAATCAAAAAAAAAATGTATATATGATCCTAGGTTTCGCAGGGAGCCAATGGAGTTTATTGAGGAGGAGAGTGACATGGTAAGATTTGCATTTAAGGAAATAATTTTGATAAATTTGTGGAGAATGGATTAGAGACTGGAGAGGATATAGTTTGAATTATGGTGGTGGCTATGTAAGGAGAGGGAAAGGTCAGATATTTACAGAGGTAGAATGGCAAGATTTGGCAAATGGCTGGATATGTTGGGTGAGGTGGAGATAGGAGTAGATGAAAATGCTAAGGATATGCATCTGGGATACTAGAAGAATGTGGTGCCTTTACAAAAAAAACAAGGAAGTTTGGAAAAGGGGGTAAGTTTTCGGGAAAGATAACAAGTCCTGTTTTCAGAACATTGAGTTAAAGATGTCTTGGGGGCATCTAATTTAAAATGTCCAAAAGGTAGTTGTTGTGAGGGAAATGAAACTCATGGGACAGACTGGAGCTGGATCCATAGATCTAGGATTTATCTATATAGAAAGGAAAATTAAATCCGTGGAATTTCATGAGGAGAGAGGGAGAGACAGACAGACAGACAGACAGAGAGAGAGAGAGAGAGAGAGAGAGAGAGAGAGAGAGAGAGAGAAAAGAAGAAGAAGAAGAAGAAGAAGAAGAAGAAGAAGAAGAAGAAGAAGAAGAAGAAGAAGAAGAAGAAGAGAAAGAAGGGGAAGAGGAAGAAGGGGAAGAGGAAGAAGAAGAAGGAGAAGAAGAGGAGGAGGAGAAGCAGAAGAAGAGGAGGAGGAAAAGGAAGAAAGAGGAGAAGGAGGAAGAAAAAGTCCAGGAATACTATGGTCAGTGAGCACAATAGAAAGGTCAGACATGTATGATCAGAACCAGGGAAGATTACTGTCATGAAAACCCAGAGAGAAGAGAAAATTCAGGAGGAGGTGCTTAACATTGTTAAATTCAGCAGAAAGGTCAAGAAGGTTGCAGACTGAGAAAACACCATCATATTTGGCAATTAAGATCATTGCTGACTTTGGAGAGAACAGTTTCAGTTGAGTAATGAGCTCAGAAACAATGTTATACCAAGCAGGCAAAATGGGAAGGATATCTAATATTGTGAGCCCTGTTATATTCCCATCAAACATTTCTCTTGAGCTACCTACCACATCTCACAATGAGAACTTGTCCTATGACATGGAGATGAGAGGCTAGATTAGATCACCAGCCCTGAACCACAGCTGTGGCTGCCCCTTTTTAGGCTGCCAGCTTGAAGCAGAAGAGGATCTGACATCTAATTAGGGCTCTTTAGCTCTGAATTCCTGCTGCTTCCCTTCCCTTGCTCCATACACCTCTGTATTTGTGCTCTCCTTTTGTCTCAGAGTTTGAAAGTCAAAGCCATTGTGCATCATTGAATTAGTATGACTTTCCCTCAACAGCTACAGCTCACTTCATCTAATCAAACTCTTTCGAGACTGTAATGGGAAATGTGGAACAGTGAGGTGGAAAGGGAGTACAGGTAAGTAGGAAGCCTTCTGTGCTACAAAGCTGTTAATGTCATTGGGCATACTGGTGGCAATAATAATCCTACTCATTATTTTAAAAATAGTCAAAAGCTTTCAAAGCACTTTAAATACATTGTCTCACTTGAGCCTCACAAAAACCTGAGGTAGGTACTATGGGTATTATCTCCATTTTACAGACAAGAAAACAGCCTCAAAAAGTGATTTGCACAAGGTCCTGTGTCTCCTAAATGTCAGATGCTGAATTTGAGTCCAGGTCTTCTAAATCTCAAGTCTACCTACTATTTAATACATTAAACAACATTACTATTGTGATAGTTAATAAATGGTTGAATTCACATTTGGGATCCCAAACCAGAAATGCATCATTGAGTATATGAAAATGAAATACATTGGAGCTCACCTTTCAAACCTCCAAGAAGGTTTAATTACAAATCAAGATTGGGAGAGTGAAGTATAATGATGCATATTTTTACTCAAAGGATTTTCTTATCACTCTTGGCAAGGGGCAAATTAAAATCATTTTGTGCAATGCAGAGGTCTGATAGGTCAAGAATCTGGCCATATTTCTGAATCCTAGTCCAATCAGAAAATTGGTACTGACTTTGTGTCCCAATCATAATCCTGTTTCCTGATATAAGTATGCACTTTGTAGTTACCATGTGCAGGGAACTACCTTCATGAACATGAGAGAGTAAAGGAATATAGACATTATGCATTACAGATTCCTGTTGTACCAATTTTTGGTTCAGTATGATCGTGAAGAACAGGAGCACCAAGGAACCAGGCAAAGTAGGATAAGCTATGAAGAGGTCAATTTCCCTTCACTCAATCTATGGATTCAGTAAGGAGAGCATGAATTGAATTTAATAGGGGTAAATGGAGAATCCTAATTTGGAGTTTATAAAATCATCTGAGCACCTGTGCAAGTATTTGCTGTGAGAGGAACAGGCAGATAGTTCTGGCCTTGCCAGACCATGGTGGTGGAGGTGGGGTGCAGAAAAGGGACCAGACAGAATTAGTCACTTTAGATGGACACCCTAACACATTGAATCCCATGAGGCCTTCTGAGGCCTCACTCCTCACAGGTATAGGCTGAGGAAGCAGATGTTGGAAGCATCATTCCTAATTCCAAACATTTGCTTAATAAAGATGGCATAGAAGGGCTTAGAACTCAAAGAGAATTTGATAGAAAAGCTACACGAAAAGTTCTTGAGTGTCAAATTTTCTCTCCCTGCCTCTCCGCCCCTCCCCTTCAAGACAGCAAGCATTCCGATATAGGCTCCACACATACCTTGGCACCAAATCTATTTACACAATAGTCAGGGTGTAAAGAAGAATTAGAACCAATGGAATGAATCATGAGAAAGAAGAAACAAAACCAAAAAAGAACGAAAAAAATGAGAACAAATAGTTTGTCTCAATCTACTTTCAAACTCGGTAATTCTTTCTCTGGATGTGGACAGCCTTTACCATCATGAGTTCTTTGGAGCTCTTTGAACCTTGTATTGCCGAGAAGAGCTAAGTCTATCAAACTTAGTCATCACAGATACCATATGTCTGCAACCATGTATAATGTTCTCCTGGTTCTGCTCCCCTCACTCAGCATCAGATCACATAAGTCTTTCCAGGTTATTATGAAGTCCATCTGCTCCTCATTTCTTATAGCACAATAGCATTCCATTACATTCATATACTACAACTTGTTTAGCCATTCACCAGTTGATGGGCATCCCCTTGATTTCCAGTTCTTTGCCATCACAAAAAGAATTGCTATAAATATTTTTGTATGTATTTGTCCATTTCCCATTTCTATGATCTCTTTGGGATACAGCCCTAGCTGGGTCAAAAGGTATGCACTTTTTTATAGCCCTTTGGGCATAGTTCCAAATTGCTCTCTAGAACGTCAGGCAGATTTCTTTGGCAAGAACAAGCTTCTAATAGTGGCTTCCACCTGAAGAGTATAGAGACAATCTGCACCAGTTGGGCAAGAAGCTGAGAAGTGAGCTTAGTCTTTTCTTCACCAACAGAACTAAAAATAAAGTGAACGAGGAATGAGTGGCTCAATAAATACACAGAAATGGATTACATCCCAGCTGGTAACAAAGCAACCACGTTCACTATCAGCCTGGACACAGAGCCCTTGGGGCATTTTCCCTACACTATGGAGTCTCCTTTCTTGAGGATCATCAAGAAAGACGTAATGATACTGATCTCCGTGACAACGAAGTCAACGTGTTGACCTCCAATAAGTACTGAATCCTGAAGTTTTTGGGGTGGCAATGGCATAATTCAAAGTAAACATCATGTGGCAGGAAGAGTTGGGGCAATTTAAGTACCTGGGGGAATACTTAGACAATAATGAGAGTGCCTAAGAGGAAAAGAAAAAATCTGAAGTGGATGATGAATGACTGGAAAATACAGAGGGCTTAAAATATCCAAGGAGAGACACAGGGTTTCTCTCTCCAGTAAAAGCCACTCAGAACTCACCTCCACTCTGTAAGGGAAAAGGTTAAATATTTTGCAGGCTTCTAAAAAGGAAAGAGTTGCAGGGCCTATATGAATCTATTTACATATGGAATAAAACATTTTGAGGGTGTACTTGGGCCCTGTGGACATGGGGAAGAACTTGTTTCTTTTCTGAGAAGGCTGGTGAGGGCTCTTTACTTCTACCCCCTTTCTCGAATTTGTGGCCCCTGCTTGAAGCCCTGGAGATTCAGCCTTCAGAGAATAGCATAGGGAATAAATGCATGGAGGCCACAGCTGTCCTGAGGTACAGGGTTCATCCTGGTACTTCTATCCAAGCCCTCTCCTGGCCTCACCTGCCTCTAAAACAACTGTGTTTTAAAATACTGAAATTGAGATTGTAGAAAAATGATATTTTATAGAAAGTAACCCCTATGGGGTACTACTGGGGCAAAACTGCCATAGGGAAGACAAATTTGGGGGTAAAGGGAGGAGACTTAGGACTCTGAGAGAAGCTGAAGCCAAGTGCCCTGGGTTGTATTTCAGTGTATAATAAGATATTTGTCCTAAATATCAATAATATAAATCAAGATAACTCAAATTGAATTGTGAGCGTAAGTAATGGAATTAATGCTTATGAGAGACCAATTTGATATATGAGTCCTAAATTGTAAGCTCTGGCAGGGATCATGTCTTAAGCTTTATCTCCCACAAAAATAACTCATTTACTCAATTACATAACAAAAAAGAAAAATAAAAAAGGACAACAGTTTGAGTGGATTAGAGTCAACAGCAATATAGCAACCTGAAAAAGCTAATGCAACCTTACGTTGTATCAAAAAAGGCAAGAGTATCTAGAACAAGATTGATGATAACTTAGTGTTTATCATGGTGCTTGGCATATAGTAGGCATGTGATAAATGTTTATTGATTGACTGATAATTCCATTGCATCCTGTCCTGGTCAGACCACATTTGGAAAAGGAAAACATCAATGGACTGGAGCACATCCAGAAAAGAGAAACCAGGATGGTGAGAAGACTGGAAACCATGGTAGATTAGGAGAAGTTGGAGAAATGGGAATTTTTAGTCTGAAGAAGGAAAAACTTGAGATATGAGTAGGTTATTTTGAATGGAATTTCTCCTTCTAGTTCTTGATTTTGTTGGTAGCATACAGGAATCCAATTGTTTGTGTGAATTTATATTAGGTGCTATAACTTTACTTATTTTATTCATTTTTCAATTAACTTTTTGGTTGATTCTAGGGTTTTCTAAGCAAATAATCATATCTGAAGAAAGTGATGATTTTGTTTACTCTTTGCCTATTCTTATTCTTTTGATTTCTCATTCTTGTCTTAAAGTTAACATTTCTGGTATTATATTGAATAGTAATGGTGATTAATAGGCAACCTTGCCTTACTGTTATGTTGGAAAGCCTTCTAACTTTTCTCCATTACATATACTGCTTGGTCTTATTTAGATAGTTGTTATTTACTAAGGGGAACAATGGATCAAGTGCTGGACCTGGAGTCAGAAAGAGCTCAGTTCTAAAGTGACCTCAGACACATAACTAGCCATGTGGCCCTGGGCCGGTCACTTAATCTCTGCTTGCTTCAGTTTCCTCAATTACAAAATGGGAATAATAATAGTACCTACCTCCCAAGATTTCTTTCAGGGTCAAAAGAGATATTTGTAAAGTGTTTAGCACAGTACCTGGCGCATAGTAGGTGCTTCATAAATGTTTGTTTCTTTCCTTCCTATATTGAGAGAAACTTTCATGCTTTATTCTTGTGCTTTCTAGAAATTTTAATAAAAATGAATCCTAGATTTTCTCAAAAGTCTTTAGAGCATGTAGTGATATAATCATATCTATGTTATATTTTAATATTTCTTGTGTTGAACTAACCTTGCCTTCCTAGTATAAATGAAACCTTCCATAGGGCATAATAAATTTCTTTAGCTTGTTTACCAATACACAAAAATTTCATATCAACATTCATTAGGGATATTGGTCTGTAGTTTGGCTTCTGTACTTTTTCTCTCCCTGATTTAGGTATCAAGACCACATTTGTAGCATAGAAAGAGATGGTAAGGGTGTCTTCTCTTATTATTACCAACAGTTTACATAATACTGGAATTAATTGTTCTTTGAATGCTTGATAGAATTCATTTATTAATCCATATGATATTGGAGTCTCAAACCTCCCTCCACCCCTGGAGAGTTTCCTTAGGGTTTGTTTGGGGTTTTCTCCCTGATATTAGCTTACTTAAATAGTTGGTTTCTTATATTAATCCGAGTAGTGTATATTTTATAAGTATTCTCTCACTCCCTAAGTTATCAGTTTTGCTGGGATGTAATTGGACAAAATAGTTTTTGATTTCTTTTATTTCCTGTTCCATTGATGTAAGTTCTCTTTTTTAAAGTTTTTGATATAATTTAGTTTTCTTCTCCTTTCAAAGAAAATCAGATTAGCTGTTTATACATTGTATTAGGGTTTTTTTTAATAGCATCTAGTTTTATTAATTCAATCATCAAAATAGTCACTTTTTAAAGTTCTATGCACAACCAAGTGGTATATAAATTCCTTTCTATTCCTCCATTCAGTAATTACCAGAGTGCCATCATCTCTAATTTTTCTAAAATTTTATTCATGTCCTTAACTTCTTCCTTACCTCTTGATTATATTTGTCTAGGTCTAAAAGTTGTAGATTAAGAGCCTCTACTGTTGAGTTTTATTATCTATTTCCCTCTCTAATTCAATTAACTTTTCCTTTAAATGCTTTGATGCTATGCTAGTAGATTCATATATATGTTATCTATGTTGCCTTTCAAACATAATGTAATTTCCCTGATCATATTTTTATCACGACTATATTTACTATAGCCCTGTCTGAAATCATGATTACTATATCTGCTTTTTTGAGTTCAGCTAAAGCATAATATATTGAATTCTAACCCCTCATTTTAATTCAATGTGAATCTTTAGGTTTCAAATGTGTATCTTACAAACAACATATTGTTGGATTGTGCTTTCTAATCCATTCTGCTTTCCTTTTCTTTTTCTATGTGTGTTTATTCAATTCACGCTCATGGTTATGATCGTCAAATGTGTACTTTCCTCCACCCTATCTTCTTGTATTTTTCTTCTTTTTGTTCCCCCACTCTTTTACAAATAAAAAGATAGTGAAAGAAAGGTAGCTTGGTTCACACTTTTGATCTATAAATGAAATGGTCTGTTTCTCCTCTATTGTTATACTTCTTTTCTCTTTGAAGTACCCCTGATCTCAGGTTTTTACTATTTCTCCTTTCCTTTTAATCCTTTCTTCATTTGCTTCTCTCCCACTCTTTTGCTTATGATTATTCCCTTACCCAGCCTGCCATGCCAGTTAGATCCCTCACCCTCCCTCCTTTGTCCCTGTCCCTTCTCTTTCCATTTTAAGTTTAATGTATTTCTATACTGAAAAATCTTTGTGTGGGTGGGTGTGTAATTGTGCTTAATCTTCCTTTATTTAGTTCAGATGAAAATGTGGTTCAGAGAAGGGAGGTTTTGTGTAGGCCAAGGGAACTTAAACTTTTTGTGTCATAGACCCTCTGGGGAAGCATATGTATCCCTGAATATTATTATTGCCTACATTTAAAATTGAAGGAAATACTAAATTTTGATTAAAGATGAATGAAACTAAAGATGTAATTGAGTCCCCATCCAAGTTCATGGAACCCTTCAGGTCTATCTACTAACCTCTTGGGGTATGTTGACCCTAGGTTATGACCCTCTGAATTACGCTATAATAGAGATTGGGGATGGAGTCATAGACCCTTAGATTTCAATACTCTTCCATTTCTTTACCAAGGTTCAATTCACAACTCCTGATTACTAGAAGCCATTCTTCTTTGGGGCAAGAGGTAAAGCTCCTTTCTCCCTCAGGTCTTTCCATATCTGTTGTGTTTGTGTTTGTCCCCAGTATGCCTCTCTGTTTGATCCTGCTTGGATGTGTTGTTTTCTTCTCTTTGATAACAATGCTCAGTTGGGAGAGGGAGTGAGGAAAGAAAAAGAAAGAGAAGCTCTTTTCTCCTCCTATCCCACTCCACAAATGATTTCTTCTCAGTGGCCCCACTCTAGCTTCCAAACAGGAACCCTCTGATGATGAGCTGTTTCATTCCTAACAGGAGCTCTTACACTCTTAGACCGCAAACCCTTGATGGGTCAATCCATGAAATTCTTTCAGCTGTTTTAAGCCATAATGGGAAGTCGTAGCCAATCAGTTGCTCCTGTTTGACCCAATCACAGAGGTTCACATTTCATAAAAAGATGCCAGGGCATGAACCAGATTGTAGTATATCTTTACATTTTTGTAACTTGATCATGTGTGACTACTTTCTGTGATTATATTAGTTTAGCTGAGGTGGAATCATATCCTTTCTCCCTTATGGTAATAGGGATTTTGTATGTGTGGGAACATGAGAAACACGTACCTATTCCAGCAAATTGTGTAGTCAAACCCCTGTGGTGTCTAGGCCCTAGTGTGCTGGTGGATGGCTGGATGAGATGGAACATGGGCTGGAGGTCTAGGGCCAAATAGATATGGAGGGCTGAGAGAAGTATTGGTCAACTCATTCTTCAATCTAAGCAGTGGCACCCCAGGCCAAGTCCCCAAACCAAGCAGATTGAAATTCTTAAGGGTGGGGCAATGTTGCATCTCTGAAGGTCTAATCTGATGCCACAACAATGGTCCATCAGAAACATCTGCTGGGTCAGTCCAAAGCAACTGAACTTAAAAGCCTGTAGGTGTTACTTTATCATCAACCAAAACAAATTGCTGCAAACTCTGTATTCTGGCTAAGTCTCCAGTTTTGATCCAACTTGCTACTGGTTTTGTTAATGATCACTTGAGTAATAGACTACTGATTGTTTCCTCCCATAGATCCCATTGCTTCACTTTGCCTCGAGTCCTTATTTAACTTGGTACATACTTTCTCACACCGACTGTCTTGCTGTACAGATGTTTCAAAACCTGAGCCTCCTCTAAACCACTATCGAACATCTGGTCTTGTGCTAGAACCACAGTACCATATACTGTGAGACAAGAACCAGTACCACAGAAGATTTCTGCTGCCCAGACTCCGGGACAGAGCCAGGTTGATTAGGGAAGATATGGATTTCAGTACTGGATTTGCAAATTCCCTGATGTTGGGCAAGTCAAAGCCTCTTTGGATTTGTTTCCACACCTGAAGGGTCTGGGGAAATAGAAAGGAGGGACAGCAATGTATATTAAGATGTATTCATGTGAGAAAACACAGCATGTGAGTGCAAACACCGAGCAAAAAGTGGTTTTGTCATCACTGTAAGGTACAGACCACCTGAATGGAAAGACGACTCAGTCCACAAACATTTATTTAGTGCCCTGTGTCCAAGGTACCATGATGGTTCCTTGGCAGGCAAAGAAAAAAAAATGTGACAGTTTCTGCCCCCAAAACATTTCTCTCCAAGGAGAAGGATTTTAATAGCTTAAAACTGAGTAAGATTTGTAACACCGTATATATGCAAAATAAATATAAGGTAATTTTTGGCAGAGAAAGACACTAGCAGCTAAAAGACAATAGCGAAAAAGGCCTTATATATAATGTAGTTCATGACGTGAGCTCTGAAGAAAACTAGAGATTCTAAAAGTTAGAGATAAGGAACAAACTCTAGGAATGGACTTATTTGCAAAAGCGCAGTAACAGGAGACAGCGTCACGTATGAGGAATATTAAGAAAGTTATACTGGTTAGTATGAGGTTAGCATGGCCAAAGAGGTTAGGGCTGGATAAAGAGATCTAAGAATTATAAGCATAGAGATGCTAGCTGAATGCCACTTAATAGAAAGCTGAAGTCACAGAATATAAATGGAGCAAAGTTTAGACTGAAGATAACTATTCTGGAAGTGACAAAAAATTGAAAGCATTGAAGAATCATTTCCAAGGTATTTTGAAGAAGGGAAGATACCAACTGATTGAAAAAAAAATTTCCAGTATTTTTTCATG
>CM053626.1:276555835-276573159 GCA_028646595.1 Phalanger gymnotis
TATAAGCATAGAGATGCTAGCTGAATGCCACTTAATAGAAAGCTGAAGTCACAGAATATAAATGGAGCAAAGTTTAGACTGAAGATAACTATTCTGGAAGTGACAAAAAATTGAAAGCATTGAAGAATCATTTCCAAGGTATTTTGAAGAAGGGAAGATACCAACTGATTGAAAAAAAAATTTCCAGTATTTTTTCATGGTGTTACTATAAAAAAAAAAAAGAACAGCTAGGTGGTGCAATGGATAGAGTGTAGGTCCTAGAGTCAGGAAGACTTATCTTCCTCAGTTCAAATCTGGCCTCAGACACTTACAAGCTATGTGACTCTGGGCAAGACACTTATCTCTATTTCACTCAGTTTCCTCATCTGTAAAATGAGCTGGAGAAGGAAATGGCAAACCACTCCAGTATCTCTGCCAAGAAAATGCCAAATGTGGTCATGAAAAGTCGGACACAACTGAACAACAAAAACTACCAAAAAAGAAAATAAAGCCATCAAGAGGACCTCACCAATTACTGACTTGGAGGACTATTTTCTTATCTAAATATAACCTTTACAAAACTGATCTGTTTAGAATTGAATCAAAGATACCACCGATGAAAACATAAGAAAACAGGATGGCTTGAAGAGTTTTTTTTTTTTAAAGCCCATAGTAACACAAATAACTGAAATGGCATAGAGAACAATAAAGACAAGTGTTTTTTTTTTTTTTGTTGAAGAACATATTTGACTGAGTAGAGGAAAACTCTCCTCCAACAAGGAAACTCTTATAAATATCTGATGATCATACAAGATTCCTTGATAGTTACAACCTCAAGAAACTTTATTCAACAAGTCCGATCATCTGCAAAAAACAAAGCATAAAAAAGGGAGGGGAAAGCCTGCCAAAGATGTTCACCAGTATCATGAAGAAGATTTTTTTGCAGAATACAAATGAAATTTGTTGTTGTTTTTCAGTCATTTCAGTCACGTCAGATTCTCCATGACCCCATTTGGTGGTTTTCTTGGGAGAGATGCTGAAGTGGTTTGCCATTTTCTTCTCCAGCTCATTTTACAGATGAGGAAACTGAGGTAAACAGGGCCAAATGACTTGTCCAGGGTCATATAGTTAGTAAAGTGTCTGAGGTCAGATTTGAACTCAGGAAGGTCAGTCTTCCTGACTCCCAGCCAGACGCTCTCCCCTGTTCCACCTAGCTGCCCCATAAATGGAATGGAGTTTCCCAATAGATGGAAAGGTCCTCCAGATACTGTTTGCAAACTATAAAGATCAGAGATTTCAAGTTAAAGGGGACCTAAGAGACTATCTAATCCAAACTTTTCATTTTACAAACGATTTATTTAGCCAAGCTCATACAGCGAGGGAGCCAAGTTGGGTTACGAACCCAGCTTCTCTGACACGACAGACAGTGATCTTTGTAGAAAGATCCCATGCTGGCTCTTAATACATCATTCCAAAAAAAAAAGATGAAAATACCTAAAGCCCAGACTATCGCATGCAGTTGGAAGGTAGGCTACTGAATCAGTCCATTAGTCCATTCGTAGTCATATATTAGTATCTTGGATAGGCATTGCAGATGGATGATAAATTAGGCCCAAAATTAACTGGGGGGAGAGAGAGTGGGATGAATTCTACTGGGGAAAAAGGGCATTGTGCTTTTCATTTCCCTTCTTGCTCTGTTCCTGACTTTCTGGACTTCAAAGCCATGCCCTCCATGCAGAGTACCGTCATTTCCTCCCCTCCCCCTTTCTTTTTCTGCTCCCTTTTGCGTGTTGTCTCCCCTCATTAAAAATGTAAATTCCTCGAGGGCAAGGATTAAGGGGGGAGACAAGTACATATAAGTATATATACACACATATACTTACATATACACACTTGTATATAAGTATATATGCATATATAAGCAGTATACATAGGACTATATATAACTTAAATATTAATTTAATAAATACAAATATATACAAAGTAGCTAAATATAAGGTAGTTTTAGAGGGAGGACACTAATGGATGATTTTGGGGAAGATGTGGTCAAGAAGGTATGATCTGGTTCCAGTCTTCCTACTCCCCAGAACAGGAGGATTCTTTAACCCTTTCTGTGTCAAAGACCCCTCTGACCATCTGTGCACCTCAGAATAATGTTCTAAAATTTATAAAAATCAAAACAAAAGATTACAAGGCAATATTTGGAAATAAGACATATTCTTATCCAAGTTCATGGAAGTCCTGTAATCTACCCCCAGAGGTCCATAGACCCCAGATCAAGAACTTTTACCCTACAGGAAAGCAGCAGGATAGGGGGGATTTTTTTCAAATACATAGAACTGACATGGCTACAGCATCCTTGTCACTGATGGAGGTTTTCCATCCTCTAAGCCCACACTACTCTGTAAATTATCACACAAGCATGTGGGATGCTTGCTGACACCTATTTTTGATAACATGTTGCTCAGGTTCCTAAGCACCACAAAAGGCATTACTGAATCTGTGTTTCAGCTCTTCTTCTGGGATGATGTGGGGGCCCAGAAGGTAGCACTGGAAAAGAGTGGATTCACAGCGTTTTTGGTTTCAGCACTCCAAGGGAGACAAACAGAGAGTCCCACACATCACAGAGGTATGACAGTTATTTTTATGAATGGCCCAGACATTTCCATGAATGAAGCCTGCAGAGGCAGGTACAATGGCTAAATTTAAATTACAGTGCAGCAGATTTCTGAACTTTGGAGTTGGCCCTGATTTTCAGGTGAGGTTTGAGTGCCTTCACCTCACTACAGTAAATAAGACATCAAGAAAATGATTTCTTTTACATAGAATTTCCCACTTAGAAGCCCCTAGGCCCTGACGTAGCTTTTTTTAAAAAAGGAAGGAAGGAAGGAAGGAAGGAAGGAAGGAAGGAAGGAAGGAAGGAAGGAAGGAAGGAAGGAAGGGAGAAGGGAAGGGAGAAAGAAAAGGAGAAAGGAAGGGAGGGAGGAAGGGAGGGAGGAAGGGAGGAAGGGAGGGAGGATGGGAAGGAGGAAGAGAGGGAAGAAGGGGGGAGAAGGAAAGAGAGAAGGAAGGGCAAGAAGGAGGGAGAGGGGAAGTAAAGGAGGGAGGGAGAAAGGAAGAGAGGAAAGAAGGAAGAAACGAAGGAAGGAAGGAAGGAAGGAAGGAAGGAAGGAAGGAAGGAAGGAAGGAAGGAAGGAAGGAAGGAAGGAAGGAAAGAAGGAAGGAAGGAAGGAAGGAAGAAACAAAGGAAACAAAGAAAGAACTGGAATAACTATGTAACTATGTATGTCATTGTTCAGTTTTAGGGATTTAGAGCCAGTTATGGTCCTGAGGGCAGCTCCTAGAAGTTAATTAAAAACAATAAGTAATGGGGAATCTACTCTGAAAGAACAAATAAATGCTTTATACATCAACTTATCAAAAGACTGGGAAATCAGAGGTAAAGGCAAAACAATTTTATTCATTACATAATTATTAAATGATATGTATGTGTAATTATAGAATATTGGCCTGAAAGGGTCTTTAGGGATCATTTCATACAACATTCCCCCAATATTCTTACCAATAAGGAATCAGAGGTTCAGGGATGTTTCCCTGGGCAATGTCACAAAGTCACATAGCTAGTAAGTGGAGGCACCTAAATTATATGGGGAAATAGAAGTGATTACTCAAGACACACACCTAACCACATTACTTTTAGGAAAGCTCCATAATGAGAGAATTGTGAGGCTTCAGAATAGGTTCCCATATTCATCCTTCTCCTATTTTCTTGACGTATTGCCTCCACCCCAACCTACCCCACCCCCACTCCCTTCACCATCTCAAAATTCTAGTTTCTTTGATCATTGAAATAATTTGCCCTTTCATTTAGATTATCAAATTTATTGGCATATAATTGGGCAAAATAGCTCCTAACAATTGTTTTAATTTTCTCTTCAGTGGTGGTGAATTCACCCCCTTAATTTTCGATACTGGTAATTTGGTTTTCTTCTTTCCTTTTTTAAATCAAATTAACCAATGGTTTATCTATTTTATTGAGTTTTTTTTCATAAAACCAGCTTCTACTTTTATTTATTAACTGAATGGTTTTCTTACTGTCAATTTTATTGATCTCTCCTTTGATTTTCAGGATTTCCAATTTGGTGTTTAACTGTGCTAAAGACAAAATGAGCAAGGCGTGGCTTTCCCTTATTTTACAACCCTACCGCTTGTAGTGCAAGGAAAGCTAATATGCTTAAATTTATTTTTTTTCTCAAGGTAATATCAGGAGGCTGTTTTTCTTTTCTTTTTTATTGCACTGTTTTCCTATTGCTTTGTGTTTGCTACTGCTGCTGACTTTAGAATTTACATTAATGATTTGTATTTTGCACCACCTATACTTCGTGCCAATTTCTGTGAGAGGCACAGGGGTTATTGTCCATTCTTCTTATTTAACTCTCTTCAACTTATTATTCCTCCTTAGTGAGCACCCTCCAAACCCTACCATGTATCTCCCTAGGTAGCTGCCTGTTATGCTGGTATAACTTTGATCCACACTAATAAAGGAGAGTAATTGTTTTGGTTTATCCACATCAAGAGATAATGTAAAAAACATTTACTGCTATATATGATTTTTGGCATCAGATTTACATCTCTAATTTATGTTTTGTTTTAAGTAGTATCAAAATTTATTTATCTGAACCATTAAATTATCTGAACTGAACTCAACTGCTCTGAGAGGGAGAATCTGTCCTAGAAAGATATTTGTGACAGGTAATCCATAAAACAATTAATTAACATAGCAATTAGTAAGAGCTAGTCTGAGATGGATAAATCATAAACATATTTAAGAACTATGTCAGTGTATTGAATGTTTTCATTTATTTTATGAAATCACAGAGGTGACAGAGTATAAAGATATATAGATATAGATATCAAAGGAAAAATTGTCATTGCACTAATATTTTACCAGACTGTTATGAGGAACAAATGAGATAATGACTACAAAGTGCTTTGTATACCACAAACTTCAAAGTGCAATATTAATTGAAGCTGTCATCATCATCATCATTATCCATTTTATGAGCTGCCCTCTCCTGCCAAAAAAAAATAATCACCTGATTGTCAGAAGCCAGGCAATTCTGTTATCTCACCTTGGCCTCTTGCCCCTACCTTGATACTTCAGGGTTACAATACATGAGGGAAAGCATCCCTGGTACCCATATTCATCTACAGCAAGAACACTTCCTGAAGGGCTGGTCATCTTGCCTTTGTCTGCCAGATCTTTTGACTCTTGTTCTGAACCACACACATGCTGACGTGCTTCTTCTTTGCATTCAGTCCACATAGAGCTCTGTTTATAGACTCGGGGGCTCTCCTTGCTGTCATGGTAACTGAGTCAGAGACAAAGCCCGCCAGGATGGGCCAGCCTGTGTGATTCAAAGATCTGTTTACCCACGCTCCTATATGCACTTTCATGCTCAAACACACACACACACACACACACACACACATTAGCAGTAACACAAACACGCTCACACTGGAACACAGTGGCATGCATAGAGAAGTCAACATGTTGCCAGGCACACAGATGGCCAGATAGATCCATAGTCTCATTATTTTTGAGAGGGTTCATATTTCCAGAAGACTTCACAATTTTAAGCCATTGTTTCCCCTTTGGTATGCGTATAAGGTATCTGCTTTGCAGCCAAAGGGATTTAGGTTAGACCTCAGGAAGAATTCTTCACTCTTAGGGACCATGACACACAAAAATGCACAATTCAGGGATTTTTTTAAAAAATCTTCTCTTCTTAAGAGTTTTCTTTTTCAAAAAAGTAAAAAGATCTTTCTGGGATGGTTTGAGTTAATGCCGCCAGAAGGTAGAAAAGGGGAGGTGATGGCTTCTCTGGATTACAATCTTTACCACAGGAAAGCCACCAAACAATCAGCCCTCCAGTGACTAAAAGCTAGCTTCAGATGGCTAAATCCTCAAACTATTTAGGCACTATTTCAATGTTCTGAATATTTTCATTTATTCAATGAAATTGCAAAGGCAGCAAAGGATCAAGTTATAGATAGATATACATATATGTGTGTATAATCTATAGTATACTATGTATAGTATTACAATCTATACATAGTATTTATAGTATCATATACTATACATAGCATATATAATACATAATACGCATATAATATATAATGCATATATATGTGTATATATACAGATATAATATATAACATATAACAACATATAATAAACATAGTATTATATATAAAACACTACTACTAATAAGAATAAGAATAATAGATGACATTTATATAGGGCTTTAAGATTTGCAAAGCTCTTTACCAGTAATATTTCGTTTTATCCTCTTTACAACCCTAGGAGGAAGATGCTATTTTTACCCCCATTTTACAGATGAACAAACTGAAGCAGACAAGGGTTAAGTGAGTTCCTCAGGCCACACAGTTAATAATATGTGTCTCAGGCTGGATTTGAACTCAGAACTCCCTCACTCCAAGTCTAGCACTCTATCCACCGAGCCACTTGGTTGCCCCTGTCATAAAAGAGTAGCTTATAAAATGATTCAGGGAAGGAAAAGAGAAAAGGGAAGAAGTGAGTAGAAGGTCTCCTTCTAGGCACTAATTCTACTGTTGAGTCAATTCAGAGAGGAACAAACAAAAGCTTTAAAAAGGCACATTATTTTCTGGTCACAAATTCACATATTCTGGCTATAAGAATAGAGTTATCTCTTCCACATTGTGGGGGTTAGGGGTATGGCACCCTGGCCATCTGGAATATCCATGTAATACCAATGGAATATCCATCATACCAAAAAAGTCTAAATATTTTCTTTTCCTTTTATGGGGTGTTCACAGCACCTTATTATAAGATTTGGGTGGTTATTATATAATACTATACACACATTTTATGAATTTCTGAGTTTCTAAACTTCTTCCGTGTTGTCTGCTGGCCTTCGTGTGACATCTGCAGCTTCTGCAAAACTCCCCCAAAATTCCCATTTAATTTCTCATGCCAACCAGCAACATATCAAAACCGCGATGAGGAAAATCGCAATGTAGAAGAGATAAGTGTAGCACCATAGCATCCCCAGGCAGCACTCTCTCCACTAAACTTAAGGACCTACCTTCCATCCATCTATTTCTAATGTGCAAATTCTCTTCTTTTGCATTCACACAGCCTTTCCTTTTCAACTCTCAAGGACTTTGGCTCATTTTAATGAATGACTGGTATTACTACAGAAATCCTCCAGAGGTAGCAGGGCAATAACTTATCCGTTCAGCAACACTAATGGCGATACCGTATCATTTTTCCTTTCTTCTCTACTCCATGCTGCAGTGTTGCTATGACAAGAACTTCAATGATGTGGGATTTTGTTTTGTCAGGTCACTGGTAGAGTATTATATTTTTTCCTTCTCAATTTTGTGGTTGTTGTTGTCATGTGTGGGTGAGGGGGATGTGGTATAGGAAGAGGGGACCTGCCAAAGGAATAATAATAGTTAACGACTGATATTTTTATACTCTTAAGGTATATAACATGTTTTATGGGCATTATGCATTATCATCATAACTGTAGGATATTACAACATTATGCCATTTTGCAGATCATGAAAATGAGTCTTAGAAAAGTAAAGTGACATTCCCATAGTTACACACCCAGGAAGTATCACGAATAAGATCCGAACCTGCTGCCAAGACCAGCACTCTTTCCACTACACACAATCCCTTTGGTTAGAGATCAAGCATTTAGCCACAGAGTAGACTGAACGAATAAAGTCATAGGGAACGTTGGATGTGGAAATGGACTAACAAATCTAAATTCCTTATTTTAAGTATGAGGACACTGGGATCTGGAGGTAAATGGATGCATCCAAGACTACACGGCTAGTTAGTGGCCTAAATAAGCCTAGATATTTGCACCTACAGCTCCTCAGCTAGTTCTATTTACACTATATCATGGTGCTTATCTTTGCTGTTGTTTCCTATATAACTTTAAAAGTTTAAAGGGGCAGCATAGCATTCATAACAGATATATCGACACTGGTTTTCCCACCTAACCATACTCATATAAAGAATCCTTAATACCTAAAATCATTGATTCTCTATTGTCTTCTGGGATGTGTCATAGGTTTAGAGAATATTAAAGCTGGAAAGAACCTTTGGATTTATCTTTCTGACTTCTTCACCTTAGAGATTCAGTTCACTCGATTCTATAAACATTTAAGTGCCAACTATACTCTTAAGTCCTACTAGGCAGTGGAGGTAATAGCAGAGCAATGGGTTCTGTTAACTTGGCTTTAAAAAAATATATATATGCATATATATATATGTATTGATAACTGTACTTTGATATGATTGGCTCCTTTTGTAATCCTATGTATTTTATTTTATACATTTAAAGACATTTTTTCTGAATACAGGGCCAGACTGACGTAGAGGTCCATGACACACACAAAAAGATCCTTTTACTGGATGGTTACAACATGCAAATAGAGAAGCAAATAGAATATCATTTGAGAAAGTAGAGAACATGAATAACTAGGGAGATTAGAAATGTTTCCTGTACGTGGTGACACTTTATCAGAGCCTTGAAGATTCTGAGAAGGAAAGGTGAGGAAGGACAGTATTCTGGACATAAGGGGATAGATTGTAAAAAGGTACAAAGAAGGGCTAGGAAACTCTGTCCCAAGGGAGAAACTGAGGTCCATGGTGATTGTGATTTGCTTTGATGCTTATTTGTAATGCAATTACAATGCCAGGCCAGCCTCCGCAACAACCCCAACATTTTCATAGTTTGTCTCTCTGCTACATCTCTTCTCCCAGCCAGCATGAGTTCTGGAAATCTTAACTTGTTTCAGAACCTATGCAAAACATAATCAGAAGATATTATCTGAAAAGGATGTGGGTAGGGAGGGCCCCACAATAGATCATAAGGTAAAATATAATTTTTTTTTGATTAGCCACAAATTCATGCAGTCTCCAAAGTAGCCCCTCTCATTGGTGTGGGTATTCAGGAATCACCTACAAGGCAAATGTTCCTCACTGAGAATACAGTTCTTGTGCCTTTCCCTGCACAAAAATCCTCTAAGTGAATTCAATTACAAATATTTCTCCCCCTCATTTTGGAGAGAGGAAAATGAAGGCTAAGTCCAAATAAGTTACCAAAGATCTAAAAACTGTAAGGCTGAATTCTAATTTCTTTATTCTAGTTATCTGCTAGCCTATCCCACCTTTGAATGTAGTGATTCTCTCTTTTTACATAGGGCATCCCCAAAGTCTTAGTGTAGTATTAATCTATTAAAGCTTACACTATCAAAGCAAAAAAGTGCAATAAGACTTTTGGGATACCCTGTAACCATATATGTATTTGTAGGATTATATTTGTATATATTTATATAATCCTATAAATACATATTTGTGGGATTCAGTCAAATATTTTAGTTTGCTCAAGCACATAACGTAGAAAAAAATAAAGCATAGGGAAGTACATACGTTTCGTATTATTTCTCTCACCCTCACACATCCCTAATAGCACTCTAATTACAGTATGAAAAAAGTATCATGACAGAGAATAAATGGCCATGTTCTTTCAAAAGGCATATTTCTTTCTCTTCTGAGATCCCAGAAGCAATCAGCCCCCTCTCCCAAAAGATTTAAATAAGCCTAAAGAATGGGTGAGTCTGTATTCAAGTGAATGACTCTGATTTTATTAGTCAAGTTGAGCCATTACATACTTGGCACTGCGTGGGCAATTTTTATTTTTTGGTAAAAAGCTTTTAATGTTCCCAGAATCCTTTGCTCAACCTCCCCACAGGATTCAAACATTGAAAATTCCTCCCAGGAAAGTGAAATCTCCTGTGGTTCTGAATCAACCAACTCTTCCCCCCTCTTGCAACAGACATGGAGCTAAAATAAAACCCTTCCTGACTTCCTAAGCTTGACAAAAAGAAAAAAAAACAAGAAAAACATCATGAAAAAGAGAACAAAGAGAGAACAGAGAAGTAGAGAAACATGGTTAGGAATAAGAGGATAAGTAATGAGTTGAGAACTCTCAGGCCACTAAGTAATGTGGGTTAATGGACTACTAGGAAAATTATGCGTCAGAAATGTTGTCTGAGGACCCTTTCAGGATCACAGTTAAGAAATACTATATCCTATGTCATGAGAGTTTTTAGATGTACTATTTTGGCCTTATCCAATTAAACTCCTTGAAAAGGAATTCTGAATTTTCATTCACCTCTTCACAGTCTCAGCAACATTGAAGAAAGCACCAACACTGTACTTTAGAAGTTACCATAACATCTTATGAATGCCAAGGAAAGTAATGATAGTAGGTATAGGTATACCTGTACCCAAGGACTTAGGAAGAGGGATTTCAAAAAGTTTAGAGAAATGAAAGGAATAGTACCATGGTTGGAGACTCTAAAAAGGAAAATTATTGAGGAGGAATCAAAGGCTTTAAAAAATGAAATTCTGAAGGTATAATTGCAAACATATCTGATAAGAAAGTAAAGGAGATGACATCTAAAAAATTAATGTGGCTGCACTGCGAGCTCTCTGATGAGCTGGAATTTTATAGACATGATATACTAGAATTGTATATTACCAAGGACAAATACAAAAAAGCAGTATGAACTTGTAAAAATAGTGCCAGGAAAGCTAAAGCCCAAAATGTGTTATGACTTGCAAAAATATTAGATGTAACAAAAATCATCAATTAAGCTATATTTGAGGCAAGAAGAATGAAGAAAAGATCAGCTTTATGCTTTGGAGAAAGGGCTGGTACAATGTCCCTGGATGACAAAGAGAGTGGAGAAATATTCAAGTATTCATTTTGCTTCATTCCTTTTCAAAAGGAGAATTATCTTCAGATTGGAAGGTGTAATATGAACATGGTAACCAGGAGAGAGCTGAGAAAAATAGGAAAAGAATACTTTCTCCTCTAAATGAATTCAAACTGCCTGGCTCAGCTGAATTACAACCCAAACTACTAAAATAATCTATAAATATGGTTTCTGTACCATTTTTTTATTGATATCTTTTGATTTTATATCACTAAATTTCCCCAGTATCTCTCTCTCCTCTCTTCCAGAAAAATGTCACATATAACAAATGTTATTTTTAAAGAAAGAAAAAAATCAACAAAGCTGACCAGTACATTTAAAGAGGCTAAAAATATGTACAATGTACCATGTCTGTGGACTTCCCACCTCTTCTTTGGAGCGATGCTTATTCTTTTTAATTTTGAAGCATTTGTTTTCAATTGTTTTGAGGTTGTTCTTTCCGTTTGCATCATGATGGTCATTGTGTGTCTTGTTTTCTTGGTTCCGCTTAATTTACTTTGCATCAGTTCATGTAAATCTTTCCATGCTTTTATGTATATATTATATTCTTCCTACCAGTTTAGTAATATCCCATTTCATTCATGGGCTACAACTTGTTTAGCCATTCCCTAATCAATGGGTATCTCTTTCTTTCCAGTTCTTTGATATCACACAAAAGTTCTGGACCATTTTTAATAAAGAACTCAATGATCTTAGAAAAACATGGATAGACTTGCATGAAATAATGAAGAGCAAAATAAGCAGAACCAAGAGAACATTGTATACAGTAACAGCAATATTGTTTTAAGAACAACTTTGAGCAACCGAGTCATTTTGACTATTATAAATACCCAAATTAACTACCAAAGACATATTAAGCTAGATACTATCTGCATCCAGAGAAAGAACTGATAAACAGAAGTATGTACAGAATGATTTTACACACACACACACACACACACACACACACACACACATATATACATATATACATACACACATATTTGTGTCTAATGGTAGTTATCTCTAAGGCAGTGGGGAAGGAAAAAAGGGAAAAAAGAAATTTACATAGTAACTTTATTATATATTTAAAAAGAACAGAAAGTTGTACATAATAGATTTACAGTTTCATGTGTAATCATCTTTTTTTCTATTCTACTATGTTATGCAAATGCTTGCTTTATTCCACAAATTAAAAAAAATAAATAAAAAAATTTAAAAGGAAAGATCATGGAAAACGGGAAAGATGCTAGAATACTAAAGACAGATAAATCTTGTCTGAATTTTCAAAAAGGGAAAAGAAAGTGGTTTCCAGAAGTGATAGACAGGTAAGATTGTTAGTCATCCCCAGCAAATTTCAGGAATGGATTATTAAACAGATGGCTCTGTTAACACTTAGAAATGCAAGTCATCATGTGGAGCATCTCCATTAAGTTGTGTGCTCTTTGAGGGCAGAGATTCTCTTTTGCATTTCTTTGTATCCCTTGTATTTAACACGGTGCCTGGCTCATAGTAAGTTCCTAATAAATGCTTATTGACTAATTAATGTGGAACCAATTGGGACATGGTTTCACTAGAACAAGTACTTTCAAATTAACCATTTCTTTTCTGCCTAAAACTACGAAATTGATAAATTGTGGGTCATACTGTAAACATAGAGAAGGGAAAACAGTTGCCGGTGGATATGTGGAAGAATATTCTTTAGTAGTCTCTGTCAATGGCTAAAGGCAAAACCCTTATGGTGTAATGAAAAGAGTGGTCAATTTGGAGTCAGAGGACCTGGGTTCAAATCCCAGCTTTGCCATTCTGGGTCTCAGTTTCCTCACCTATAAAAGAAGATTGCTGGAGAAGATAGCCTCTGAAATCCTTTCCAGCTCTAAATGTATGATTTATGGCCTCCAAAGAATTTGGTCACTCAAAATTCCTCAAACAACAGCTAATAATAGTTCAACTACTATGTAGTTGGACTATGATATCATGTGAGGAAGTCCAGCATTTTTTTTTCATTTCATAAAGGGATTCCCATACTCAAAAAGTGTTAGGAATCTTTGCTCCTAATGAATTCATTGCCAAGTATACCCTCTTCTCACTCTTCTTATATCCTAGGTATTTAAGAACCATTCATTTAAGAAAGAACGAAGAGTGGAGAAGCACATTCATAAAGAGTAGCCAATAGTGGAACCTTTGAAGAAAGCAATTTTATCAGTCCCTTTTGTTTTGGGGTTTCCTGTTCCTGTAATCTGCCCACCCCACACTGGGCACCGGCTCAGCTTTTCTGATTCTGGTTTTCTTTAGTCATCTCTCATCATCAGGGGCCTTTGCATGACTCTTTCCCCAAGTCCAGTCTTAATGTACTTCAGCTATGAGTTTTTCTGAGCTAAATCTCAGTGAACCAAATATTTAGTGAATGCTTGTTGATTAACTGACTGAATTTGAATCCTTCAATGTTTAGAGACCTAGATAATTCCTCAGAACTCTCCCATCATGGTTGCAATGGAACTCTTTCCTGGCCCCACCTTGGCCGTGACATACAATCAATCATACACTGTGAGCTGAAAGAGACCTTATTATCTATTATTGCTATTTTACATATGAGAAAACTGAGGCTAAGAGAGGTTAAGTGATGTACTTATGGTCATACAGGCATTCCCAAAGAGACAAAAGTTATTTTATGTAGTGGTAATGCTACTCTAGAGCAATGTGCTTTATATGCGATCTTCTAAATATTAGAATGGTAGCAAGGCTGAAATATTGAAGTGTAATGACCACTAAGTGAAGGGGCAGCCAATCCATGCAACTTGAAATTGTTGTCTATGCCAGCCATTTAATGAGAGAGAGAGAGAGAGAGAGAGAGAGAGAAATAACTGAAGAAATCAGACCAGGGAAGTCTTCAGAGAAGACATGGCATCTAAGTTAAGCCTTGAGCAAAGATAATGATATTGGCAAGTGGAGATGAGGAGAAAGTAAGTATATTCTAGACATGGGGGATGGCTTGTATGGATACATTGAGGAAGAAAATGGAATCCTGGTTTAGGGAACAAGTAATCTAGTTTGGCTGGAATATAGGGTATATATATAAAAGGGAGTAATATTTTAAGAAACCAAAAAGGCAAATGGAACCAGATAGTGGAGGGTTTTATATACCAAACCAAGGAGTTTTTATTGTATCTTTGAGTAAATGGGGAGCCACTGAAGTAATTTTGAGTAGAAGTATTTTGTAGCAATTTAAAGTAATTTGAGCAGAAAAATGACGTGGTCTTTCTCTTTTCTTTCGTCTCTTTTCTTCCTCTTTTCTCTCTCTCCTTTCTCCCCTTCTTGTCTGTATGTTGGATAAAGGCACTCACTGGGCTTCCTGTCCTCAATGATGGCACTTGGTACCAAGAAGTCATTGCCTCCTCTGTAAGGAGTCTAGCTTGTTTTACTTCAGGGAATTAAGTAGCAGGCTCTTTGTGGATGAATCAGCCCTTCCCCCATCCCTCATTCTCACTCTTCATCCCATTCAGTGCTTTTATGATTAAGTTCTTATATGGTATAATAGATAAGGAGCTCAAATCACACTTGGAACATGTAGTTGTCTGTCTTCCTTTCCCCCTCCCCCACCAAAATGGGATTTTTCACTAACAGTAATTACTAGAAATAACTAAATAGCCTTAATCTGTTCTAAGTAACCATACTTTGCTATTAAATAATGGGCAGCTTTCAGGCATCTCTTATCCGAACCCCATGAAGTGGCCAGAGGTGAAGTTAAAGTACTACCTTGCTATACGCTATAATCATTTCCATAAAAACAGATGCATTTTGCTCTAATACTGTACATACACATGTGCTGACACCACCCACAGTCACACATCCATGGAGCATACTCAAAGCACCTGTCTGCAGGCTGACAGGCTCCTGAGAAACTACACTGCTATGACATTTGCAGAGGCTTACACACTCCCACCTTCATTGTAATGCCTTCTACTTTGAAAGGATAATAAGTGAAGTCCTTGCTTGTGAAAGAATACCTGGGTAGAGCTGAACTGAAAAAGTCCAAATATATATGAACTAGTATCAAAGATGCTGCCATATTGTTTTTGCCTTCCCAGTTGTACTGTTTTGATTTCATGTTTACATAGAATCTGAAAAGTCAATGAACCATGTTCATTTCAGTCATTTTCAGACATGTACAACAATTTTTTGGCCCTGATTTGGGGTTTTGTTGGCAAAGATACTGACTGAGTAGTTTACCATTTCTTTCTCTAGCTCGTTTTATAGATGAGGAAACTGAGACATACAGGATTAAGTGACTTGCCCAGGGACACATAGCTAATAAGTGATGGAGGCTAGATTGGAACTCGTGAAGATGAGTCTTTCTGGCTCCAAGTTTGCTCCATTGAGCAAACTAGCTGCCCCTAAACCATGCATGAGCCATAAGGACTTGTTGTGTTTGGCTCTGTTAAAGAAAAGACAAAACAAAGAAAAAACTCTGCAGATGGGAAACAAACTATACTTTATTTAAAAAAGTATATACCTCATGTATCTATTTAAAATTTTCCCAAACAACTTTTTCTGGGGTAGAAACAGCAGGCAAGAACCCTCCTTTTCCCCAAATCTCTAGTTTAGGGTCGTCTCACATAAGTAGGCTACAGGTAGGATTCTCTATCCTGCTCAATCGACAATTATTTATTAAGTTCTTACTAAGTGCCAGGACCTGTGCTAGGTGATGGGGATACAAGTGCAAAGAATGAAGTAATCCCTACTAGAAATTAGCTTATGTTCTAACGGAGAAGACAATAAGAATATGTAAAATCTATAAATAATAAATAGAAAGTTAATATAAATATATTTACATATGTGTTTATCATATATATTTAAATGTATATATTTACATATATACATATACTTACTTATACACACACAAATTACAAAATAATTCAATGCAAGTTACTACAGCAGGAAGGGCACTAGCAGTTGAGAGTATTTCTCTGGACAAAAAATAGGACATCCCTTTCCTTTGAATTTGCCTACACAACTGTCTTCCACAAATTCTCAGTATCTGCCAGGACAGGTGATGTAGACAAGGAAGCCTCAGCATGCCTATCAAACCAATCAACAAAATTCTGCTATTGAGTTCTTAGATATTTGGAGTCAGCTCAATGGTGCTTTCTTTCTTTCCTTCTTTTTAAAATTTTATTGATAACTTTTTAAAAAATATAGCCGTCTCCCCCCCCCGCCGCCCGCCTTACCCTAACAGAACTCACTCCTGTAACAAAGAATAATAGTTAAGTAAAACAAATCAATCCATTGGCCAACTCTGACAACTCAGGTCTCATTCTGCCCCTACAATCTACCACTTCCATTTGGTCACTATGCTGATTAAACTTCTGAATTTTTTTCAATATTGCTTTCCTTTACTTAATTGTGGTTGCTGAGTAAATAACTCTCCTAGTTCTGCTTACTTCATTCTGCTTCAGTTCATACTAAGTATCTCCAAATTCTTTTTATTCTTTTACAGCGCAATAATATTCCACGATCTTCATACCCTGCAATTTCAGTCATCATGACATTACTCTCCATCGGGGGTATGTGGATCTTGTTCTAAACACTCTACAAAACAGAGGGAAATCCCAGATCCTTGACTGTGTGGAAGGAACATTAAAGTTCAGGTCAGAACACAGGAAAATCCCAATAAAAGACAGAGGGTTGGCAGGAAAATGCCATCTGTTCTCCTATCCACTAAGGCAACACCACAGTGCAGCCATTTCTGCGTGCCCTATTCCTGTCTGCGTGTTGGAAGACAGATGGCATGCTCCTTCTCCTTTCTCTGAGAAACCTGCCACCCCCCACCCCCACCACAATTTCTCCTTTAGTTGATGAAAAACAAATTTTGATGATTTACTCTGTGGCCCCTTTGCTCACACTCCTGCCAATCACAGTACTCTTTCCAGACAGATGACTCCAAACATTTCCAAGGGACTAATCACCACAAACTGATACAGTGAATCATTGAGGTGTGGTAGAGGAGAATTAGAGGTCTGGTCCTCTCAATACCTTTTCATTCCTCAATCTGTCAGGCCAGCTCACAGCCAAGAAACTACAGATTCTAGTGTCATTAGTTCATTCAGGAACATTTGCAGCATTTGAAATTTCTTCTCCTTTAACTACTTGTCTATTATTCTTTACTATTCTCCTACCGGACAAATATTCTCCTCTTGTATACTTGAAGGTAGTAGTTACAGGCTCATTCAACTTCTTATTATTTTTTAAAGTATTTAGAGTATGTCACCTACTACTGAATAGTAGTTCCCCTTGAGCCAGAGAACTGCAAAGCTTTCTCTGGCCTATACAGCCAAGTAAGAAAGGTATTCACTAACTTGAATGCTGCACTGGCCAGTCAGAACAGAGTCCATAGTAAGCAGCAGAGGTTGACTCTCTGGACTACACAAACCAGCTTAGCCAGCTCTGCTCTTCATATACAGCAAGGAAGCAGTGGTACACAACTTTCCCCTTTCTGCTTTTCCTCCTTCCCAAAAAGA
>CM053626.1:276573659-276620313 GCA_028646595.1 Phalanger gymnotis
CATGGGCCTACATTACATTTTGTGTCTTTGAGCTGTGTTTCTTCATACTCAGTTTTTAACCTGGTTTTTAACATGGTTCTTTCTCTGTCCCTTTAAGTCATCAAACTGTTCACATAAAAATAAGAAATCATTCTACAACATTTCAAGGTTATTTGAGTCTTTAGATTTATGCCACAGTTCATTTTTCTTTCCCAAATTATTAAAATGCCATTAAAAAGCTATTTTTTCACACATATATTTTAGCAGTTTTTGTTAAAGCAATGTTCTCTCTCTACTCCTTGCTCATGTATAACAGTAGGAATGTCATGCATCTGTTACAGGTTGATATAATTTTTTCTTTACATAAAAATACTTTTCCTGTCTCTTTAAACACTAAACTTTCCCATACAAATAGGAAACATTACATATGTATGTATGTTTTTATAGGTAAATAAATAAAAATATACATTCCATACACAGACATGTATACATGCATACATACATGTACATATATATAGTTGTAACTAGAACAGAAATAATGCAGCTCTTTGTTTGGGGGCTGATGTTCTTCCACCCCAAGGGAATCACATTCTGCTTAACCTTGCACTCTCCATCTCTCTGCACAGCCATGTGTCTCCATCAGCATCTCCAGGTGAGATTGCTGCAGTGACCCTTTCCTGCAGTCTGTCCCCCTCACCCTATACAACAACATATACACATATTTATAGTAAGATATTAGGAAGACTTCTACTGTGGAAACTCTCTCTAATAATGCAGGTAGACTATCTCTAACTGGTCTATAATTTATAGTTACCTGAAGTACTGAGAGATTAAGCGACTGTCTCTAGTTACACAGATAGTTTGTGTTGGAGACAGCACTTGAACCCAGATCTTCCAGATCTTTATGACTCCAAGGATGACCTTCTATTCACTATGCTACTATAGGATACAGGAACTAGACCTGGGAGAGACCTTAGAGATTAGATAGTATCACCAACTTAATTTACAGATGAGGAATTCGAAAACTCATGAGTTTAAAATCCTGAAATAGAGCAAAGAAGAGGGCTGGGAGAGGATGAACCAATGAATGTGAGGAATTGGAAAAGAACAGTCACTATAGGCTATGGTAGACAAAGAAATACACTGTCCTTCCAGTAGGAAGATGGCAGTATTGATGCATGGTCAGTAGGGTGCTGCCAGCAATCGGGATGAGTTGTATCAAATCATACACAGTAATAATAATTCATGTAGCACTTTAAGATTTGCAAAGTGCTTTCCCCATAACTGAAGACAGAGAGTACAGAAGGACAACAAATGAATTGAACAAGAAGGGAGCCAGATGGATTAACTTCAGGAAACTGCAAAACTCCTTTAATAATCCCAAGCTTCCCATCAAAATTAAGGCCATTTAAAAAAATACCAACATCAATAGAATGTTCCACTGGTAAGAGAGGGAATCCAATAGTGTCTGAAGAATCAAAAATGAGTATCAAGCAGAGGATGATGGAGAGGCACATGGTGGGTAAAAGCAGGTTACAACAGAAAACCAGTGAACTCTGAAGAGCATGAGCAAAAGGTAGCATTAAGGAAAGGTAAGGTAGGAAAGTAAGATAGGCCACATGTTAAGGGATAACAGTTGGGCAGATCACAGATCTATTTCAGTATTTGAGTATTTCTTCACAACAACCCATAAATCAGATAATACAAGTATTATTATCATGAGGATATTAGGAAGCCAATGCCCTGGGAGGTTAGATGTCTTCCCCAAGATCGCATTGCTAATCAGTGTCAGTGTCAGGATTTAAACCTAAATGTCCTAACTACAAATCCAGAGCATCACTACCCACTACCTAATAGTGTTTCTCAGCATTTCACCCAGTCCCTTGTGTTTGTAAAATGGCCGTCCTGGGTTAGGGGTACAAACTGTGTCCACAAGACAGAAGGTTGTTATGAGAGTAAAAGATAAGTAATGTGAAAATGGGAATTAAGAGATTATTATTAGGATAATTTCCAGACTTTTCCTCTCTCTGTGATGATAAATAGTCTGTCAGGGAGAGTCAGATCCATGACTTATCCAAGCAGGCAAAGGAATACTTGAAACTAACATCAGAGAAAAACGAGTCTGTTTGCAATTGTGCTAAGCCAAAGAAGCTGATAAACACCTTGTTTCAAAGGCTTGAAAGCCCCAACTAGAACCAACTGATTAATCTTCCAGACTGTGAAATTTAAAAAATAAAAATAAACTACCTGATTTTCCAGAGAATAAACATAATCCTGTCTGCAAGCCATCAGGCTCCTCAGACCATGTGAACGTATCCAACATCAACAGTGTTACAAAGCTTTTTCATTCTGGAAACCTATCTTTGTATGAAGCAATTCAGAGAAATTCATTTCCAGGAGCCAAGAGCATAAGAAGGTTGAAAAGTTTGATTCAGATTTGCAAGGGAAGGTTTGTGTGTACACTGTATATGTGATTATGAGAAAGCACAGTTCTTAGGAAAGTTTGTTGGTCAAGAAAGTGATTGGCTAGCTTTCGTTTAGAGACCTCAAGTGAGAGTGCCCTTGAAAAGCTCCAATTGTTAGGAGATGTTTCTTCTCACTGAGCTGAAATTTACTTCTGTAGCTTTCTATCTGTGCTCCAAATTTTGCCTTCTGAGTCTATAAATATAATATAAATATAATTCTTCTCTTATGTGACAGCATGCACTTTCATCACTGTAGTATTTGGTACTCTGCCTCATTTGGCTGTTGTACTGTTGGCTTATGACCTCAACACAACTCCTGGCTATCTCACATGAGGTCTATTTCACATGAAGCCTCACCTGTAAAATGCCTTGGGACTTAGTATGATTCAACCTCCAAAGCACTACAGCTCTTTGAGGAGGGTGCTACTTCTCGTTGCTTTGATAGAGCATTTCCTGGTCCTCTGCTCAATTGGAGTTGTTTTCGAGATACCTTAGGAGATGCTAGGAGATGGTGAAGGTTGATTTGGGAATATTCTCTACCCTACAGTCCTCTCTATGATATTTTCCTGATCTCTTTTAGAACCTTCCCTCCACCAAAACCCAGGCCTAATGGCCTCATATAGGCCTTCAATTGCTCTGGATCCTCCATGGCAAAGTTCCACCTAAGTCTGTCCAACTCCAGCCAGGTTCTTTGCCTTCCTTGGTCCCTTCCTCATCATCAAAATTAATCTGCCCTGCCTATATACCTTTATCTCAAGTCTCTCTTCATCTAGAGAATGAATCAAACAAAACATGCAAAGTTTTAAATGGGTACTTATGATGAAATTCATGTATTCTTTCAGTAGAAGTCCTGGTCAGATTACATCTGAAGTACTGCATTAGTCCTTGGCACCCCATTTTATGAAAGATATTAACAAGCTGAAGAGCATACAGAAGAAGGTGACCTGTATGGTCAGTGGACTGGAGTCCATGCAACTAAGGAAAATCAATTCAAAGGATTGTCAGTGTTTAGCCTGCAGAAGACAGGACGTAGGGGACACATCATGGTTGTCTTGAAGTATTTGAAGGATTGGTGCAGAAAAGAAGGATTAAATTTGTTGTACTTGGTTCTAGAGGGTAAAATTTGGAACGGTGGATGGAAAGCTACAGAGAGGAGAATCAAGGAAACGTTATCTAATAATTAGAGCTGCCCGAGTACATTAACTCACATGAGGCTGGATGACCACTTTCTAAGGATGTTGCTCATGGAGATCCTGTTAAGGTGTGTGTTAGGCTATACAGAATATAAACTCCTTGAGGGCAAGGAGGGTTTCATTTTTGTTTCTGTATCCCTAGTGTCTATCATAGCACCTGCCACATAGCAGGCACTAAATAAACATTTACTGTTTAGTTGATGATCTCATAGATACTTTTTCAACTCTGAGATTCTATGATTCATTCATTTAATGAACATTCTTCATGTTTATTCTTTTTAAGGAACTGTACTAGGTGTTAGAGAAAGGGGATGGAGATCACAAGGTACCAAGTGCAAGCTGTGAAGGGGAGAAAGGAAAGGCGAACAACAGACTTTATGATAGCCAAGCCCAGACATAGGTTTCTGCATAAAAGGCATCCCTTACTCAGAAAAATTGATTATGCCATAGTCTTCCTAAACACCCCTTTCAACGTTGCACTTACACTCCTCTGGTCAAGAACCCACAATAATCCCCCACTACCTACCAAATAAAACTTTCTTGTCTTGTGAAGCCCTCCATAATTTAGCCACACTCTTAGCTTGGCTTTGGCCAATCTTATTTCTTACTCTTTCCTCCTATCTATCATTCCAGACTCCTTACTATCTTCCAGCACATCCCTCCCTCTGTTATTGTTGTTGAATCATTTCGGTCATGCCCAACTCTTTGTGACCCTAATTGGGGTTTTCTTGGCAAAGTACTGGAATGGTTCACCATTTCCTCCTCCAGCTCATTTTACAGATGAGGAAGCTGAGGCAAAAAAGGTTAAGTGACTTGCTCAGGGTCACACAGTTAGGAAGTATCTGAGGCCAGATTTGAACTCAAAAAAAAGTCCCATAGTCTATGTCAGAACCAAAATGAGTCTTCCTGACTCCAGGCCTCCACTCTCTCTACTGTACCACCTAGCTGTACTCCTTCTTCTGCATCATGATACATTTATGTTTTTCTCTGCTTAATGTGTCCTCCTTCCCTCCTCTCTTCTGTTTATCTAAAGCCTGTTCATTCTTCAAGACTGAACTCAAATTTCACTTTCTTCAGGAAACCTTAGGAAGAATGTGTTAAAAGTGTTCACTGTGTCAATTATTTTTGTTTATAGTTTTTCTTTTTTACAAAGGACTCAATTCCAAAGGACTAGATAGAGTAGGAGCATTATCTGGATGTGACTGATATAAAAACAAAAGGCTTCGATAATTATATTTTTAAATTAATAGGCTTGGTAAAATGAAGAAGGCAGAGGACGGTGGGAAGAATAATTTATAAAATACCTCCTATGTGCCAGGCACTGTACTAAATGTTTTACAAATACTAAATCATTTGATCCTTACAGCGGCCCTGTAAAGTAGGTGCTATAATAATCTCCAGTTAACAGACAAGGAGACTGAGGCAGCCTAAAATTAAATAATTTGTCCAGGATTATACAGCTAATGGGTTTGGAGCTGGATTTGAACTTAGATTGCTCTGACTCCAGGGCCAGCGCACTGTCTACTGTGCCCCCTAGATGACTAGAAGTCGTAAGATATGTTCCAGTCATTCCAGCTATCTGAACCCAGACAAACCACTTGACCTCAATTAGCTTTCGTTTTCAGATCTGTAAAATTGGGGTGTTCTATACATTTACTTAATAAGGTTGTTGCATGCACTACGAGTACTTCAAAACTATAAAGAGCTGTCCAAATGCAAGCTATCAAGTACTATTATTACTGAAATATTGCTGATAGCAAGAGGAGAGCAATCATTTAACAGAAGAAGGAAATGGCAAACCACTCCAGTATCTTTGCCAAGAAAACCCCACAGACACAAAGAGTCGGACACAACTGAATGACAGAGTGACAACAAGCAATCATTACTTGCAACCACTAGTTTGGGACAGCAAAGATGCAATTTTCTAATTACTCTTTCTGTGATTGCCAATAATAATTTACAGTGGTAAATATTCTTAGCGATGGTGATGATACTGATAGACTATAAGCTCTCCTTTTTTTTAATACTCCAGACAATTCTGGAGCGCATCTCAGCATGGCATCCCGTGGGCATGATAAGATGTGGTACCCAGCCATGTGTAAAACAAGGTCTACACTCTTGTGGAAAGTGGAGATAGAATGTGACTTGTCACACAAGTGACATTAAACTTGAGGCAAGACTGAGCTATGGGAGAAGGTAGGTTTAGCAGCTGAAAAACAAAACAAATTTAAAAAAAATGAGATGACAGCTTGTCTTTTAGAAACTTCCTTATCATGCTATGTTTCAAACACAATGATCATAATTGTCCTTGTGGCTCCCTTGTTGAAATCCCTTAGTTGAACATGGTCCCTAGCTCAAGAGTCTAGAAAAGCCTTCAGTCTCTAAATAAAAGTCCCATAGTCTATGTCAGAACCAGGAACAACAACTGCCCACACTGACAACTCCAAGAAAATCACAGGAATAGGGAACTGCCTCCTTGTCTTTGGGGTTTTTACATCACCATCTCTGTATTATTATTATTATTATTTTAATTCTCTGCATATAGTGCTTCCCCAGCTTTCTGTATTCAAAACTGGTTCAGAGAAACCACTTTCAGAGCTCATTAAGTTGTCATGGCAACTGGAATTTTCAAAGTTTATTTCCCCTCTACTTCTCCTTTGTATGAACTCTTCCTGCACATAGATGCATATGTTTCACACAAAGCTGTCACCACAAAAAAAAAAAAAAACAAATGTCGAACAAACAAGACAAACACTGTTAGCTGAATTGGGCTTCCAACACCCTCTATGCATTTAACCTTTATTTCCATCGCAGGAAGCTGTCAAACCTCAATGGTACCCCCTACCTTTAATTGGCCTCCCTCTTTAAGTCATTTCCCTAATTTGGAAGCAAAGTCCTGGGTGTGGTCCATTAGCTACAACTCCCATTACAGTGTGAAAGTCTTTTTTTTCCTTCTCTTCTCTCCAGAAAGGCAGGCATATCCCTTCCCACTTCTATCGCAAGTCATGAAATGCTTTGTCTTATTCATCATTTGTTATGCTTTGAAAATTGCATAAAAATTTAAATGAACAAAAGTGAAAAAAATCTTAGAGATGCTTCAGAAGTCTCTGGAAATTGTTGGAAAATATTCTCTAGAGACCAAGGGAACTACAGAAACCCAAGCTAAGGGAAAGAAGATATTAAGACAAAGAAATGTTGCCAAATTGATCATTTAATTATAACATTAATCTTTGCTTTCAAAGGGTGGGAGGAGAAAGAGGGTGGAGGAGAAGTATTTAATGGGGAGAAGAGAGCTACTCTTTATGTCAGGGGGAAAAAATAACTTGAGGAAGAAAGAACTGCATATGGGTCCTGGTGTTAATAATTGGACTATCTTCATCATTTTCATAAAGCCATGTGGGAGAAGCTTTTGTGCTCTGAAACATGAAGAGAATATTTGCAGACATGAAAGTTCCTCAGATTCACAACCTTAGTTTGCCCAACCAAGACTTTGTTCCTGCTTTCCTACAATGAAATGCACCTGACATGAGTTGGGGGCTCAGGACCTAACATCCTCACAATCACCAACAAACCGGTCATCTCATTCAACTCCCTTCACCGCGCTCCCATCATTTGGCAACAGCCAGTCTTCTTTCTCCATTCCCACCTAGTAAGGCACATGGGTGAAGAGACAGCTAGATGACAGCTGATAGCAGAACAGCCTGGATGCCTTCAGACATCCCAGTGGGAAAAAAAAATCTATTTGGATGTTCGGCTACATTGATAGAAGCATAATATCCAAAGCAAGGGAAGTCCCACCGTACACTGCTTTTGTTGAGTCATATTTGGAATATTATGATCGGGTCTGGTTTGGTCTTCTTGTTAGGAAGGAACCTGGTAATCATCTCCAAAAGAGAATAACCAGGATGGTGAAAGCACTCAAAATCATACAAGAATAATATGAAAAGAATGGGCTTTTAACCCCAAGAAGATAAATCTTAGTGGGAAGATGATATTCTTATTATAGTATCTGAAGGACTGGCACAAAAGAGGAATTAGCATAATTTTGTTTGGCTAGAGAAACCAGAGTTAGAAGAAACAGGTAAAAATTGCAGAAAGGCATATTTCAAATTGCTACAGAGAACAAGCTTCATAACAATAGAGCTATCAGTAAGTTGTAATGGGCTTCCTTTGGGGGCAGGGAGGGCAGTTACAGATAATTTCTATCACTGGAAGTAAGTAGAGATTATATTCACTCTTGTCAGAGATGTGGTAGCAGGGATTCTGGCTCAGGTAGGGTTTCGATCAGGTGACCCTAGATGTTTCTTTCAAATGTAAGGGATTAGGATTGGGTGGCACCATGACGAAACTCAGAACGAGCAAGAAACAGGAAGGCATAGTGATAGATTCAGTCAGATAGAAGGGAATCTTATCACTGAAAGAAATGTCAAACAAACAGAAGGAATTGAGAAATTATGAGATGCAGATTTAGAGGTTTACAAGGGGTGTAAGACAAGCAGCCCTCCTCAGCCCCTGTATTTTAATTTATAGACCTAAACTACTTCTATCTATAAACTATCTTCTATCTATTCAAGGTCCTCCATGGTCTGATTATAAACTCTCCATCCTCACCTAAGTTCAATTCAAATATTTCACTTCTGTGTCATAGCAGGCCATCAATATGACAAGCTCTAGGAACACAGAGTTAAAAACCAAAAGGACCTTTGCACTCAAGAAGCTTACAGTCTACCAGAGGGACACGAAATATATGCAAATAGGTAAATATAAAATAATCTCAGGACAATTTGGAAGATAAGATAAAGATTGGTCTCAGAGGTGATGTGTGAGCTAAGCTTTGAAGTTAGCTAAAGGCTATCACATGAAGAATAGATCAGACTTCTATTTGGTTAGAGAAGGCAGAACAATGGGTAGAAGAAGAAAAGTGACAAATATAAACCTGCCATGAAGAAAAACTTCCTAACGATTAATTATCCAAAAGTGGGATGGTTTGCCTTGAGAGGTAGTGGGTTCCCCACTTTGAACGTGGTTGAGCAGAGAGCAGATGACCAACTGTCAGTCATGTCATACCTGTGATTGATTCTTTTGTGTATGGGTTGGATTCAATGACCTTTGAGGTCTGTTTCAATTTTCAAATTCTGAAAAGATTCTAAGAGACAAATATGAAAAAGATGCGCATTTTGGGCCTAAAGGGACATCCTGTATAAAAGAATAGGTACAAGATATGCTACATGGAATTAAATGAAGACTGTGTTAGAGAGAGTAATAGGAAATATCAAGAAAGGCAGGTGAGAAACTAGCTCTACATGGTTTTAAATATTTAGCTGAACAATTCGTATTTTATCGTGGTAACAGGGAACCACTGAAGATTCTTGAGTATCTAAGTGACTGTCAGATATGTGTGGCAGCTGTCGGAAAAGTCTTATAATTACCAAAAAAGTGACTGAAAAAATGTCAATAACTCCCAACCCACATAAAATTTCTATAAAAATTTTAGAAGAATAAACCAACATTGAGGGCATCTTTGATTAAGATTTGCAAACAGAACAGGAAGGCACATCTTTATGGTGACCAAATTGATTGAAAGGGATAAAAAACAAAAGATCTCACTTCCTTATTGTTGCTAACTATTAAAAAGCGTTTGATTCGGTAGACCAAAACATTGTCACAAAGGCTCTCCTCCAACAAGGTATTGTTCATAAATATGACAAAATTATACAAATTTGCTTAAAAAGGGCTAGAACAAAGATAATGTTGATGCCTCTTTGATTATTAAATGAAGTATAAAGCAGGGACGCATGCCACCAATATTAGCCAGCATCACAGAACTTACTAAGTCTATGTTAAGTGTGAAGTCGAACTAATTAGAAATGGGGGAGGAGTAAGGAAAGAAGGGGATGACAGGAAAGAGTTGAGGATGACTTCAAGCTTACAAACCTGGATGACAGGAAGAATAGTTATGTCATCGACAGGAATATGGAAGTTTGGAGGATGAAAAGGTTGAGGGGAAAATATGAGCATGGTTTGGACATGTTGAGTTTGAGCTGTAATCACCCATTCAGATGGTAGTTGGTGATTCAGGACTAGAGCTCAGGAAAGAAACTGAAACTGGAAATAAAAACTTTGGAATCATACATAGAGATGATAACTGAATGCTTAAGAAGATTCTCTGGGAGAAAGAACATAGTAGAAGAAAAGTAAAGAGCCCAGGACAGAGCCTTGAGGCTTAATGGATAGAAGATAGATAATGAGCCAACAAAGGATACTGAAGAGGAGCAATTCTATAGAATCGAAATGGGAAAGTGTCACAGAAGCTAAGGAAAAAGAAAATATCCAGGAAATAGGGTGGTCAATAGTTTGCTGTGTTGTCGAATGTGTGTTACCCAAGGACAGGGTAGAAATAATGATAAAAACAATTGGTTGCAATAGACATCTGACCTCTCAATCTTCTAAATAAAGAGTGATTCCTAACAATTTATGATAGCTAGAAGACACTTTCTCTGTGGGGTGAACAAATATATGCCATTAAAGACCTTTAACACATTTAACTGGGCAATTTTTTGGTACTATTAATAAATGGAATAAAGAAATTTTAACACTGTTTAATCTTTAACTCATTCTTTTTTGGTTTCTATTTTGTGTTTTATGGTATACATAATATATTAATACAGTAGTATAAATAAATACTGGTACTAGAACTCAAAAATTTTTAGTAACAAGAGTACATTATCAAAAAAAAGTTTAGAGACTACTGTCATAAATAACCCATACAGCTCATTCATTAGTACATTTATTTTTGGACTGATATTATTGATACACAATAAGATGGGCTCAAAATTGAACCGGGGAGAAGAAAGAGTTTAATTACCTGTAAGAAAAGTACACAGTATTTTAGTGATTCCAAACTTCTCCCTGAAATAATGACTCCTCTTTTTAACATTAATATTCTTACACTGATGCTGCATGCATGGGAGTCACAGAATGCCACAATATATAAAGAATTAAACTTAAGGGTCACCCCTCAAAAAATGGAGAAGCTCATAGTGGGCTTTGGTAACCTATTGTATATTACAACGAATTGTAAAGGAGAAATAGGATTATAGATGTCATCAGATAGATATATGCCCAAAAAGGTGGGCCAGTTGCATAACAAGAGTGGAGAGTTACAGATTTATATTCCAAATATTCCAATGTTATCCATGTAATGTAGAGATCTAGAGGCAAGGAGATGATCTCCATACCACTTTCCCCACCTTGTCAGAAGCTGAAGAAAGGGAGCAACAATACATGGCAAAGATAGATTTAAAGAGTGGCATGGGCGGGGATTCCCTGCTGAGAGGTAGTGGGATTTATTAAAAGAAAAGAAAGTGGGGCAGCTAGATGGTGCAGTGAGTAGAGCACTAGCCCTGGAGTCAGGGGGACCTGTGTGATAGCATTAATTAGGGAAGAATAAAGGAATTGCTATACAGCAATGAGGACACAGAAATTTGCATTAGATCTAATCAATATGGTTGTATAACTTTCTCCAGAATTATTCAATAAAACGGGAGAAGTTTGCCAATGTGTCATTTATAACAGGACATGAGGACATGGGATTAAGGAGAGGGTAGTATATACAGCTGAACTGGTCAACCATAGGGACAAGTCTATGAAAGTAGGAAAGTTAAACCAGAATATGGAAGGGATTGACAGGACCAGAAATCATAGTAAGGATGATAATGGGCCTAGAACAAGGCAAAAGGAGAGATCAAAAGATATAAGGTTATCATTAAAGAAAGGAATTTCAGAGTTTGGGATCATAGAGTCAGTACAATTATGGGTGAGATCAAGGTTATGCCTATCCCAATGGGTGACTGAGATAGAATGAAGATATTAGTGGAGAGATATGGACTAAAAGTAAAAATATGATTAGATATGTTCAAAATTGGTTGAATGGCCAGTCTCAAAGATATCATCTACAGTTGGTTTCCTACCTACATTTCTTGATATTCTCTTTTATTCCCTTTAATAAAGTCTTCATTTCATTCTACATGACATATCTTGTATCTATGCCTTTATACAGGCTATCTGTCTGTGCCTGAAATGCACATCTTCACATTTGCCTCTTAGTATCATTTATAGAATTTGAAAATTGAAATGCATATGGTTGTTAATGATTTAATGTCATTATGGTAGGAATCTCTGGTGGAGTACTCCAGGGATTTGTGCCTTACCCTGTGATAATGTTGGTTTTTTTTTTTTTTTATCAATGACTTGGATAAAACCACACATAAGAATTTTGGAGATGACAAAAGGCTGGGAGTGTTAGCTAAAACATGAAATACTAGTCATAACTCAAAAAGATTTCGCCAGGTAAGATTGTTGGGTCAAATCTAAGAACATGAAATTTAATAGAGACAAATGTCGTGTTTTATTATTGAATTGGTTCGCAGCCTTAAAAAGGAGATATTTAGGCAAGGAGAGGTGGGGAAGCTTTCTGGTCCCCCCTCAAATGATGGCACATGGCGAGCCTTCTATTCTTCTTCCAGGTCTGGCTAGGGTAGATGAATCTGTTCTGGAAGAAAATTATGATTATTCATATACATGTTTCAAAGAAATTCCCGTGAAGAAAGGAGAAAAGTACACATAGCTAAAACCAAGACTATTCTCTGACAGAGTTCCTTTAAGGTATAAAAGGACTTCAATTTGAGATCTGTTGGGGAAGCAGCCTCTCAGTTGTTAGCTACTACCGGCACCTAAATATCCAGATTTCATCAGCTTCCTTGGCCTTGCAAGGTGTGAAAACAACCCTTTTTCTTTTAATTGAATTGAAACAAAATACTTACTAAGTAAATCCAGGCAGTAAGTAACACTAAGTGAAAAAATAACATGAGTACAAATGATTTAAAGCACAGCAGTATAGAAATTATTTTTTTCAAAATAAGCCTAATCTGACCCTAGTGTTATGACTTTACACAGTCAAAATCAAACCTCTACCAAGGCCATAGAGAATAGAGTATCAGAGCTAGAGCTGGTCACCTCTTACTTGTCAGCAAAAAATAAACAGTGATTGTATGAAGGTAATAATAGGCCTTTCCAGGGTAAACAAAGCTTAATACCACTCCATTGAATTCCATTTGGCAGACAACCTGATCTGCCAGGCAAGTAGAGGAAAACATATAAAATATAGAAGGAAAGAATCATTTCTTTGCATGTAAAATAGCCCCCATTACAGGGTGGAAAACTGGAAGAGGACTTATAGGTCATCTCATCCAAATACTTGATTTTGCCAATGAGGAAGCTGAAGTTCAAAGGAGCCAAGTCCCTTCCCCAAAGTTACCCAAGTAGAAGACGACAGAGCCAGGATTTGTACCCAGATTTGCAGGCTCCAAATGCAAGGCACATTCTCTTATAATATAAATCCTTTGAGGAGAAAGACTATGGCTTATTTCTCTTTGTATGCCCCTCTGCACTTAGCGCAGTACCTTGTACAAAGGAGGTGTCAATCGATGTTTGTGGAATGAATGAATGAATATGCTGAAAAGAGGGGATTCCAAAATGTGGATTTGTCAGAATGGTGTCCAAAGCTGTCATCAAGGTTAATCTAGTGTAGGGAATGGCATTGTGCCCTAATATGCCATGTGTCACCCCAGAGACTCTCCCATAGATGCCCTTGATCCTAGATCCTTTCCTTGGTTCCCTGGCAAATGGCAGCTTCATTTGGATTCACAGGATATATTAAGATTCATCTCTTCAACAGGGAAGAAAATTTCAATGTTTTTGCTGTATGAAGAATATTTTGGGACAATAATGATAATTAAGTGTTGAGAACGCAGTGATGCACTTGACACCAAGGGAAAAATAAAGAACTTTTAATCCAAATAGAACTCCAAAAGAATATGAACTCAGCAGTCAGAAATCCTGAGCACCCACCGTACCAGTGGGTTATACAAACTGTGATTATCAGCCGGGGAAATTGAAAGGTATTATTTCAGCCACCTCAGAGTGCATGTGCCTAAGTGCACAGAAAACATCACTAATTATAGGGGCTTGACTATGGGTTGTAAGTTCAGAATGAAGTAAGATTCTGAGAATATTACAAATTTCAATGCAGTCAATTACTATAGGGTTCAACAAACCAAAAAAGGAGATATGTTTCTAATCTAGATTAAAAAAGATATTAGAATATGAAGACTACAGTGATGGGAATTAGGGGATAGTTGATGAGGTTTATCAAAATAAAAACCCCATTAAAAAGTATTTCGCTCCTACGTAGATTTCCTTATTCTCAAGGTTATGTCTCTTGCAATCATCAGGATATATATTGCATGTCTCTCTCCTATGATAATAATAAAAGACATTGCATATATTTGTCTTCCCATACCAGCATTATAATGGGGTTTCCCTGCATTTTCCCACCTCCATATATTTGCTCACCATATTGCCTGCACCTGAAATATCTCCTCCCTCCATCTCTCTGCCTGTCAAAATTATACCAATAATGTAAAGTCCAGTCGAAATGCTACCACCTACACAAATCCTTCTCTAATTCCCCCCAGCTGACAATTATTTTTTTTTCTACTTGGGTACCATGAAATGTTCTTTTCCCTACCGCTGCACTCTTTTGGACTGGACTCCATCACAGCCCCTGGAAACCTAATCATCTGGAAACTCATCCTCCTGTGAGATTGCACCAACCAAAGTACTCCCACCTTCTCAGTACCCTTTCCCCCTATTATTGAAGGGCTGGACAGCTAAAGGATAGAGCAAAGACACTCCTTCCAAAACCTCCATTTAAAGAGGATTCCCAGACTAGCAATGTCTGTTTCCCACCAGCTGTATCTCTTTGGACTTGACGCCATCATGCTCCTGCATTGGTTACTTCCCTCCCTTCCCCTTTCAGCTTCCTTTCATGTGTTGTCTTTCCCCATTAGACTGTAAGCCCTTTGAGGTTAAGGGCTGTGTTTCCCTTTCATAGTTGTATCCTCAGCACTTGGTACATTATCTGGCATGTTTAATAAATGTTTATTGACTGACTGAAATGATTGGACTAAATAATGCCCAAAGTTTCTTTCAGCTCTAAATTCTAGCAGTGTTTTGTCTGAACCTTCCCTCTACTTTGATTAATTACATTGATTATTGTGTGTCAAGATCACATCACACACACCCATCCCACCCCCTGCAACAAACTCAAGTGGCCTCCTATTGCCCCCAGGAGCAAATATAAAATGTTCTCTGGCATTCAAAGCCATTATAACCTAGTCCCCTCCTAACTTTCCAGTCTTCTTTTACCTTACTACCTAACACATGTTCTTTGATCCAGTGACACTGGCCTCCTGGTTGTTCCAAAAGCAAGACACTCAGTCTCTCAGTTGCAGGCATTCTCTCTGGTTGTTCTTTTCAGGCTGAGCCATGGCAGGAATGCTCTTCCTTTTCCACTCCACTCCACTACTCCACTACTTCCTTTGATTCCCAACTAAAACTCTACCTCCCATAGGAAACCTTCCCCAACCCCTCTTAATTCTAGTGCCTTCCTTCTCTCATAGTTTGTTTTGTATATATTTGTTTGCACATTGTCTCCCCTGTTAGATTGTAACTTCCATGAGGGAGAGACTGTCTTTTTTCTCTTTTAGTATCCCTAGCATTTAGCATAGTGCCTGAGACATAGAAGGCACTTAATAAATGTTTATTGAATTGAATTGTTGTAAGGTCCCATTAGATTCTAAGCTCAACTTTTGAATGCCTCTCAGCACTTAGCACAGTGGGAGATAATAAATGTAGTGGGAACTAAATGAATGAACAATTAATATCAAACTTCAGGATATAGTGAATTATAACTGGGAAAATTGCCCATTTCTCTTACACATTCTTCTTTGGATATGGATATCCAACAAGTAGAAATATGACTATAAGGCTTATAACATAATGGAGAGAGAAGAGGATAAAAATAGCATGTCAATCTACCTTTATAGGTTAAATGAAACCAAGTGCTATCAAAATATGTCAAAGAATCAGTCAATCAAGGGCCAGAACTAAATTTCCAGAAACCATGCTAGATACCAGGCATATAAAGACAAAACTTACTAAGTCCTTATGCTAAAGAAACATGGATTCTAGAAGGAGGGGAAAATGGAATCATATAATCTAAGATCATTTATTCCAATCCCCTTTTTACAGATGAAGAAACTGAGGCCCAGGGAGATCGCAGAGGCAATAAGGATATAAGGGATAATTGTAATTTCATTGGTATACAGAGCTCCTTGAATGAGGAAATCACTACTTCTAACGCAGACTGGCACCTCATCTGCAATTTATAGTCTTAGAGATGCCCAAAGCACTGAGAAGGTAGGTGATTTCTCTAGGGTAACACAGTATATATCAGAAGTTGGACTTGAATTCAGGTCTTCCTGTCTTCAAGGACAACTCTCTATGCTCTATGCCATGCTTGAGGGTATAAATAAATGCAAAATGTATACAAAATGAGTATAAGGTGATTTCAAGGGCAGGGGGCACTAGAAGTTAGGGGAAAATCAGGAAAGGCTATTTTGTTGGAGGTAGGATATAAGTGCCACCTTTTAAAGAGGATACCTAAGAGCAGAGATGAAGAAGGAATACATTCCAGACATGGAGCACAGCCTGTGCAAAGGAACAGAGATGAGAGTTGAAATATGGTTAATAGAATCTAGAAGATAGCCACATCCAAAGGCCAATCCCAGTGCATAGTGATGCAGCTTAGTGATCTTGTTAACTACCTTCTTCAAGGTATTCTCTTTTCTTGCAGCTTCAGAAGCACCATCCTCTCCTGTTTACCTCTTCTGCCCTGCCCCTGCTGCCAACTACTATAGTCACCCTCTCTAATTACTCCTCTCCTCATTCTCTTCTTGACCTCCTGATATGGGTGTTACTAAAGGGGTTAGCTTCAGCCCTTCACACTTTACATTCTCTCTCCATTAACAGTCTTTCATTCTTATAGCTTTAACTGTCATTCCTATATGAATGACTTCCAAATCTGTATCTCCAGCTTTGACCTCTCTTTTCAAATCCAGGATAGCATTTTCGACAATTTATGAGACTTCTCTACCTGGGTATTCTACTTACACCTTAAATTCAATATATTTGAATAATTTTCCACAACTGCTATCTAACCAAAACATGACCAATTTATACTGATTTTGGGTACTCAAGTGTCAAACACTAAATTCATCCCCAGTGAATATCATCTTATTAGATTCAGTCCAATGCTCTAGCCTGGCAAGATAACTTTTTGGATCCTGTTTCTGTTAATCAGTGTGTTTGCACAATCTAAATGCTATTATTATTATAACAATAATAATTTTTATTTTTGTTATATTTCTTTTGAGTAGGATATATTTACCCAGAGCCAGGTTCCAGGCATGGGTTTTATCCTATAAATTCTTGGCGACCTATCAGTTCAAATTTGCCTCCTTGTATTAGTACCTGAACATTAGTTCATTAGATCAAAAGTTCTTCATTTGGTATATAAACTTTAGTCATTTATATGTACACGTTTGAGGACATGAACCTGACTACTGTTGCCTTTAAATTTCTGGGTGTCTCAGCTATTCTTCTTCTTTCTTCCTTGTAATAATTTCTAACTTGCAGAGAAAGGGGGCAGGGAGAGGATCTACATACACACATACATACACACATGCAGATATATATATGTATATGGATGTATATATACATATATACATACACACATATACACACATATAGTCCTCCCCCTCTCCCATGCTTTTAGTAGTAAGCCCTTTTGATTGGATATGTAAGAAATCTGGGAAATTACATTCTTACTAACTCTTCTTAGGTTTGCTTCACCTCTGGCCAGGAATGTAATTCCCAGATTTTTGAGCAACGATCCAAAAGTCCAATTACATCCCTCATAACACAATTAGAACAATTTTTCTTAATAATAAATCTGGAAGGTTTCTAAGCTCAATATTCAATACTTCTCAATTCAAAATCCTCCTTTGTTCAAAAATCTTCAGTGGCTTCCTACTACTTTTGAACTAAGGTTCAAATTCTTTTTCCTCCCTAACATTGAAGGTATTCTATAGTCTTTCCAACCACCCCTCAGATTTGCTCCTCCATGAACCTTGTGCCCTAGATAAATCGTACAACTGTTTGCCCCCCAAACCTCTGCCTTTTCTTTTCACTTATTAAATTCCTATATATACATTAAAGCCCAACTCATATATTTCCTTTTCACGATACTTTTCCCCTGATTACTCGCCCGACAGTGATTTTTCCCTTTTACCTCTTCTCTCAGGCTTCGCAGAACAACTTGTTTTTAGAGCTTCAGTGACCTGATCACATACTATTGTATATTATAGCTATCTCTGTGTTCCTTTTCTAGACTGTAAACTCTTTGAGGTCAGGGACTACATATAATCTTTTCTCCCTAGTACCTAGCACCTTGCTCAGTTCTGTGCACACAAGTGCTTAATGAATGCTTGGTCTATTGAGTAGAGATTGAGGAGGTGGGAAATGCAGGATGCTGTACACTCACATGTTTCAACAAGATTGTGCTAATTAATGACTGACAAAATTGACAATCAAAGAAGGTGTAAAAAAACAGGTTCAGTTGAGACATGAAAAGGTTAAACGATTAAAATTGGTTTTGCAAACAAAGATGCATGGCTCACCTTGAATGCTAATAAATAATTCTAAGATGGAGAATGTAGGTATTTTGCTGTTTTGTTGACTCCTCTGAGAACAGGGTACCTGATGAAATCCCTAATGGGGGGCTTTTTATTTTCCTTCAAAAGGAATGGGATCTTTTCAAAACATCAAAGAACCAACTTCTAAATCTGAAAGTATTCTTACCTTGTTTACACTGCATTACTGTTTTTATTTCTGAAGAAGAAGGATTTTAATGAGATGAAGAAGATCTCACAAAATCCCATATTTCCCTTAAAGCAGCTGAAACAAAATTTCCTAGAAGACCTCACTCTTGATGCTTCATCATCATCATCATCATCATCATCATCATCAGGCACTTATTAAGTACCTACTATGTGCCAGACACTATGCTAAGCACTAAGGATGCAAAAAAGGACAAAAATTATGAAAGTTACTATTCTGAGATCCCACAAGACTATAGCTGACACATACATATGTGTATGTATATATAAATGTGTACATACACATATGTGCAATGTTCAACCCATATTAGATATATAACAACATAGAATGACCAAATGCATAGACAGGCAGCACTAAAACTCTAGGTCATACACAGTATAATGTCAAAGTCAATTGCCCTCATAACACTGCAAACTCTACCCTCATTAATTTCACCTAAGAGCATGAACTGGTCTCTCTTGATGGAAGCACATCCCAGGCTGGAGGGTGAAGCAGGAAATACTTATTAAAGCAAAACAAAACAAAAAACAGAGCATTTGACATCATGATGTACTGTTTCACTTCAACTTGCCTAGGAGTTAGTTCTTTAATAATTCTGTGCAGGTGTCACCAGAAAATGGGTTCCACTAAACAAATGTGTCCTCTCTTTCCTTGTTTAGGGACATCCTTAACTACTAATTTAGATCCCCTTAGATTGTAAGCTTCTGGAGGGGAGGGACTGTCTTCCTTTTTATTATTAATATAAACTTTTCAACCCTAAAATTCATCCTGTTTGCAGGACAACATGAACCAAAGTTGCAGGAATCCTGATTCGGTGGTAGAATGTCAGGTATCATATACAGAAGCCTCAAGGGAGAGACAGAGGACAGAGGGGAACCCCTGAAACCACACCACGGAGGTAGCCACCTAATCTCCCTAGATATAACTGGACTCTGCTTACAAAGCTGAACACCTGCCCCATATTCCTAACAAGAATGATCACGGAAGCAGTTGAAACTTGGAGAGAAATAAAAGAACGTCCAGTAGTTGTTGGCTCCATGATTGACAGTTATGTATCCAATCCTCAGATGCTCTAAGAAGGCTCCAAAGGTTCCCTTTGTGCCCCAACTCTGCCTTGGTTTAGCAGCACACAGGGTCATGATGCCCTCTGGTGGGAAGAAGATAAACCATCTAAGGTTTGCAAGAGTCGGCACGAGGGGAGCTGCTTTAATACACATCCTTTCTCAGCAAAAGGCAGATGGGTAGGAGTCCTCCTCTCCTACACATTGAGCCAGCCAGCCTTAAGCAGGGCAGAGTAGGCTGTTGTCTTTGTAGTGTGATTTGAGGGGCACCAAAAGGCCCCCTCGCCCAAAAATATCTCCCCATCTGTCTTGCCACCTGCCACAAATTCCAGCCGTCAGTCACTTCTTTGGTGTAAGGCTTGCAAAGGCCCTTTGAAAAGCACGGAGGTAGGAGGCTGCATGGTACAATGAAGAACAGTAGATTCAGAGCCCACAGGGCTGAGTTCAAATCCTGCCTCTGCTGTTTATTGCCTGTGACCTTGGGAAAGTCACTTCACTTTTCTAGACCTCAGTTCCATAGCCTTTAATCTGATGAGATGGAACTGATCATCTTTAAGGTCTCTCCACCCAATCCTAAATCTACAGCTCCATGTTCTGCTAGGCTGGGAGGTCCTCAGCCTCCTGAATTCCTTTAAGTTTCTGTCTATTTCAACTCCTATTCACAGAATTACAAAATTTTAAAACTAGAAGGGACCTCAGAAATCGAATTAAACCTACACCTGAAAAGGAATTCCTATAATTAGTGGTCATCTAAGCTCTTTGTTAAGCCTTCCAATGAAGGGGAGCCACTACCTCCCTAAACGGGTCATTCTGTTTTATACAGCCCTATTCAGTTAGCAAGATCTCACTGCTACCAAGCCTCCATCTGCCTTTCTTCAATTTCCGCTCCTTGCTCCTGATTCTACCCTCTGGAGCCAAAGGGAACAAGTCTAGTCCTTTTCCTACACAGCCCTTGAAGGTAACTATTCTGCCCTCCTTGGGTCTTGTCTCCTCTAGGCTAACCATACCTCGTTCTCTCAATTATTCCTATAAGACTTAGATGCAATTTTATCTTTTTATAATTCAGAACTTAACAAGTATCAAATAAAATGAGCATTTCTTTATATAATCTAAGAGGACCTCTAGGTGGTACAGTGGGTAGAGCACTAGGCTTGGAGCCAAAAAGATTTTTCTTATCTTCTTGAGTTCAAATCCAGGCTCAGAAACTTCCTAGTTGCGTGACCCTGTGTAAGTCACTTAACCCTGTTTGCCTCAGTTTTCTCATCTATAAAAGGAGCTGAAGAAAGAAGTGGCAAACCACTCCAGTATCTTTGCCAAGAAAACCTAAATGGGGTCACAAGAGTCGGATATGACTAAATAATGACAGAACAATATGTAATGCAGAACACAAAAAGGAGACTGTATGTAAAACAATAAATCTCTTCAGTATAGCTTGCTTTTACCTTTAAGTATATAGTAATTTCAATATGTAACTATCCATGCTACCCCTCCTTTTCTGTTTCCTTCTGGCTTTCTTCTCATTGTATTATGACATGCACTCAAGGCCTTTCCCCATCCCTGCTGTCCTCCTTTGGGTGCTCTCCAGCTTATCAATATTCTTTTTAAACCATGGCACGTAGAACTGAAGCTAATACACCAACTCCACCCTTATCTCTGTTTCTCAGAAAAGCGTTTGAGCACCTCTCTATTGTTCCAACTTGAGAACAATGGGAGGCAGAAGGAAATTGTGTCTTTGGTACCACGTGACTGGACAGCCCCCTGAGGCTGGCTAAGGTCAGAAAGTAAGCCCAGAAAAGAGTCGACTGACTGCAGAGCCCGCCTGTATTCCTGGGCACTTCAGAAGGATTTGCTCAGTCTAATTCAACAAGTGTCAGACCAAATACCCACCATCTCCACTCAAACCAAGTTTTCCTGAACCATACAAGTGTACAAGCAAGCTCTCCCCAAGCCTCTGACCCTTCCTGATTAAGGAAAGATAGAGAACATACTCAGTGTTTGTCTTTACCATTCCAATCTATGGAAGGACGAAGAATAAAGTGAAGATCCTTCATCGTATGGAAGGACGAAGAATAAGGCATCCCCAATGTTACAATTCCTCAATTATAAGCTCCCAAAGGATGTGGGATCATGTCACTTATTTATTTGTATCTCACACAAGAATTGGGAAAAGGCAGCACACTAGAACGCTGATCTTGGAGTCAGGAACTCTTGGGCTCAAATTTTGCCTTTGATAGGTCCTAGCTATGCCACTTTGGGAAAGGTACGTTAAATTCCCAAGGTCCTGTGCTATCTCTTAAGGCTCTAAGTTACAGTGGATTTTTTTTATTTTTGGTTTTCAACATTCTTTTCCACAAGATTTTGAGTTCCAAATTTTCTCCCCATCTCTTCCCTCCCCCCACCCAAAATGGGGTGCATTCTGATTATCACTTCCCCCAATCTTCCCTCTCTTCTATCACCCTACCTTCTCTTATCCCCTTCCCTTCTTTTTTTCCTGTAGGACAAGATAGATTTCTATATGCCATTGCCTGTATATCTTATTTCCCGGGTTGCATGTAAAAACAATTTTTAACATTCACTTTTAAAACTTTGAGTTCCTGCAGGGGAATTTATTGAAGAAAAGTGTTCTACAGCAGATAGTTCTTATACCAATGAAACCACAGATCTGGAACCATTCCTCCCCCCAAAAAAATCTCCCACAGGACTTAATATTCCCATAGTAGAGTATTTCATACTCAATGAATACTCAATAAACGTTCGATGAATAAATAAATGAATTTAAAACCAATGGTCTTGGGGTTGGCATCAAAGCATTGTGTGATAACTGAAAAAGAAGATGGGATGGTGAAGCATGTGGCAAGCAAAGGATGGCAAGGAGGTGACTAGAGTGGTCTATAGCAACTAAGTCCAATAATAAGTGTGAGATCCATTCCTGGGAAGCCTAAATATAATTTTTTTAAAAAATCTTACTTAAAATGTGTTTATGTAGCCTTTACAAAAGCAATCCCAACTCCTCCCTTCCCTAATCCCTCAGGATTTCTCATCTGGTCCATGGGGCAAGGCCAAAAAGAAGCTCCTACACAGGACCCTTTCATGCCCAGGGTAGGCTAAAGGCCATGAAGTTATCATCTCAGCACAATTTGGGGCATTCTTCCCCAAAGGCCTAGACCCATATAGTAGCATTGGCACCAGGCTATACCATCTGCCCCCTTTCTAGACCCAACTAAGGTGAAATTCCTTTACTTGTCCTCAATGAGGTGAAAGTAGGACAGAACCTGAGGGTAGAACCCCTTCAGACTCACTGCTCTGCCACCTCCTCCCCTTCCCAGGCTTGCCTAGCGACCGTTTTCTGATTAGCCTGCCAGTGTTTCTGGCTGTATGGGGAGAAGATACAGAACACCTGGGCACATCTATATGCAGGTCAGTGAATGAGTCTTGCTGAAGACAGGAATCTAAGCGGGAAAATATCATCCTTTGCAGAGCAACCTTATAACATATACTCATGTCTTCAAGATCAAGAGACTGCTTTCTATGAGCATCCTTTTGTGGAATTAAATAATCTTACCTCTTAGCCCTGCCAGTTACATCATTTGTGACTGTGGTAAGTCATTTCATTTCTCTGGGCCTCATCCTCCACATGTGTAAAATATGTGAGTACAACTAGATGACCTCCGAAGGCCTTGCTTTTACTAAATTTGTGACTTTACTAAAGACATCATGATATAGGAATAAAGAATACTGGCTTTGAAATCACCTGAGATCAAGACTCCATTTTGCTATCCATGTGGCCTTGGACAGGTCACTTAGTTCTTCTCAGCTCAGCTTCTTTGTCTGTAAAACGAAGGCCCTTTTCAACTCTAAATACTGTGACGGTGTAAAAAGTTAACCTCTTCAAGCCTCACCTCACTTTCTGTAGCAGCAAGGTGCAATGAATAGAGAACCAGCTTCAACATCAGAAAGTCATAGATTCAAGTCCTTCTTTTAACAGACTGTCTGAAGGATCCTGACTAAGTCATATGACTTCTCAGGACCCCCCAGGCAACCCTCTAAAATGATAACTTGATCTGTATTGGTAGGGTTTCCTAACCAGAAGGTTCCTTATGCCAATGAAATCACAGGTCTCTTTGAAAGGAAGGAAGGAAGGGAGACAGAGACAGAAAGAGAGAGAGAGAGAAGAAAATAATAATAATAATAGCAAAACTTGTCCTTATCTACTTGGTTATTGCAGGTTTCAAATGAGGAAATGGATGTGAAAGCAGTTTGCCAAGTACAAAGTACTAGAGAAGCATCCCAGTATATATAAGCAGGAACATCACCTAGTTTTCCCCATCTCTTTCCCAAGTTTCTAATGAATTCCTTTCAGAGCCTTTCTGGAGCTGCAGGAGACACTGCTGTGGTGGCTCGGGGTCATCACTGTTTGTGTGATTCTCTTGTTCTGAAACCCCTGACAATACTTTGGGACATGCTTGTGCAGCTGCGGTCTGTTTCCATGGAGACAGGAAGCTCTGCTTCTCTTCAAACCCAAGGTAATGGTTTTCATCAAAATCCCATTTCCTTTGAGACAAGTAAAAAGGTTACAGTGCTGCTCTCCACACTTCCTTTGTAAATACGGACCGCTCCACCCAACAAACACACACCCCAACAGCCTCATGGCATTCCTGGCAGCATGGGAGTGGGATCCTCCTTACAAACATGTTTTCATACTTTTTTTTATCTTCTACAAGCACCCATACTTAATCTACTGTCCCCTTTCTCTCCCTCCTCCTTCCATTCCTCCACCACAATCAATAACAGATTGCCAAAGTCAGAAGAGTCTTCAGGGATGACCCAGTCCAGCTCATGACTCAACAAGACCTTGTGATATCTCGAAAAAGTGCTCCTCCAGCTCCTTCAAGCCTCTTTTTGAAGACCCACAGTAAGACTGGGCCTACCACCTTCCAAAGTAACACATTCTACTTTGGGATGGCTCTAAATTGTTGGGAAGGTCTTCTTTACATCAAGTCTAAATCTGTCTCTGCAGCTTTCACCTACAGCTCCTGGATCTGTCCAGAGCAAGGCTTCGTCAGTATTCTACATCAAATATAGGGAAATACTTATCATGCCCCTATAAGTATTCTCCCATCCAGGGACCAATGTTCCTTTGACTGCCCATCATATGGCAGAGGATCCAGTCCCTTCCTTATCTTGGCCATCCTCTTTAAGATTTACTTCAGTTCATGTCCTTCCTAAAAAAAAAAAATCTGGACAATTCAGAGCTTGGTCTGTTGGTCATTACCCCACAACAAGAGAAAAACACCCAGAGCTGGTTCATCAGCTGCTTCTCAATATAAATTCTAATAGATTCCTGCAAACAAATTAGTGCAACTTATCTATATGTCAAAAGGTAGGGCAGGGTTAGGCATTAGCAAACTGTTAATCTCAGGATAATATTCTGCAATGGGCCTTCTCCAGGGTGCTACAAATGGTTGATAATATAGGCAAAGAAGTAGCTAGAGATCACATGGCCATTTGGGAATTTATGGCCAGTGTCAAGACTAAGTAATTGGCTAGGAGTATGGAAATGTACCAATAAACTAAAGTCCAGGAAGCTAGTCCAGAACCAATGCAGAACAGAAGGTCCTAAAGAAAATCTCCATCTTGTCTAGGAAGAAATCAGGTAGAAAGGACATTGGTATAATGGCTTCAGGGTCCTGACATGGCATAACCATGAGGTCAGAGCCCAGGACTAAACTGCTATAGAGATTTGGAAGGGTAGCTGGTTTAAAAGTAGAACAGCCTCCATAAGATTTAGGGCTGACCAGTAGCTGAAATGATCAGATGTGGTACTTTCCTGCCCTTAGATTCATTGTTCACTTTGTCTCACTTATAGATTAGCTCTTCCCTCAGGACTAAAGCCTTAAGAACTTCCATGAGTAGGAGGCTGATTGATTAGCAAGATTGATATTGCAATGAATTACAATGAATGGATGATAGTAGCAGTGCAGAGTAGGAGCTTGTAAAATTGTGAAAGTCAGACCACTAAACTTCACAGTGATGAAGGCATGCGACCTGTGAGTGAAGGTCCAGAGCAGGGTAGGATCGGCCGAAGAAAGGCTTACATGTGGGATGCTGGAATCTGTGGGCCCCAGCTATCTATGGTGTCCTTAAAAGAAAACTGTTTCGTTCTCTAGGAGTTCATGTCTTCTATCTAGAAGATGGGCTTTAAATCCTAATGCTCATATCTGGGCAATCCTTCTATAAGGACAGAAGACTGGGAATGAGCATAGATGATAAAATTAGAATGCAGCTCTCTGGTAGATCTGGACAACAAATGTAGCTTCATTTATCTTCCCCATATCTGGATCCGTCAGTCAGTCAGTAAGTATTCATTAAGCACTTGCTATGTGATAAGTGGGGGCAGTTAGGTGGCACAGTAGCTAGAGTGGTGGGCCAGGAGCCAGGAAGATGAGTTCAAATCTGGCCTCAGACATTTACTAGCTGTGTGACCCTGGACAAGTCATTTAACCCTGTTTGTCTCGGTTTCTTTATCTATAAAGGGATCTGGAGAAGGAAATGGCAACCTACTCCAGTATCTCTGCCAAGAAAAATTGGGGTCACAGAGAGTCAAACACAACTAAAACAACTGAGCAACAACACAAATGCAGAAGATACAAAGGAAATAAAAACAAACAGCTTCCAGTTTCAAGAAGCTCACATTCAAATGGTGGAGATAAAATGTAAGTAACTAGGTCCATGCCGGACATAATCAGAGTAGAAGGAAGGTGATCTCGGAAGGAAGGCTCTAGCAGCTAGCAGGACTACTCTAGGCCTCCTGCAAAAGGTGGACTCTAAAGCAGAGTCTTAGAGGAAGCTAAGAAGGAAAGGCAGGGATGGAGAGCATTCCAGGCATGGAACAGCCAGTGAGAATGCTCAGAGATGGGAGGAAGAGGAATAGCAAGCACTCCAGTGAAGCTGGATCATAGAGTACATGAAGGCAAGTAAAGTATAATACTGGAAAGTTAGGAAGGGGCCAGGTCATGGTGAGCTTTAAATGCCAAACAGAGAACTTTACATTGAATCTTGAAGGTAATAGGAAGCCACTGGAATTTGAGGGGGCAAAGAGGAGAAAAGAAATGATGTGGTTAGACTTAAAAAAAAACAACACTTTGGCAACTAAGTGGGAGATGAGATGGGTTACAGTAGGGAAAAACTTGAATCCGGGAGAATAATTAGAAAGCTATTCCAAGAATCCAATGAGAGATGATGAGGGCCTCAACTATGGTGGTATCTGTTTTCGAGGAAAGAGGAAGAAACATGTAGGAGAGATGTTGGGAAGGTAGAAATAATAGTATTTGGCAATGGATGAAGGGGTATGTGGGGTAAGAGTAAAGAGTCAATGGTAAAATTGTAGTTGAGAACTTGGGAAACCGGGAAGATGGTGGCACCCTTGGCAGTAATAGGAAAGTTCAGAAGAGGAAATGTTTTAGGAGGAAAGAGAATGAGTTCTGTTTGAGACATGTTAATTTTGAGATGCTTATAATACATTCAGACTGAGATGTCGAAAAAGCAGTTGATGATACAGTACTGTAGTTTAGGAGAGAGGTAAGGGCTAGATAAATAGATTTGAGAATCATCTGCATAGAACTAACAAGTGAATTCATGGGAGCTGATGAGATCACCAAGTGAGACAGTATAGAGTGAATCAACAAAGGAAACTGAGAAGAAGCAATTAGACAGATAGGAGAGCAGGGTCAAGAAAATGCAAATAAGAGCATCACCCATTAGTACCTATGGTCACCATGATGATAGTATAAAGGACAAAAAACCTAGCACTCAGTACCATAGCTGCTGCAACCAAAGATCCTGGTACCCTCCTACTACTCCTAGCCTCAAATGCTCTCTGTACTATGTGTTCTCTATATGTAATTAGACAATGACTTATATCACTGTCTAAATACACACACACACACACACACACAAATACCACATGCAATGCTTACTACTACATATAGGCTGCTCTGATCAATAATACATTACTACAATTTCCACTATCTTACCCCATAAATAGTATAGTCTAAGTTTCAAGGTAACAAGCCAGCAATTCCATTCAGCCATTCCCTGTAGAGCCAGCCCAGTGGGAGGATCCCAAAAGAACCTCCCACATGCTTTAGCAGGTACCATCTGTACCCTCTTCTACCTGTATGCTCCATAGTACTCAATGCTTCCTCCTGTTCTCACCCTGAGCTACCTCAGATCAGGCTCTGGTTCTGGCTTCAATGTCTTTCCTCTATCCTCTGCCGCCACCACAAAATCCTCTCTGGCCCCTGAAGGAAAATATCTCCAAAATGAGCTATGCATCAGTAAGGAAAAGAGAAGAGAAACAAAATTGACGCATAAAATGAGGGGAAGAAATATTCTAATCCTGGTCTGCAGGGTCCTTAGTGCAAACACTCTTTTAAATGTCAGAATTTGTTCACACCAGCTATTCCCAACTGCTGCTGCTGTTGATTCCTCCAGAAAGGCTAAGGAGACATCTGTTCCTCTCGAATCATGTTACCTTCCTCTCCTAACAAGAGCCATTTCCAGCTGAAAGCAAGAAAAGGGGGCTCACAGCTGGCTCAAAACAATTTTAATTCAATTCCATAAGCATTTATGAAGTGCTAGTTGCTAGAGATAACAAAAACAAAAATGAAAAACAAACTCAGCCCTCAAGAAGCTTATAGTTTGCTGGCATACATACTGCATATAAACAGTTAAGTGGGTACAAGATAATTTGAAGAGGGAGAAAACACTAACAGCTGTAGGAATCAGGAGGAGGTACTTGAGCTGTGCCTTGAGGGAAGCTAAGGATTCCAAGAGTTGGAAGTTGGGAGCAATTCTAAAGGAAGGGGGATGGCAGGGGCTGTTACACTATACAAAGGAAGAGAGGTGGAAGTAGAATGCCAAGTTCAAAGAGCAGCTCAAAGGTTAGTCTGGTTGGAACATGAAGTACATAAAGGGGAGAAATGGGAAATAAGTCTGAAAAGGTAGGATGGAGTTCAATTGGAAAAGGCTTTAAACGTCAAAGATGACTTTGTTGTTATCCTCAAGGCAACAGAGAAGGAGTCACCGAAAAACCTTTGGGCAGGGCACTGATGTGATCAGATCTCTACTTTAGAAAGATTATCTTGAAAGCTCTGTGAAGGACAGATTAGAAAGGCTCCATTTAGTGCTAGAGGAGATTTTCGAGGTAACCTAGTCCAACTCCCTATCTTAGAGATGAGGAAAATGAGACTCAAAGAAGTGATATGACTTGGCCAGGGCCCCAAAGACAACAAGTGGAAGGACTGAGATTCAAACTCGGGTCCAAATCTCCAAATTCTGCACTTTTCCTTCCCTCCAATAGATGATGCTACTTTCAAAAGTCAAAGATGACTCCAAAGTTGTGAATGTGCATGGTTGAGCAAATGCTGGGGAATGTCTTCCATGTTTCAGTAAGGAGCATATTCAAGAGAGTGAATTATGAGTTCCATTTTAAATATGTCAAGTTTGAGATGCCTATGGGACATTCAGGTAGAGATATTGAGAAGTGTCGTTCACGTGGAACTGGAGCTCAGGAGAGAGATTAGGGCTGAATAAATTGATTTGGGAGTCTTCTGGGTAGAAGTGATAATTGAACTCATGGGAACTAATGAAATCACTGAGAGAGGAGGTAAAGATAAAGATAAGGCACAGGATAGGGCTTTGGGGTACCCCACCAACGGAGGAGGACACAGATGACGATGTAGCAAAGGAGTCCGAGAAGCAGTTGTCAGATACATAAGAGAAAAACCAAGAGAGGACAGTGTCACAAAACTGAGGGAGAGGTAAGACTCCAGAAGCAAGGTTTGGTAAACAGCATCAAAAACTGCAAAGAAGTCAGGAAAGACCTTTGAAATATAGAGGGAAAATCATTAGATTTGGTGATTCAAAAATCATCATTGACCTTGGAAAGCAGATTCTGTTTTAGTTGATTTTTATAGTCTGAAGCCAGATAGCCTAGGATTGAAAAGTGAGAGAGAGGTGAGGAATTGAAAGAGAGTATAGATAACCCTTTCTAGGAGTTTGGCTGTGAAAAGAAGAAAGAGGAATCAAGTGGAGTGATTTTTTAACGATAAGGGAAACTGAAGCAGGTTTGCAGGCAGCAAACAAAGAGCTGGAAGAAAAGAAACTGAAAATGACAGAAAAAGTGGGGGTGATCAAAGGAATAAGCTCACGGAAGGAGGCAGGGATGGGATCAAAAGCATAGGTAGAAGGGTTAACCTTGTCAACGACAAAAACAAACACCTCTTCATCAGAGATTAGAAGAAGAAAACGGTGGATAACATGGAGGGGATTTAAGGTATAGCCTAGGTGAAGGGTGTGAGCTGACGATGGATAGATAGTCTCTATTTTCTCAGAAGTAGGAGGCAAGGTCTTCTGCTGAGAGGGAGGGATGTTAGAGGAGACCTAAAGAAAGAAGAATCTTGGGGCAGTTGTTATAGAAAGGGAGACATAGAATCAGTTGCTGAAGAGTAAAACTAAAATCTATAAGGCCCGGGTTGAGATGAGATTGTATAAATTTGTGACCTCAGTTGGCACAGTTGTAGGACTTCGTCCAGCAGCAGAGAGGCCAGATGGTAGGGGTGATACACGATTGGTAGTTTGGCAAGGCACAAGCAGTGATAAGGAAGTTCTGGATTCGAGGGGAGAGGACAGTGTATAATTAACTAAAGTGTCAAACTTCAAAGGCTGGAAAGTCAGACCAGAGCAGGCGTGATGGACTGGGGAAGGAGGGTGGGGCTAAAGGTGGAGTTAAAAGACAAATAATCAGTTTAGTAGGAACAAAACCAAGGGAAAGATGGAAGGATAGGGTTCTGTAACCAGAGAAAGGAATTTCAGAGTTCTAGATCATGGAGACAAAACACATATAAGTAAGGATAAGGTCCATGGAATAACCAGAGATGATCCATCAGAAAGATTACCTAATATATGTTTATAAAGTGTAATGTAATGAGCAATGGGCTTGTGGGTTTACATCTTGGCTTTGACATATGTGTGTGATTACAGACAAGTTAAGGCAGAATATAAATGCAAGTTCTGGTCATTAGGACACCTTCCTATACATTAGTGCCCTGTCCCATTTCAACTTTGCTAAGACACTTAGAGTCTCATATTTCAGACTGATTGGACAGCACCAATGATTTGTCAGCACACAATTTCCATCCTCCCTGTCTACTCTTCCTTGCCCCCTGAAACTATGTTAAATTCTCCAAATTAAATCCCAGAAACCTTAATCAAACCCCATGAGAAAGCAAGAGGGAGTATGTAGCAACTGAGGAAGTTGCCAAGACTAGGGATCTTTGTAGGGGTGGGAGGTTTTGGAGGGGATGGTGTTAAGGGGATGAGAGGAGAGAAGCAAATGGATCTACAAATCTCTGACTCTCCAAAACTGTATTAAATTTATCAAACATTTAGTAAGAACCTACAGTTTGCAGAGCACTTTGTGGGAGATATGAAGTGTGTTTTTTTAAAGTCCCTACCCTCATGAAGCTTACTGTCTATAGGGAGATAAAACCTAAACACAGATAAATATGATGAATTAGTGCCTTTTTATAAGAAATGGCAAATATGGAAAATAAAAATAAATCTAGAAACATATGTAAAGTGATGATAAGTGAGGGTCCATGTGAAGGGGGGAAAGTGGGATATCCTGGGCACTGGGATCACTAAATAAAGAGGCAAAGAGGTGGGATACCACAGAGAATGGAAGTCTCATGGCCAGAGAACCATCCAAGTTGGCTAAAGCATAAACTTTATGGAGAGGAGTAATATGAAATAAGCCTGGAAAATAAGGCGACATCAATATATGGAAGGCCTTGAATGCCATGCAAAGGTTTGAACTTGACTTGAGGCCTGAGGAAGCACTGAGAATTTTTGGATAGAGGGTTGACATGACCATATTGGTGAGTCAGACAGAATATCATGCCAACAGTATGGAACAGATTGAAGGATGGTGGGGGTGGAGGCTATTGCAGTAATGCAGGTAGGTGGCAATAAGGACCTGTACTAGGGTAGTGTCAGTGAGACTAGAGAGTCCAGATGAACATAAGAGAGGTTGCAGAAGTAGAATTGATGGGACTCGGTAACTCATTGAATCTGAGAGGTAAGGGAGAGATTTATCAAGGATAAACCCAAGGTATTATATGTGGGAGGACAACTTGACTGGTAACACCACAGACAGAAGTAGTGAGGTCAGAAGAGGATGGAACAGGTATTGGGAGGAAAGACAATCAGTTGAACATGTTGAGTTTGGGGTCCCATTACTGAACATCAAGGTGGAGGAGTTTTATAGGAAGTAGAAATGTGGGTCTAGGACTCAAGAAGAGATGAGGGCTGGAGATCTAGATCTGAGAACTGAGTACACAGACGTGGCAGTTGAAACTGTGGAAGTAAGATGGACAGTGGATAGAGAAATGAAGGCCTCAAGAAAACCCTAGGGGAATGCATACATTAAGGGGTTGGGACAAGGTCATAAGGTAAACCAATGCAGATTTGTAGTGGTGAGGCAATATACAGGCATTGGGAAATGAGGTGAATTGTTAGCCTCTTACTTATGTTTTAGGGCCATCCATCTCAGATACACATCATTCAATCAACGGATAGTGGTTTTCTGCTGTGTGTCCAGCTGTATGGTGGGCATTAACTAAAAGTGAAAATAGTTTCTGTTCCCTAGGAACTTACACCCTATACACATACACAAACAGATGGATACAGAATAATTACAAAAGGTGATGGGGGAAGATACTAGCCTCATGTAGAAGGTGTCATTTGAGTCCAGTACTGAAAGGATTCTCAAAAAGAGTGCAATCTAGACATGGGGGATAGCCAGGTCAGTATCACGGAGGCAGAGGATGGACTTCAAAGAGAAGCAAGGTCACTTTGGCTGGACCATGGGGTGCATGGAGGAGAGTAATGTGCAATGAGGATGGGAAGATAGGTCAGGGCCAGGTTGTGAAAGATTTTAAATGCTAAACAGAGGAGTTTTACTGGCCCTTGGGGGTAACAGGGAGCCACTGATGTTTATCGAGCTAGGGAGTAACACAGTTAGATTTTTACTTTAGGAAAATCAATTTGGCAGCTGCATGAAGCCTGCATTGGGGAAGGGAAAGGCTTAAGACAGCAAGACCAGCTAGGAGGCTACTGCCCTAATACAAGGAAAAGAAGTCTGGGGGGTAGGGAGGGAGACCCGGAAAGGTGTCTTCAGAAAGTGGGATTTGAACTGAGCCTTGGAGACTTGAAGAATACTAGGGAAAATAAGGGACAGAGACAAGGAGAGAGAGCATTCCAGGCATGGGGGAATTGTGGGTCTGGGACTCACAGAAAAGATGAGGATTGGACATGGATAGATAGATCTATTTACATGGAGATTACATCAACAGATCTGTTGTGCATATTAATGCATACTTGTGTGTATATGGATAGTACCTACCTCACATGGTTGTTATGAGGAATACATTACATATATACACATACATACACATACGTATATATACATACATATACACACATACATATATACATACATATATATATATATACACAGAGAGAGAGACAGAAGAGAGAGGCAGACAGAGAGACACAGACGCAGAGGATACATGAGTATATCGAGTATTATAGACGTGTGTGTGTGTGTGTGTGTGTGTGTGTGTGTGTGTGTGTGTAATGCTTTGCAAACCTTAAAGTGCTTTATAAACATGAATGATTTTTATCTGCTATAATATGATCAGTTTCATTATATACAGTGTTATTTTGTGCTTACCATATTGTGTCCAGTACTTCCTGACCTGATAAAAAGAAAATAACTTATAAAAAGTCATGAGTAGTCTCCATGCCTTTAATCTCTCTCATTTTTGACTCCTGACCCATGTTTTCCAATGTATTTTTTCACAGTCCTCCCTTAAACCCACCTTTGCATACAAGTCACTGAGGACTAATATATATGTTGATTTAGCTTGGAGAGCCCTGCACCAAGTTCTTCATAGGCTTTTTCTGTCTCTTCATCCTCTGCAATATATATTGACTGCTAAGGGAAAAGTATTTTCATGGTGAAATTTCACAAACACTGTTACTTGGCATGGATACTGCTATATAAGACAAAATATCCTAGGAAATGTTTCTTGTTGTCTTTGGGCTAATGATAAGCCAACTTTCCAGATCTTCTAGTTGAATCCTATGCCATTTACCCAAGCCATGGATAACGATGTTAAAGAGCACAGGGGTCAAGGAGAGTTTCCTTTGGATAATCCATGAGATATCTCCCTCCAAATGAATATAACTACACATTGGGTCTGGCTGTTCAACCAGTTTTGAATTCAACTAACTATAGTATTATGTAGTCCATATCTCTCCATTTTGTCCACAAGAGAGAATGGCAGGAGAAACTTTGTATAATGCTCTGATAAAATCTAAGTAAACTAGGTCTACAGCAATTCTCTCCATTGCTGTGCTAAACCTGGGTACGGAAAAAAGAAATGCTGTTAGTCTGGCCTTTCCTGTTCTTAATGAAGCCATGCTGGCTCTTTGGGATCACTGCTTCCATTGTCAGATGTTCACTATCCAATCGAATCATGTGTTCTAGAATTCTAGCAAGCATCAAAGTCAAGCTCAGTGACCTATATGATTTATAGACTCAGTTCTTTCCCTCTTTTCTTTGCAAACTTCACATAGCTTGAAATCTTCACATAGTCAAGTGGTACCTTTCCTGTTATCTATGATCTTTAAAAAAATTATTAATGATGGCTCAGCAATCACAAATGTCAGTTCCTTCAGTGTCCTGGTCTATAGTTTATCTGGGCCAGATGACTTTAATTAATCAAGAGAAGATATGCTCTTAAATCTCCACAGTTTTCTTAGATATTATTTTAGAATGATTTATTAAAGGATGACTAGCAGATATCTAGCCAAGGAAGTCATTACAGGACCATGCCACACTTGAGTATTCACCCTCCATTACTTGCCCTTTACTCCATCTTTTGTGTAAATATTTTTCAAACGTGATTTGATGGATGAGCTCCCTGTGAATTCACATCAGTTTCATTAGATGACAACTCTGTCTCATTAGAAGTGTTTCTCTTTGTGTCTTTAGAATTTCGCTCTTCAGAGTCTCCAATCCCTCCAGGGGTGACTCGCCTTGTAGAATTTTAGGTGATATCATCCTTATCCTTTTTATGAACCTTTAAAATCTGCTGTCCTAAAATTTAACATGTATGACAAGCTATGCCTGGCTTTTTTCCTCCTTCTCTATCACAAACTCTCAGATGGCATAGCGACTTTCCCCCAGGTTCCCATCATTTCCACTCCAGCAAATCAGTTCTTCCATGTTAGGGACAAATAATTCCAGAAGTGATATTCCCATTCGGTTAGTTCTTGTACCATTTCAAGTATAAAATTATCATAAGGAAAGGCTGGAAACTATTAGCCTTTCTGATGTTTTTAAAGTCTGATCCATCACATTGCTAGAATAAACTTACCATACTAATTCCTGCCTCTGCACCTTTGTTTGTGCTGTCTATATGAAATGCCCATAAACTTCCTACAGAAAGCAGCATCATAGAGTGCAAAGAGCCCTGGAGTCAAAGAAAAGGTGTTCAAATCCTGCCTCCAGAGCTTCCTACCTGTATGACCTTGGACGGTTCACTTAACCTGATTTTCCTCACCAGTAAAATGAGTGGGTTTGACAAGATAGCCTCTGAGGTCCTGTCCTGATTTAGATATAGGACCTTACCTAGGATCTAGGATCTTGTCCATCCATCCCAAACCAATCTAGCTTTCATGAAGTCTCCATCCACGAAAACTCCTCTCAGTCATTTCTCCTGTCACTAAGTTCTCATTGTGTTTCTTCTGGGCACTACATCATTTTTACCCTTAATTCTATACTGTGTTGTTCTCTGATTTTTCAATGTGTGTCTTATCTCCCTATAAAGTTTATAAGCTTCTCAAGGGCCAAAATCAAGTTTAACTTTTCTCTTGTATTCCCCAAGGGCAGCACATTTTGAGATACTGAGCATTCAATTGGGCATTCAATAAAGGCTGACTAATTTAAGTGGGGGCAGCTAAGTGATACTGTATAGCGGATAGAGTTCCAGGCCTGGAGTCAGGAAGACTCATCTTCCTGAGTTCAAATCAGGTCTCAGACAATTACTAGGTGTGTGACCTAGGCAAGTCACTCACCCCTGTTTGCCTCAGTTACTCATCTATAGTATGAGCTAGAGCAGGAAACGACAAACCATTCCAGTATCTTTGCCAAGAAAACCCCAAATATGGTCACAAACAGCTGGACACAAAACAACTGAACAACAATTTAAGTTGCCCTAATAACAGACTTCAGTATTCATTTCTAAATCTCAGCTGGGGCTTCAAGGAATAGCCCAATGGTACTAGTCATGGGAGATATTTGTTTAGCTCCTGGGTTAGTATCACCACCCTGGAGTCTCTGGGAAGGGAAGCCTGTGGGAGCATCTTGCCATGAGGAAGCTCTGAGATGTCTGGGAACCAAGACATCCAAGCCTCACAATAGGGAGAAGAAGCAAGTTTATATGGGGTAACAAATCAGAGAGTGACCAGAATGACTTTGCTTACCCAGAAAGCACTCCCAGGACAAGGTTGAGAACAAAGAAGGATCCGATGATGATGAGGGGGATGAAGTACAGCCAATTCCAGGTGGCTCCTAAGGCATCATTGGTCTGGAAGATACAGAAACAGTCACATTGTCATTCCAGTGGTACGGAAGAGAGGAGGTGGGGTATGGGAAAAAGAGCACTGAAGCTGGAATAAAAAGATCTAGACATGAATCTTAGCTTAACTCCAAGTATACAATCTTAGAAAACCCACAGAACCTCTCTGAGACTGTTTTTTCATCTGCCAAATGGGAATAATACACTTTGCACTACTCTGTGTCACAGTTGTTATGAGGAAAGCATTTTGTAAACTGTTAAGTGCTACATGTGTGCGAACCATCATTATTCCCACTATAATCACAGGAGAGTCAAAAGGTGAGTGACCACATCCTGGTTAGTTGTAAGTATAGTGTATAAGCCACCTCTTCTTCTCTACCTCAGAACACACAAGCCTGCCATGGGATACTCCCAACTAGCAGGAATGAAGGCTCTGATCACAAGCATCAGTCACCCAAAAGACTAAACAAATTAGAGAAAGCTCTGTATGGAGAACTTCCTCCACCAATGCAACTCTCAACCTCTCTATGACTTCCTGAGACTATTGATAGAGATGTAGGTGTATACATATCCACATATTTACACACATACATACATATGCAGATGCATATACATATGTATATATAAAGTACTTTTGCAAAACCTTATAGTGCCGTATAAAAGCTAGTTGTCACCGTAATTGCTGTTGTAATTTTTATTTTAGGCATGAAAAGATTAAACTGCTTGATAGAGTTGGAATTTGAACCCAGTCTGACTCTGAATCCAGCATTCTCTCTACTAATAATGTTGCCTCCAAGGGACAGATGCCATGCAGTAAATCTAGGTTTAAAGGATTCTCTCCTCTCCTAATGCTAATACAGACTAAACTAGAAAAGACATGCAAATTGTGGTTGTGGTACAGGTACATAGATGAAAATATCTTTTTCCTCATAATCCTCCTTCTCCTCCCAGAGTAGTTTCTTTGGGGGAAGATGTTGCCACCATATTATTATCTATTCAAACAGAGGGTTGGTCACAGAGTTGAGATAAGAACATAGATCCCTTGATTGCCAGCCCAACACTCTATCAAGAAACTGTTTCTGATACCAAAGATCAACCCTTTTTTTCTCTCATTTCCACAGCTAAAATTTACATTCACATTTTTATTCACTGTATCTCTTCTTTCAAATGCTATAAAATACTCTGATTGGCTTTTAAAGCTTTTCATAAACTTAGTCCATTTCTAACTTTCCAGTCTCCTTATACTTCGCTCCTTTCCATACTCAACAATCCAATGACATTGACTTTCTCGATCTTCCTTGAACCTGACTCTTCATCTCTCAACTCCAGGCATTTTTGCTGCCTGCTCCTATCCCTGAAATTCTCTCCCTTCTCATCTCCGCCTTTTGGCTTTTCTGGCTTCCTCCAAGCCTGAGCTAATATCCCACCTTCTGCAAAAAGCCTTTCTCAGATCACCTCAATGTTAGTGCTTTCCCTCTGAGATTACCTCCAATTTATGAGAGAAAAAGACAGAGACAGAGAAAGAGAGACAGACTGAGACAAAGGCAGAGAGAGAGAGAGGCAGAGAGAGAGGCAGAGACAGAGAGAGGCAGAGACAGAGAGAGGAGGTGGAAGAGGAGAGGAGAAGAGGGAAGGGAGGAGAGGGGAGAGATATATCATGTATGTACACAATTGTTTGCACATTGTTCCCCCATTAGAATGTAATCTCCTTGAAAACAGAGAATATTATTTTGTCTATCTGTATAAAAGTGCTTAACACAGGGCCTGGTACAAAGGAAATACTTAACAAATGCTTATTGACCATAATTCTTTTCTAGTAGGTCTCTTTAGGATTAAAAACAGGAAATGATCTTTAAAATCACGTAGTCTACCCTTTTCATGTTTGTTATGAGGAAAGTGAACCCCTGAAAGATAGTCACTGTAATGGCAACCACAATGGCATACCCAGGATGGCTGCTCTTGAAGGTTCTTTTACCTGCTTTACTAGGAAAGACAGCTATTTCAGGGGTGAACAATCTTCTTTAATTACATAAAATACGAACAGAGAAATAAAGACCGAGAGGGCTCTACTGCCTGAATCAGTTTTACATCTACCACTGAACTGAGAGAGCCTTTACCTCTGAGGAGTTGAGGAGCTCTGAACATACGGCCACTCAGAGTCTCAACCAGGGAATCACAACATCTTTCTCATAAGTGAGCCCCCAAAGCAAAAGCTCACCTCTCACAATATATACTCTTTAGGCTCGGAGCCTAATTAGAAATTAACAAAAGGTGTGTAAGCCTTCCTACAAGCAAACAAGCTTCCCTTAATGGGCTCCCCATGAGGCCTATCGATGAGCAGGGAAGATCTTGTTTCTCCTTAACCTTAAGTCACATAGATAACAAATAGCAGAATGAGGGTTTGAATTCCAAATCTAGTGTCCTTTCCATTAGACTCTCACTTCTTCCATATTCTCCCCTCCATATTTTCCACAATGAGCGACAGTGTAGGGCAAGGTTAAAAAAGCTGTAAATTGGGAATCAGTAGGTCTGGGTTCTACTGTCATATAATTGTATGACCATCTAACCTAGCAAACTTGGTCTGAAACACCTAGACTATTCAGAGTACCATGTTGGGTGCTCTAAGTTACTTTTCTCGACTTCAATTTCCTCATCTATAAAAGGGCTAACATGTTATAATCTGAGATTTCTATCATCCAAGTTCTTCAACTAGCCACACTCTACCTTCCGAAGTAGCAGAAATTTCCCATAATAATTTTGGGAACAACATTTCCCTTCACACCTAACCTCAACCCTTTGCCTTTATTCTCTTCCCAGCACAATTCAGCGATGTGATTTTGTGGTAGTTCCAGAGAGAAAAATGACTTTTTACTAGGCAAGATGAACAGAGCCCAATTCCTTCTAATCGCCACACGTACGGTCCATGCCTTTGATTCTACCGGAGAGAGGATGAGGCTGATAACTTCGTGCAACTGCCTCTCTTAAATACAATTCATACATAAGTCAAGACCTCTCCAGTGATGTCATCGTTTATCTTTGAAAATGAAGGACGAACAACAATTAAACAGAATCGGTTTAAATCGCAGTAGAGGGGACGTAGGTCAGGTATCCAAAAGAATTATCCCAGCTGCCAGGGTAGCAAGCAGGCAATGTGGTTTCATTTCTAACATGACATATTTGGAGTCAGTCAGGCAATAAATATTCGTTAAGTGCCTACTCTATGTCAGGCAACTGTGCTAAATGCTGGGGATGCAAAAAGAGGCAAAAGACAATCCTTGCCCTCAAGGACCTCACAATCTGGGGAAGATGCAGCTTCAAATACCATCTCTGAACCTTAATAAGTAAGTGACGACAGACAACTTCTATGAGCCTCAGTTTCCTCGTCTGTACTTACAGACCATCAATGACAATCAGATAAAATAATTAAGTAAAATGACTATAAATCTTAAATTGCTATGTAAATGCCAATTATTACTACTAATAAGCTATGGAGGGACATTATGGGCTCTTTTTTGGAAGGACTTTAACTGATGTAATAAGTTGTTTTTCTGGGCTTGTGGAGATGGCAGCCCCCGATGGAAAATTTCAAGATGAATTAAACAATCTAGGAACACCCTTGTTTATATATACAACCCCATACAGGAAGGGCAAGAAGAAGTCTGGTTAGTCCCAATGATTGATTGATTAGTGCTTCTTGGAGCAAATTTGTTTTACTTCCTCTAGAACCATAGCCCAGACCCACTGAGGCTGGAATGCATCAAGGGCAAGGACCCCGTCTTACACCTCTTTGTTTAGATGAGTTGCTCTGAATGGCACCTCTCACAACACAGGGCCACCACGATGACTGATTGGCATTACCGAATGACAACAATGACGATGATGAACGGTGGCATATGAGCAGTAGCTACAGCCACTGCCCTGGGGAATGATTAGAGATGATTGACAGCTTAAAAGGTTTTTCTGGAGAAAGCTGTTTGACATCTTTCCTAGATTATTCACAAACCTTTTCATAGAATTGCTGCCCCCTCTCAGCCTCCTTCCCCAGCCTTTTTCCCCCTGTACAAAATTTCTTCCAGTACCTCCCCTTACTGGTGAGGGGGGTCTCACCCCCCACCTTATTCAGTGGTTGATGAATCAGTAACAAGGGCCAGCTGGGCACAGGGGCAGGCCCAGGCAACAGTGGGCAGGCAATGGACACCAGTCTTTCTTCCCTCAGGATGGAAAGCTTTTTTTTCTTTCTTTCTTACTTTCTCTCCAGGGCTAATTAAGCCTTCAATCTGCATCTGATTCATCATTATTAAAAATCTTAAAATTGTCCAGTGTAGGAGAGACGACTGTTGAAGTGTCTTTTGAGAGAGGGAAAAAATAACGTTTTTTAAAAGTCATCAACAGCTCTGGAGGCAGCAACTGCCTTAGCACCAAGCAGGAGGGGAGAAACGTGAAGTGAGCGGTGCAAGTTAAACCCCTGAGTTGTGACTATTGTCTCTCTCATGGTGTGCATGTGTCTGTCTCATAGCAGGGGGGTGGAAGAGAGAAGGGTAAATGTGTGTGTGTGTGTGTCTTTCATTCTCTCTCCACTAACCCCCTCCTCCCACCCCCCAACAAGTGACAGGCTCTATTCTCACAAGCTGCTTTCATAGATTATTATTATAGGTTTTCACCTGCTCTTGCTTCAGAGATGCTGGGAACTCATTGCAAACTACTCTAAACAAGGCCCACTCTGGTGAAAAATACCAATAGTTCCCAAAATTCTCCGCTGAGCTTAGGGCACCCATTTACCCGCTTTTCCTATTCTTCCCTCCCCAGATTACCAGGGAGAGTCAAAAAAGAAAAGGAACCCTAGTAAAACCCTAATCAGAGAGGAGACCCCTCTCAAAAAGGACCCTAGCAAAAGAATACTCAGACTAAAGAAGAGTGCCATTCCTAGGGTCAATGCCTCCCTGGTTGGCCGATACAACTCTCAGTAGACCAGAATGCTGGCTCATGGCTATCAGCTTCAGGCTCCCCTCTTCTGATTTTCACCTGCAGGCTCCAATCCCCCGAGAGTGACACACACACACGTGCACACACTATATGGGGATGATGACAGACGGTGCAAAAAGGTCTGGGGGTGGCAGCACACCTGCGCGGGGAAAATACTCAGTGGGTATCAGCACCCAGGCAGGGAGAATGTTTTCCTTTGGGAACCTGCCCAGTTGGGGGTGGCAGACCCACCCCCTCCCTGAGTAAACAGGAGCACATGGCAATTATCGCATTAGTCTTCAGGAGGAGTGGGGGAAGAAGAGATGATTGGTAGAGCAACTGAAATGGAGAGAAGAAGCTAGCTGGAGAGAAGGAAAGAAATAAATTCTTCTCTCTACCCTTCCCGGTCCCCCTACTTAGTCTCACTTCCTAGTCTGTAAGCTGCTGTTTACCACTCTGAAAAAGAGAGACCCTGGTTTTTGATCCAGAAGTCCTCACAAAAGTCCCATCTCTCAACCACCTTGAAGTACACCTTAGATTTTAACTCCCCCAAATAAACCTTTCACTGGTTAGCAGTTGGGATATCAGGGAGGTCAAGAGGATGATGAAGATGATGATGACAACTGATATTCATGTAGCCCTTTAAAACTTGCAAAGTATACTACAGAGCAAAACGAGTCATTTCCTCCGAGCCTTATACCAGCCATGTGGGGCAGGTACTACTGATTTATATTAGCATCTCTACTTTATTGTTAGTCAATGAGCATTTATTAAACATCTACGATGTACCAGGCACTGTGCTAAGCAAATGATAGTGCCTGCTCTCAAGTTACTCGCAGTCTAATTGGGGGAGGTGACATGCAAACAACTATGTAGAGAATTAATTGAGAATGGTCTCAGAGGGGAGGCTCTAAGCTGAGACTTGAAGGAAGTCAAGGAAGCCAGGGAAATAGGGAGGGGGAGATGGGAAGGGAAAGACGTCCATGAATGAGAGACCACCAGGGAAAATGTCCAGGGGTGGAGGATGTTCAAGGAACAGCACAGAGGCCAGCGTGTCACCAGAAGTCAGAGAATGTAGAGGCTGGAAAGGGGACAGCTTAGGAGGCAAGCACAGGACTTTATGTTTGATCCTAGAGGAAACAGGAAGGCATTGGAGTTTACTGAATGAGGAAAAGGGAGACCTGGTGAGACCCATGTTTTTATAGATTAGCAAATTGAGGTCGAGAGACATGAAGGGGCTCACGTGGGTCACATAGCTACTGTCAAGAAGGTAACTGAACCTGGGTCTTCCTGATTTCAATCTCGACTACATCACCGTACCACACTAGCTATCACAACTATCTCTCAGGATAAAGGGATGATGCTATTACAAGATTCTTTCTGATTCAGATTTTCTGGTAAAAACGTGACCTAGAGAAACAAACCTATAAATAAGAGTCTAAAGACATAAGACCAAGAGTAGCCATCCTAACGCGGCAGCTGGGTGATGCGGTGGATCAAGTGCTGGCCTGGAGTCAGGAAGACTTATCTTCCTGAGTTCAAATCTGGCCTCAGACACTTCCTAGCTGTATGACCATGGGCAAGTCGCTTAACTCTGTTTGCCTCAGTTCCTCATCTGCAAAATGATCTGGAGAAATGGCAAACCACTCCAGTATTTTAGCCAAGAAAACTCCAAATGGAGTCATGAAGAATCAGCCTTAATGAACAACAACAACAACTACTACTACTACTACTACTACCACTACTACCACCACCACCACCACCACTACTACTACTACTACTACTATTACTACTACCACCACTGCTACTACTTCTACTACCACCACAAAGGCCATCCTAAGGAGGGAATAAGACAATTCTATGAACTGAAAGTCGGGATCCCACAAAGGAACCAGGAGACATTGGCCACTCCAGTTTTCCTGGAAGGACCATCCAAAGATCTTGGTAAAAGCACTTCTCACAAAGCCAGAAGATTTACTGGTCCTATGACCATTCCCAAGGAAATGAAAATATGTCAAGAGCAAGGTCAGTACAGAAAAAACAAGAGCTCTAAGGAGATTCTGGGGATGGTTCAAGCATATTTTTACTTCTTTAGTATTTGACTTGACCAGTCTCCTTCAGGAAGCTTCTTCCTAAATCATAGTGAATCAAATAAACGTATGATAGGTATTATGCAAAATTTAAGCTGCTTTAAAGATAGAACGAGACAATACTTAACAATACTGTAATATCAGTATCCGTGGCCAGCTAACTCCCTGATGATACCATACCAATGAAATAGAACCCCCCCATACCTAATTGAAGATAGGAATAATTCCTAGTCTATGGGGAAGCCAAGAGAAAACCACTAGCTCACTCTGATTAGTCCTGTAGGAATGCAAAAACCTAGATTAAAGACAGTAATCTATAAGGAAACAACTTCTTCCCCTTACCTGTATAAACTCCTGTTCTCTGAGAGTTTAGCTATTTAGACCTAGAGTAGTTGTACCCTGCCAGGCATCTCTGCCTCCTCTTCATCTCTTAAACTGTGTTTGCTTCTACTCTCAAGATTGGACCACCTTCACAAACCCACCAGACTACTGTGGGTAGGATTTCTACAGACATGTGTGTCACTGCCTATGCCCCACCATTCTGAGAGATGGTGATGATGATGACGATGGAGGATCACAGTTTATATAACATTTTAGTGTTTACAAAGTGCTTTATATTCATTATATCATTTGATTCAACAACCCTTTGTGGTAAATACAACAAGTATTATCACCCCCATTTGATGCATGACAGGTAGCATTGTGTAGTGACTAGGGAGCTGGCCTTGAAGCCAGGAAGAACTGGGTTCATTTTCTTCCTCTGAAACACCTCGCTTGTGGGATATTAGGGAATTCATTTAACCCGTTGGTACCCTAGGCCAGTGGTGTCAAACTCAAATAGAAACAGAGGCCACTAAATCATATGTTAAGATGACTAAGGGGCAGCTAGGTGACGCAGTGAGTAGAGCACCAGCCCTAGAGTCAGGAGGACCTGAGTTCAAATCCAGCCTCAGACACTTGGCACGCTTACTAGCTAAGTGACCTTGGGCAAGTCACTAAATGCCAATTGCCCTGCCTTTCCACCTCTAAAAAAAGATACACCAAGATGACTAAAGGCCATGTATTGGTTTAGAAAACCACATATTAACATTATCTATGTTCTGTTATATCCTACTTATTTTGTTAAATATTTCCCAATTACAGTTTATTCTGGTTGTGCCACAGTCAGGCCCGACACCTCTGCTCTAGGCAACTTCCTGAGACTCTATGTTCAGAGAAGGAAGGTGCTGACCTAAATTGGTAGAGGGATTTCCTCATCTGAAACATACTTATGCCAATGAAATCCTTTCTTTATACCTATTTTACAGATGAAACAGAGGCTTAAAGAAGCTGTGATTGACTCAACATCGCACACGTAGTATCAGAGCTGAGATTCAACTCCTTCTGCTCTTTTGTTATTCTGTCTCTGGTCAGAAGTAACTGATGAAACCAGCTAGAAGAGAACGTGCAGTCCACATCCTAGACCCAAAGCAATAAAGACAGGCACGAGGAGGGCCCCAGCCTGGAATCAAGAGATGGCTCTGAGGCTATAGATCAATGAGTGGTCACAGTTACACAAAGTCTTTAAAATCTCACAATAGACATTATCCTGTTATTTGTATCAAATGTAAATTCCTTGGGGACATGCTTAATTTAAATTTATTAAAATAATAGTTTCATTTATTTAATTGTATCCCCAGTCTAGTCCAGTGTCTGGAACCCATTAGGGGATAGGGATTGAACATATGCTATGGAGAAATCCCTGGTGAAGAACTAGCAGGGCACTCAGTAAACATTTATGAAGTACCTACTATGTGCTAAGCACTGTGTTGAGTCCTGGAGATACAAAGAAAGTCAAATGAGAGTCCCTGCCTTAAGGGGCTCATAACCTAGTGGTGAAGACAACACTCAAAGGACTATGTACAAATAAACTATGTACAAGATAAATAAGAAATAATCAATAGAGGGAAAGCCCTGGAGTTAAGAAAGATGGGGAAAGACTTCCTGGTACCTCCTTTGCAATTTATAGTCTTAGAGAGTTACCTAGAACCTTGAGATCTTAAGTGACCTACCCAGGATCACACAATCGGTATATGTCCCAGGCAAGACTTGAACCCAGGTCCTCATGGTTTCAAGGTCAGCCCTCAGGGCACTGCAATTCACTGCCTCTATGACATTGAATAAATGCATACTGATTGATCAAGTGATCCTTGCTGTTAACTAGAACACAAATGGTGCTAGACCTGATTCCTCTTAGTTTTTGTCTTGGGAGAGAACAAGTCTTATCTAAACCTCTCTGTTCCTCTTTGATTTCCAGTCCTGGGTCTGCCCCTGCCTTCAATGAGGACATCGCCTCCATCCTTCCTCTGCCCTCTTGGTTACACAAACGTAATTCCAACTGAGCATCCCCATTGGCTGTTAGGGACAAAGAGAGTGATTTAGAATGCTGATGAAAGACCCCCAGGTATTCTAACTAACAGTGCATACTTACTTCAAGTTTGCAAATTAATTTACTTGAACTACTCAATGAGGTGGGTATTATAGTCTCCATATTACAAATGAAGGCCCAGATATTAAATGACTTGCCCAAGTAACAAAAGTAAGATTAGAACCCAAGTCTCTGCTGACTTCAAATCTACCTTCTGCTCTTTTCACTATAGCATGCTGCTTCATACATCTATTGTTTTCCAAGATGTGGGAGCCGGTAGTGGCCTGGCCAAACTTTCTGGTGGCCATTGTCATCCCTCCTACATTGTTCCTTTGGTATACAATGATGATATGGTACATCTGGACCAGTGATAGGAAGTGGGTGGCAAAGCCGCTGAAGCCTTGTTAAAACCACCCACTTAGAGTTCAGAGCTCAATGTAAGGCAAATCTATCCTGGATCCTATTCAGAAGGGCTTACTAATGGAAATACTGGAAGAGCATGTTTCTAACTAATACCTTTACCATTTGCAGTGCACCATGGCTTATATCCTAAGACCATTGTTATAGTGAGACTGAAGTGAAAGTGAGAAAAGGAAGCCTAGAATAATGATCTTATGTATAGAAAGAGTATTTTAACATATAAATGAAGAGAATAAATTGGCTAATATAGGCAGATAACTGTACACATGGCTTTCCAGTCTGTTTCATGACAAGCTGTATGGGGAAGATGAGACCTAAAAAACACCATGATTCCACCTCTTTGTAGCACTTTACCTCCTCAATTCAGGTGTACCACCCTGCTGGAGCTGTCTGACAAGGGGCTGTCTTGGAACAATTTCTACCTCCCTAGCTAATCAACAACAATCTTATTATTCCAGGCACTGAGCAAGGTGCTGGAAATACAATGAAAAAAAATTAAACAGTCC
>CM053626.1:276626810-276650718 GCA_028646595.1 Phalanger gymnotis
AGGGAGCAGGGGATGAGGTGAGGCAGAGAAAGGAAAGGAGGGAAAGAGAAAGGGAAGAAGGAGAGAGGTGGGAGGGAGGAAGAGAGAGGGAGAGGGTGAGGGAGAAAGAGAGAGAGAGAGACACTTTGAAGGGCTTGTTCTGAGATAATAACAATTTTAAAAAAACCTTATTTTTATATAGTCATTTAAAGTTTTCAATCACTAAATGAGTACCAGTTAAGCACTGAGTGTGTTCCAAGTACTGTGCTAAGCAGTAGAATTACAAAGAAAAGGAGGGAAAAGTCCCTAGACTCAAGGAGCTCAAACTCTAATGGAGGAGATAAGATGCCAACAACTATGTATATAGAAGATATAGTCAGGCAATAAGTACTTATTAAATACTTGTTATGTGCCAGTGTAGCTGGGTGGTACAGTGGATAGAGCACTGGGCTTAGAATCAGAGAGGTCTGAGTTCAAATCCAGCCTCAGATACTTGCTAGCTATGTGACCCTAGGCAGGTCACTTAACCTTTATTTGCCTCAGTTCCTCATCTGTAAAATGGAGATGCACTAGAGAAGGAAAGGGCAAACCACTTTAATACCTTTGCCAAAAAAAAAAAAGAAAAACCCATGGACAAAGTCCATAGGACCAAAGAGTTAGACAAGACTAAACAATAACAATGTGCCAGGCACTGTGCTAAGCTCTGGAGATAGGAAGAAAGGTAAAAGATGATCCTTGTTCTCAAGGAGTTTATAGTCCAGCTGGAGAGAGGGAAAGAGACAGTATGCGAATAACTACATAAACTGAAAATAATCTCGGTGGCGGGGGGGGGGGGGGGGGGGGGGGGGGGGGGGGGGGGGGGGGGGGGGGGGGGGGGGGGGGGGGGGGAAGGCACTAAGGTTAAGAAGCTCTAGGAAAGGTTTCTGGCAGAAGGGATGCTAGCTGAAACTTGAAAGGAACCAGCCAAGTCAGCAGGTGGATGTGAGGAGAGAGAGTTCAAACATGGGAGACAAACAAAAATGCCTGGAGTGGGGAGATGAAGTATCCAGTGGGAGGAACAGTGATGAGGACAGTGTCACTACATTACAGAGTAAGAGTGTGGCAGGAGGGGGGCATCCTAGGAGTAAGGAAACTAGAAAGGCGGGAAGAGGCAAAGTTTTGGAAGGTTTTACAAGACATGCAGTGTAAGTGGGAGGTAATATGGAGGGGGGTGATATTAGCAGTGGTGGGACTGGAAAATAATCTTGCACAAAGTGGGATTTGAGTTGATTCCCAAAGGAATCTGTGAAAATCAGGAGGCAGAGGTGAGGAAAGTGAACATTCTAAGCATGGCAGGCCACTTGTGAAAATGCATGGAATCAGGAAAGGGAGTGAGCCCAGTGTTTGTGGCTTGGAGAGTACACAGAGGGGAAGAAAGTGGAAGACTGAAAAGTAAGGAAGGAGAAAGGCTGTAAAGAGTGTTAAAAGCCAGAGAGAGGATGTTTTATTGATCCTGGAAGTAATAGGGAGGAGAGTGAAGTGGTCAGACCTGCATTTTGGGAAGATCACTTTGATAACTGAGTAAAGGATGGACTGGAGTGGGGTGAGATGAGGTAGGGAGGCCAAGTAGAAGTCTCTAGCAATAGTTTGGTTCAACTGTACTACTTAGAGGCAGCTGGTGGCTCAACAGAGAGAACACTGGACCTGGATTCAGGAAGACCTGAGTTCAAATCCAGCCTCAGATTGTACAACCCCATGTGAATCATTTCACTTCTGACTGCCTGACAAAATGTATCCACCAGAGAAGGAAATGGCAAACCATTCCAGCATCTTGGCCAAGAAAACCCCAAATGGGGTCACAAAGGGTCAGACACAACTGAACTACTTTGGTCAAATCAATGTGTCCGAGCCTCAGTTTTCTCATCTCTAAGATTCAATTTACTTAAATGAGCATTTTAAGCATCTTGTCTATGTCAGCCCTGTATTGGGTACTAGGCACATGAAGAAAAGGAAGAAAAGATAGTGCCTTGCCTTCAAGAAGTTTCCATTCTATTAAGAATATATAAAGCGTCGGGGCTACATGATCCAGGGGTGTGGCCTCGAGGCCACAGGCTCCCCATCTCTGAATTCTAGACCGTCTCTTTCTGGTCAACGAATACTTATTAAGCTCTAACTGTGTGCCAGGCACTGTGTTAAGTACTAGTGATACAAAACGAGGCAAAAGACAGTCATTGCCTTCAAGAAACTCACAATCTAATAGGGGAGACAACAAGCAAACAAGTTTGTACACACAAGCTATATACTAGACAAATAGGAAATAATTAACAGAGAGAAGTCAGTAGAATTAAAAAGGGTTGGGAAAGGCTTCCTATAGAAGATGGCTTTCAGTTGAGACTTAAAGGAATCCAGGGAAGGCAATAGGCAGAGACGAGGAGGGAGAGTATTCCAAATCTGCCGTTGATTGTGCTGTCCTGTGTAGCCGTGACTGCTGTGTTCTGTGACTGACTGCAAGCCGTGGTTCAGGTTTTAGCATTCCAAATGCCAAGAGATAGAGTGTCATGTTCATGGAAAAGCAAGGACTCTAGTGTCACTGAATGGAAGAGTACTTGGTTGGGAGTACGGTGTAAAAATCCCAGCAAGGTAGAAAAGAGCTATGGTATGAAAAAGTTGGAACATCAGAGGATTTTGTATTGATCCCGGAGGCTATTGGGAGCCACTGAAATTTACAAAGTAGGGGAGTGACATGGCCAGACATGCACTTGAAGAAAATCACTCTGGTGACTGAATGGCGAACGGATTGGAGGGAGGATAGACTTGAAGTAGACAGATCCGATGATTCTCAAAACAAAACAGCCTTACATCAGACAAAGAAAGCAGCATTCAGGACTTTGGGGGTCTTTCTGAGGAATGGTTCAGAGGAAGGACTGAGAGTTTAGGTCTTGAAAAAGACATCAGTTGCTATGTAGTTCCAAGTCTCTTTTCTTCCCTCATTGAAAATAAGCTCCTTCAGCTTTGGGGCTCACCTAGCTAAATGTGGACAAAGCAGCAGTCACCAGAGTAACAGAAAAAGCCCTAATGGCACCTCCAATGGAGTCATTGTGCAAATCCCACATCGCTCAGTTATTGTCACAACGTTTTGCCCCTTAAAATACCCAAAGTCATTTGGGCTTTTTTGAAATTGAGCGAGGTGTGGGAGGATATCTTCCCCTGGGAGAAAGCTAAAAAGGAGGGACCTATCAAGCTTGTTGGGAGCGAATATTACATTATTGAGCTGTGGCAGCTACTTTGAGCCTCACCACGATAATTTCTTTTGGGAGAAATAAGTTGGTTGAGGAGGGAGGTGGCTAGAACAAACAGAAATGGAGGTGGGTTTATGGAAAATGACTGGTTATGGCCAGGGTTTCATAGTATTTAGCAAAAAAAAAAAAATGGCATCTGCTTTGGAGATCATTTAGGCAGCCCTTTTATTTGACAGATGAGAAAACCGAAGCCCAGAGAGATTAAAGGATTTGTCAATGTCAGATAAGTAGTATGAGTCAAAGTCGGGATCTGAATCCAGGTTCTTGGACTGCAAATCTTTTTTCTATTTTTTTTTTTTAGTTTCTCAATAGCATTTTATTTTTTCCAATTATATGTATAGTTTTCAATATTCACTTTCATAAGATTTTTGAGCTCCAAATTTTTTCTCCTTTCTTCCCTCTCCTCTCCCCTCTTTAAGACAGCAAGCAATCTGATATAGGCTATACATGTACAATCATATTAAACATATTTCCACATTAGTCATATTGTGAAAGAGGAATCAGAACAAAAGGGAAAACCCACAAGAAAGAAAAAACAACAAAAGGAGAAAAGTGTGCTTCAATCAATCTGCATTCAGACTCCATAGTTCTTTATCTGGATGTGGATAGCATTTTCCATCCTGAGTCTTTTGGAATTGTTCAGATTACAAATCTACTCCTATGCCTGCTTAGACCAGAGGCAAGTCGACCCAAAAAGAAAGTAGGAAAAAGGTTTTCTCATGCTCTGTTTTCCCAAGAATATCCTGGGCTCAGACTCCTTGTATTTCTCTGTCTCTGTCTCCTCCTACCAGAGCCAAGTCTCTTGACCACCATCACAGATTAACAAATAAGGGCATAGTATGTAATTTAAAGTCTCCTAAAGGCTAAAGAACACCAAAACATTTGAGATGGTCCCAAACTATCCATTATCTAAACATCCATAAGAACTAATAGTGTAGATAATTTTTAAAAAATTAAACAATGTTATATAATATATTTGGAAGGAGACATAAATCATAGAATGTTAGAATTATTGATTCACGACATTTCAGAGTTCGAGTGGACATCACTGAGTCCAAAACTAGATGTAACAACTGAGAAAAATACCTTTTATGACACATCAACCTGTAAAATGAGGATAAAACTAGCATCTCTTCCCAGAGTTACTGTGAGGATTAAATGAAATACTATTTGTGAAGCACTATGCAAACATAAGGGGCAGCTAGGTGGCACAATGCTAAGCTGAACTCTAACATTCTTTTCTTTGTTTTTCATAGTAAAGGGAGAGAAACCACATTGGGTCTGGAGTCATAGGACCTGGGTTCAAATATGCTATTTAGTACCTTTATGACCACTTCATCTCGCCAGACCTTAGTCTCTTCATCTGTAAGATGGGGAGGAAGGATAAAATTACTTCTAATAAGATCCCTTAAGGTCTACCTCCTCTAAGACTTTGGCATTAGCATACACTATCATCCTAACAAGTACAAAACCCTTATTTCCCCAGTACTGTACTCAGAGCTATGTTTTCTCTCATCCATTCCTGCTGCCCCAGATCATTCCCCTGGCTCTTCATAGTGACTTCTTTCCTCTGCCCATATTCTTTGTTTGGTTGGTTTTTTTCTGGACTACAATCCCACAGGATACAATAAATCCCACCCCAGCCCATGCTTCCCATTCTAGTACCCCAGGACAGTTATTACTCTTTCAAATCACTCTAGAAATTGACTCTTTCCCCATGACCTTGGTTCTATTTTTTTTACTACTGATACAGAGCCAATGACAACTTCCTCCTCAGACCTCACACTGTACTTTGTTTTGAACCTCTCTAATGTACTTGCCTCAGATTACTGTGTATTAATTTATAATTATCTAGTTTGTACCACAAGATTTCAAGCTGGGAGGGACCAATCCCTGGTCCCTCCCATAAAATATAAGCTCTATACAGGTAGAGATTTTGTCTTATCTGAACTTTTATCTTTTCCCCAAAGCCTAGTAGCTTGCTTTACATGCAGGAAACAACAAATATTTGCTGAATGAATGAATAGATGGACAGATGGGTGGATGGATGGATGGATGGATGGATGGATGGATGGATGCATGGATGCATGGATGCATGGATGCATGGATGGATGAACCGTGGCTCTCGAAGGAAGAGGCTTTGATGTAATAGAAAGGGAAAGGAGTAGTAAATGAAGGACAAGAGCATGAGGGAAGATGTAAGGCTCATTACTATTCTCTCAAACTAGTTGTTCTCATGCCCTGGAATGATTTGAATCATTTCCTTTGCTTTATTTCAAGTATAAATCCAAGGGGGTACTTCCAGAATCTCTCTTTGTTTCTATACCGCACCAGATGCTTTGTGGATGCCCTATAAATTTTAAATAATAATTGGAGTGAGAAAAAAGGAATGGCAGATGATGAAAAGGCAGCAGGAGGCACTTCTGGGCAGAGAATTCATTCAGGTGTCAGGGTGAAAAGTCAGCAAAGGAAAATTCTGCTCCTTGAACCACCCAAGATCATTACTGCACTCAACAGAGCTTTCATCCTCTCTATCCCCCTTCCCCTCCTCACTCTGGATGTCTCATTTGCCTCTACTTAAGTGTCAGTGTATCTGTGTCTGCTCCTGGGCTGATTCAGTCAATCACTAAGATACTTCATTTCCCCAAGTCAAGAAACATCCTCTTCCCAAGAAGGTAGTTGGAGTAAACAGGTCTCCAGTGCTTGGGAAGAAGTAGTCACAAAAGAGTCAAGAGCAGAATTAGCCTAAGGACCTCTCTAGGAAAGTGCTTGTTTTCATGTAATGGGGCAAAGTATCAGACAGAGGGCCTTGGCTCATGGATACCCTGGAGCAAAAGTGAAGGATATTAACCAAAGCAATCCCAGGCAGAGAGACAGGAATGCGCAACCTAAGGAATTTATGGTTCTAGGTCTTGCTTTCTTGACATGATCTTGACTTTTCTATACTTCCTTTTCTAGCTCCAGTCCAAAAAAGAAAAAAAAATGGATACAATATGGCATGTACCTACTCCCCCAAAATCCTTAGTCATCAAGTTATATCCATTGTTTCTTCACGATGCTTCTCCTCACATCTCTAGTTTTTTCCATTCTCGTTTGCTGCCAGTAGCTTAGTTCAGGTCCTCATCAGTGTATACCTAGATATCTTTAATAGCCTCCTAACTGGTATCTTTGCTTTCTCCTCTAGTTCATCCTGCATACATACCACTGCCAAACAAATCCCGTTGAAATACCTCTCTAGTCATGCTATATCTTTGCTCCAAGACCTTCAATAGCTCCCTGCGGATTATAAGATAAAAGGCAAATTCTTAGTTTTGTACTCAAAGCTATCCATAATCTGTCTGCAACTTGCTTTTTCATTTTTATTTTCTATTATTCCTCTATAGCAATTCTTCTCTATAACCAAACTGCTTTACTCACTGTCCACCAAACATTTCCTTGCCTCTGAACTTCTGTTCACCCCATTTTCCCTTTAGAATTCCTTCCCCACACCTTTTATCCCATCTAAATTCGTTCAAGGCCCAACTCAATTCCTAGTACCTCTGTGAAGCCTTCCAAGGTGCCCTAGTCCACAGTATCCTCTCCTTCCTCTAAATTCCTGTAATGTCTATTGTCTGACTACTCAGTTGGTGCTTATCATATTCTTTGCTTGAGACACATAACCTATTCAGATGCTTAATTTTGGTATTGAGGTGAACCTGGATTCTATGCTAACAGAATACAAGTTCTCATAGGTCTTACTAGACCAGGAGCTCTTTACCTTTATTGTGTCATAGACCCCTCTGACAGTCTGGGGAAAACCTGCCCTATAGAATCACATTTTTTAATCCACAAAATAAAATGCATAGGGTTATAAGGAAAACCAATTATATTGAAATAAGGTTTAAAAATAATTATTACATTAAAAAAATAAGTTCATGGGCCCAGGTTAAGTACTAGATTGCCTTCTTTCTCAGGACCAGTCTAGGCAAATATCAAGTTGAATTACTAATGGTCACTATGGGGATGAATTCTGTAATAATAATAATAATGATTAATAATAATAATTAATAATAACAATAATCCAACTTTTATATTGCTTACTATGTGCCAGGCAGTGTGCTAAGCACTTTACAGTCATTATCCCATTTCAACCTCACAACAACCTTGCAAGGTAGGTGTTATTATTATCTCCACTTTACAGATAAGGAAACTGAGGCACACCGAGGTTAAGTGACTTCCCAGGGTCACACATCTAGTAAGGATCTAAGACCAAATTTGAAATCAAATCTTCCAGACTCCAGGCCCAGCATTCTATCCACTGCACCACCTTGCTGCCTAGTAATCATGACAACCCATAAAACCAGGAAAAATATAAAATATCCTTCTTCTGCTTCAGTAGTGAAGTTACAGAAAAGTAAGCAGAGGTTGCTAAGAATCCCTAACTTTTCATATGGTCTATTAATATAAACTTAACTGTTGCTTGTCTAAATGTGAGATGTTCAATGATCGAGTAGATATACTACTGGAGGAATTGCATCATAATAGCATTGACATAAAATAGAAGTAAATGAGGGAGAATATAGTTAAATGGAAGGATAGACCATGGCTCCTCCTTAGAGAAGCAAATAAAGGAGCTGGCAGAGTTGATTTTATCGTTTGTCTAAAGGCAACAGGAAATAGCATTTCATGGGGAAATTGCTCATCGTGTATTATAGTGCATATAATGAACTTTTGGGTTGTTGTTGAATTTTCTTAAGGACCACCATGAAGAAGATTGCAGCTTATGTACCAGTATTCATTACAGAGGATAAAAGACAGAAACAGGGATAAGGACTAGACCTGAGATTTCATTGGTATTGGAAGCTTCTGGGTAAGGAAACTCCCTCCACCAGGGCAAGTTGGCACCCCCTTTACAATGTATAACATTAAAGATTTCCCTAGAACACTGAGAGGGTTTTCACTCTGGATGACTTGCCCAGGGTCACAGAGCCAATCTATGTCATAGGCAGAACCTGAATCCAGGTTTTTCTGACTTCAAGGTCAGAATTCTAGCATTCTATCTAGCACATCATGTGAAGAAATCCTACAAAGAACTCACTAATGCTCTCCAAATTAAATTTTCAAATATGCTAATGCTTGGTGGCTTCCATGCAAAGTCAGGAGACTGATAAAATGTTGGAAAATACAGCTCAGGAACAGGACATAAATGACGCTAGAAGATTGTATAATACAAAGAATCCTCATGCCAATATATCATGAAAACTTTCTTTAAGAAGAGTGTCAAGAGGAGCTGGATGTGAAGCACAAAAAGCATCATAGACATGAAACTGATTATATCTTAATATACAGGCTAAGATAAACTGAGTATCCATGTGGAAGTCATTTCTGAGTCAGCTATCTCTGTATGGTTGTACCATTGATTTATTAGAGAAAAGACAAAATCAAGACTAAATACAAAGAGATGATATGGCATGCACTTAAGGCAAGTCTATAGCCTGAACTATTTAAACAAGCTATTAATATTGAAAAATAGGAAACAGACAAAAGAGCAGGCATCAACACAGACCCTCACCATTTCCTAAGGATGTTTAACTGATCTCCTTGGCAAGCAGAGAAAAATGGCTGCCAAGGGCAACACTGGTTTAGAATATAAACACATTTGTGCAGTCATAGAGAGGATGATAACTATTACAGAATGGTTTCATCTTACAAAATAGCGGAAGCAGTAAAGGGAAAAACAAATTTGTAGATTGCTTGTTGAAAGACCTAATTAAGCCAGATTATTTGAGGACATTTTTAAGAATGAAGCTAAAAGGAGGACAACAAAGAGATTTTTATAAAAGGAAAATACTTGTCAATATTATTATGACGAATGATTCTCTCCATTAGTGACAATGGACTTTTAATGGACATTAGTGATTTTGGACTTTTAATATCACAGCCTCTGATGTGCTTACATGAGGAAGCAGAAATGGCACAAAAGGCAAAGATAAGAATAGCAGCTGGACTAGACACAAAGGAAATCCATACAGGAATATATACAATTTTAAAGATACTGAAGAATTCCCAAGATATATGAAACAAGGAACTACATCAAAGCCTTGGGAAAAATCATGGATGTTATTACTGCCAAGAAAACATCAATAACCATCATCCTACATACTTAGTTCCACATCTCTACAAACACTGTATGAGAATAATCTCACACATATTAATGGAAGTATGGAAAGGGAACAGGCAGGCTTTGGAAAACAATATTCTACTGTATTGCATATCTTTTTAGTCATCGACTGACTGAAAGGTATTGAGAAGATCCCAGTGCCCTTATTTTATGATAACTATAAAAAGCATTTTATTTAATAGAGAAAAATGCTACTTTTAAATTAATATTTTACTGATATCTTTTATATTTACATGATAATCATTTCCAAATACATTATCACTCTGATCACCTGGTGAGCCTTCCCTTGTTAGAAGAAGTAGTTAAGCAAAACCAACTAAAATTGTGACTACATCAGACAGTGAGTACATTGTCTGAACTCATCGTCATCCCCTTCAGGTAAAGAGGGAAGGATGAAATGACTTCTTAAAGATTCTCCTCCATCAAGATGTCTCCCACGTACTTGTTCGAGTCAGGCAAGATGCCATGAAAAATGATTTTTTGATGTGACCATGGGCAGATCGCCTAGCTTTCCCGGACTTCAAGAACATCCTCTATAAAATGAGGAGGTTAGATGAGAAGACCTTTGGACTTCCTTTCAGCTTTAAATCTATAATCTTGGATCCTCTGATGATCCTCTGATCATTAAGTATCAACAGAGGCATAAAATAGAGAGACGCTTGTCACTGTCAAGTGGGATGTCCAGTACAAATTCAGAATCAAAGCAGAATTCCCATGTGCAGATGACATTATTCCAATTTCATCAAGCTTCTGAATACTTCAAAACCTCCTAAATGAGTTCCGCAGTCACTCACAAGAGTTCTTCGTAACTACCACAGGAGTTTTTAAATACCATTATTCTCCCTCTGGTGATGTAGTAGACAGAGTGCTGGGCCTAGGGTCAGGAAGACTCATCTACCTCAGTTCACATCTGGCCTCAGACACTTACTAGCTGTATGACCCTGGGCAAGTCACTTAACCCTGTTTGGCTCAGTTTCTTCATCTATAAAACGAGCTAGAGAAGGAAATGGTAAACCAGTTCAGTATCTTTGCCAAGAAAACCCCACATGGGGTCATCCAGAGTTGTACACAAGTGTAACAACTGAACAAAACCAATTTTTCCCCTGATGATATATGAGAAACACAGGAGACCACAAGTCTCCAAAGAACTAAAGTTGCTGGTTAACCAAGGGACAAAGAGGAAATACAAGGAGAGCAAGAACAACATGAAGCATATCAAGTTAAGTCAAGTCACCAAGCATTATTAAAGCTTGGCCAAGGACCTGACACTGTGATAAGCACTGAGAATTCAAATACAAGTAAAAAGAAAGACAGTCCCTGCCCTCAAGGAGCTTTTATTCTAATGGGAGGAGATAACACACAAAAAAAAGAAAGTTGAAAAGCATGGAGAGAAAAAGTAGGTAGGGAGGAAAAGGTACCTGTGCGGGGCATGATGGAAAAGTCTAGGGAATCAGGAGTGGAAGCTGGAGAGGAAAGAAGACATAGCTGGTCTGGGCACTTTCCTTAAAATGGAAGTTCTGATAGGAAGGGACTGCAGCGGCAGAGTGAATTCCCAGGGTGAGAAGATTAAGGGAGAGGTAAACTTTCTGGGCATTAAGGCTGCTGTGGAATAATGGAAAAAGTCTAGAGTCAGGAGTCTTTCCTGAGGGACAAAAGAATAATCACTAATGAAGGACATGCCTAGGAGAAGTGCCAACAAAGAAACATATGACAGGAAAAGCATGGGGAAGCAATGAGCCAATCAAAAAGTGGAGAATAAGGGACAAGTGATGGATAGTCCATAAGCTAATGACATATAATAGACCATCAATCTTTCTCAACAAGAGATTTCAAAGAGGACATCCTTCAACCCTCAGAACATTGGATACCCCTTGAAGGATTTACAAGATAACATGGACAAAAAGTACACAAGATGGGAGGCATAGGTGGTTGTTATCTGTACTGTTGGAAAGAGTGTCCACAATGAAAAGTCATAGATCCATAAAAGTGTTAGAGCAATATTGGTTACTCTTTTGTGTATATTTATCTTGTCTCCTCATTAAGCTATAAGCTCTTGAGGGGAAAGATCCAGAAATTATATATGTTTTTTAATATACTCCCTGTGGTACCTATAACACTATTTTATGTTTTACAGAAGATGCTTGATATATATTTTGATTAATTGCTATATTGGCCAAAATTAATGTAACCAGAAAATTCCATACCCCCAAAGGTACTCCATTGTCTCAAACCAAGACCCCAGGAGAGCTGAACTCTCAAGCTAGTTAAAAATCTACCTGAGACTGACCCTTCCCCAGACCATCCTCTCTTGTGCTGTTTCTCTTCCTCAGCTCCAACCCTTTGCCCACTGGGCTTTTGTCTACTGCTGTGGCTACAACAATAGAGTCAGCATGCTGTCTCTCCCATTCTGGACCGCAACGACAGCAGGCATTTGCTCTCAGGGCTTCTGGGAGCTGACAGAAATAGCTGCATAGGTAATAAGATTTGTGCTTGCTCCAGAGCTGCTAAGAGCTCTGGGTGTTGATTAAATTTTCATACCTCCATGACAGTTTTTTTTTCCTCCCCCCTCCACCTTTTTTTTTTTCTGTTCCTCTTTTTATTGTTGTTGTTTTGGTTTTTAAAACACAGAGCAAAGAAAACATGCAGAATGCATTTCTTTTTCTCTGATAAGTGTTTCAGCTTGAGGCTTGCGTGGTGCCCTGGGGCATTGCTCTGGCTCAGATGGTGGCAAGCTGCAGCATCCGCACCTTGAATTTCACGTACATACACAGCCTCCCATTCCTGCCTCTCTGCTTCTGTTCCTCCCTTCTTACCCCTTCTTTTACCTTCTCATACATTTCTCTTTCCCATGACTTCTCCTATCTTTTCCTTTTTTTCTCATGTTATATCCCCTTCTTCCCTTTTCAAATGTCTCCCTCTTCCCCATCCTTTCCTTCTTTTTTCTGACTCTTCTTTCTTTTCTGCCTCTTTTTCTGCCTTCTCTTCTTTCCCTACCAATAATAAATTTGCTTCCCTGGGCACACACGCATATAATTTCCTTTCTAGCATCTTTTCCTTGCTCTTCTGCCTGGGTTTCTCCCTTTTTCTGGACAATTCCTCATTTTCATTACCAGCAAATGGTTTATTAGAACAGCTCAGCACTCTGAAAAACCACAAATCCATTCCTTCCTCCTTTATGACAAAATACAATCTTTCCATCTCACCAACACTGCCAGAATTTTAGGTTCATTGTATGCTCCTTATTCTACAAATTGTATGTATGATAGAGTGCTGCATCTTTCTTCCTTAATAAAATCATGCCCTGTAGTAACATGGGGACAATCACCTGCCTGTTAGCTAAGGCCTCCCTAGTCCTCTATCCTAACCTGAGAAAACTGACTCAGCCAATCTCCTTCTCTATCCGTCCTATGCACCTAAGTGTATATAGTGACTGTCACAGGATTCACCTCATCCCCATAGGAATTAACAAATACTGGCCTCAATTAACTTAGCAGAAATGACCATATTGTAATGAGACCAGGCATCAGAAGCCTAATTCTGAGCAGTACCGAGAGCCTCCCACTACAAAGTCCCAGCTTGATAATCCTGATGACTGTTGTCCCCAAAAACAAAACATCACCAATCATAACTTCATCTTTTCCTTTGCTCCCAGAAATTCTGACCTACTTTTTCTTCTCCTTTCATTGAAAGTATGATTTCAAGCCTGCCAGGAGAAAGAATGTAATTCCTGTGCTCAAGTGCTAAGTTCAGATATTAGGAAACAAACTACATGGGTCCCAGTAGAATATAATCCCTTTGAGGTCAGGGATTGTTTTATTTTATACATATGCATATATATATATATGTATATATGTATGTGTGTATACATATGTATGTGTATATGTGTATGTATATATACATACATCTATTTATCTATCTCCAGAACTTAAAGCTTTGCACATAGTAAGTGCTTAATAAACATTGGTTAATTTGAATTGAATTACTGAAAGGATGCCCAGCATTTGTGAGACCTTTATTAAGTGTTTGCTGAATTTGAAATTTTGGTATAATATTGGTATATTATGGTACTATATATTTTGGTGAAATAGTTCCTTTAAAAAGTGATTATCTTACAGTGATATCTTTTGTTTTGTAGTGATATCTTTTGGTTTTTAAGTAACTTTTATTTCTTTATATCTCGCTTTTCCTTTCCCTTGCCTTCCCTTGCCTTCCCTCCTCTCTCCTTCCCCTCCCCAGACAGACATCCCTTATAACAAAGAATAAAAAAGGATGAGGAAGTAAAAGCAGTTTCACGTAACTAAGCAACACATCACCAGTGGGTCTGGTTCACTCTTAATGTGGAAGACAGGCTTTCCCCTTCTACCATATATACAACATGCACTCAGAGAAAGGAAACTGGTCACTGAAAGACACACTCACACTTAGAAGATGGAAACCCAGACTAAGGAAGACATGGAATCATAGACTCTCAAACCTGGAAATGACCTCAGGGATCCCTTGTTCCAATCAGGCCTGCAAAAGAATGCCCTCTGCAGCATTCAATGGTTCCCTGAGCTTCAACTTGACAAGAAAGCCATTGCCTCTGCAAGTAGCCCAATCTACTAAAGAACAATTTCCCATGCAGAGTAGGAATGTCTACCCACTCTATGAGAATCAGCAGCATTATATTCCACAGGGGGAAAATAAGATTTGGGTTGGGGGAAAAGAAGGAACATATCATCTGCCCTGAAGAGGGAGGAAGGAGAATTTGAAAATGGGGCATTTGGGCACCAGCCTTCTTTCAAAAGGAATAAGACTTCCTCTCAAAGCAGGATGAACAGTGCCAGTCATCATATGTCTGGTCTTTCTATGCACAGAATCAGAGAATCTCTAAGCTCTGAGGACCATCTCTCTCCAGTCCCCATCTGAGCAGCCATCCTTCCTACAAGATGCTCAGTAGGTTGCTCCACCTAAAGAATGCCACACTTAGGAAGTTCACTATCTTCAGGTGTAACCCATTGTAAGCAGGAATGACTTCATTTTTTTCCATGTCCTCAACTTACCCCAGTGCCTCGCCCAAGGCTGCCATAACAAATGTTTGCTGAATTGAATTACATTAAGAAAGTTTTCCCTTGTGTTGAGCCAAATTCTCCCTCTCTGAAACTTCCACCCATTGCTTCTAATTCTGCCCTCTGGGGCCAAGCAAACAAATCTGGTCCTTTCCCCACATGACAGGCTTTCAAGTACTTGAAGACAGCTGTCACATCCCCCCTGTGTTGTTTCTTCTCCAGGCTACACATCTCAGATTCCTTCAACCAATCCTCTTCTGTATGGCATGGTCTCTATTTCTGTCACCTACTCACCAAATAACAATATTTCAGAGTTGGAGGGGAAAATAGAAGCCAACCCATGTCTGAACACAGATCCTCTTGAGAATATACTCAACAAGTAGTCATTCTGACTTTGCTTCAAGACCACCAGGAAAGCGGAATACAACTTTTTTTGAGTCAGACAGTTCTCCTTTTAAATGGCAATAATTGTTAGGAAGTTTTCCCTCATACCAAACCTAAATCTGCTTTTTTATCTCTTTGACCTATAGTCTCTACTTCCACTCTCTGAAGCCAACAAACACAAGCCCAATCCTTTTTCCCCATGAAATTCCTTCTCTGTATTTTCTCTAGTTTGTAAATGTCCTTTCTAAAATGAGGCACTCAGAACTGGACAGATGTGGTCTGGTGAGAAGAAAGCACAATGGGACCCTTCCCTCCTTAGTTCTGGAGGTATTAAGCACCTTTGACTGCAACAATCCAACTCTTAAGCAGTGTGGGCAAAGCAATAGAAAGAATTCAGAATTGTAGCAATCACCAAGTCTCATTTTAACTTTTTGATTCAATCTCCATCCACCCCCTCATGTTTTACCTGAGCTGGTAACAAACAGCTGCAAATTGGACTGATTCAAACCTTATCTCTCATTTTCCTTGCCTACCTTTAAATACAGGCAGCCAGGTGCTAGAACTGGAAAAAGCAAGTGCCTGCCTGGTTAATCAATGCACCAGAGAGCTTGATAATCAGGAATTTTTCCATGTTGAGAGTTACTAGTATAGAAGACTTCGTATCATCCACTTTTTTTTAGGTGCTGCAAGCCAAAACCAGATTTGCCTCATAGGAAAATTCTGCTTCATAATTTTCTCTTAGAAGGTTCCAAAATTATGTTATGATTAGCACAGCTAGCCGGATAATAGTGAGAAAACAAAACTGTTTTCTCCTCCTCTCTCATTATTGTGTATTCCTGTATGCCTCACAGTAGACCTTGAATAAATTATGTCATTTTCCACACACGCTGACTCTCAAAGGCACATCACCAAATAAGATGAAACAGTGGAACACAGAGTAAATTTGCTTCTCCTTCACTGTTCTGTCCTTACAATTAATTGGATTTCTTTCTTTTTCTCTCCAAGGCCAGGCCTTTGCAACTTACCATCCAACCTGGGACTGCACCCAGTAAGAAGACCGCTTTCCATTGCTTTAGTTCTAATAAATTTTCCTTCCTCATTTTAAAATGACCCACCTCTGATTCATTAAGAATAATCCTAATAATCATTATAATAATGAATGTACGTTTACAGAGTACTTTAAGGTATGCAAAGCACTTTACATACATTATTTCATTATTTAGTATTTATTTGGCACCTCCTTCATACTTAATGCCATCCTTGAATCAAATCCATCATTACAACAGGCTTATGGCTCTGGAATTCTGACCTCAGCCTGCTCATCTCCAAGCCAGACACCCCTGTGAATAATTTAAGCTCTTAATGTAGTGTTATCAATCCTGTAGGCACTCAATAATTGCCTATTATTCTTGTTCACTGGGTCCCAGTGGGCCCCTTTATGTATTCATCTTCCCCTAAATCTGGGCTCACTCAGTTGGTTTATAATGCTAGAGAGACCAAGGTTAATACTATAACACAGAATTACAGTTGCTCAACAGTTTGAAAGGGACCTCAGAAGCCTTCTGGTCCAACTCATACTTGCACATGAATTCCTTCTACAAAACACTGATTATGTAGTCAAGTAGCTTTTCTTTGAAGACCTCCAGGGATGAGGAATTGTATACATTATATCTCAAAGCTGTCTATTCCTCTTATGTTTTCCTTAAAACAAGTGAAAAAATCCTACATCTATCTAACTTCTAACCATTATTCCAAGTTCTGCAATCTGAGGCCAAGCAGAACAAACCTGATCCATCTGCTACACAATTGTCCTTCAAATATTTGAATAGTTATACAAAATTCTCCAGGCTAAACATTTTCAGTGTCTTCAGTAGAATCTCAAATAACCTGGTCTCCAGGATTTTCACCTTATAGTGCATCCTCTGTGGTACCCAGAATTAATTACCCAGGTGTGTTCTCACCAGGGCAGAGCACAGTGGATGTATCATCTCCCTTGTTCTTCACATTATTACTCTCCTAATGTAGTCCATGACTGAAGTACTTGGAGGGGAAGGTGGGCTGGAGGGGGAGGGGGATGATATGCAGTGATAATTATTGACATAGCACTATGAAGTTTGCAAGGTGCTTTAGTGAGTCAAGAAATGGTTATTTATTATGTGCTGGAGAAACACATACACACAGGCAAAAGACTGTCCCTGCTCTCAAGGAAATCACAGTCTAATGGAGGAGACAAGATGAAAGTAACTAGGTACAAATAAGATATACACAGGATAAATGAGATAGTCAACAGAGAGAAGGCACTATCATTAGGGAGCATCGGGAAAGGCTTCTTCTAGAAGTTGTGGCTTTAGCTGAGACTTGAAAGAAGCCAGGAGGCAGAGATGAGGAAGGAGAGAATTCTAGGCACAGAGGACGGCCATTGAAAACACAGAGTTGGGGGTTGGAATGTCTAATGGGAAAAACAGCATGGAGGCCAGTGTCACTGGATCACATAGTACATTGGAAGGAGGCGAGGAAGGAAAGACAGTGGTGGCGGCAGCAGGGGTGGGGGTGGCTTGTAAGTTATGATGGGCTTTGTAACCCAAACAAAGTATTTTGTGTGATGATGCTGTAGTAATGGGGAGCCACTGAAGTTTATTGAATTGGGGTGGGTGGTGACATGGTCAGACTTGTGTTTAATGGAAAATCACTTTAACAGCTGAGTAGAGGGTATATTATCTCATTTGAGCTTCACAACAGACCTATGAGGGAGAGAATTATCTCTGTTTTGCAAATGAGAAAACTGAGGTCTTCTTGGCTTGAAGTCCAAGGCTTCCCACCATACTAATTCTCATGTCACACTGACAATTCACATTGATCTTTGTAGTCCACCAAAATCCTTATCTTTTTCACATGCTATCACTTTGTAGATGTGGAATTTGAGATTTTGCGTTTATCTTTGTGAAATTCTATTTTAGTAGCCTTGGCTCAACATTCTAGTCTGTTAAGAACTTTTAGGAGCATGACATAGTTCTCCAATGTTTTATCTATCCCTCCCAGCTTTTGTGTATAGCTCTTAAGGTTTCAGAAAGATAAAGATTTTTTTGTGAATCCAAAGATTATACTTCTATGACACTACTTCATATAATGCTAAACAGTGTTCTTACAAATGGTTCCATACGGTTACTCACATGGGGGCCAGAGGGAAAGACTAGCTAGTAGCTAAGCCAGCCATGGTGAATTGTACTTCCTTGATGCATCTACTTGACTAGGCATAGCATGGGTGGGGGGGCGGGAAATTCAGTGACTCCAGCATCAGAGGATATAGAGTTAAAATCTTTCCTCTGTAGTCTACTGCTCATGTGACCTTAAGCAAGTCACCTAACTCATTGGGCCTCAATTTCCTCATTTATAAAATGAGATGATTGGACTAGATGGTCTCTAAATTCCCATATAGTTCTAAATCTATGGCGCCATGATTCTGAATACTTGAGTTAATGACTATAGCAGGTAACTTATATAGAGAATGGCACTCTTTCCCCTAGGAGAAAATAGATGGTGCTGAACACAGAAGACAGAAGGACAAAAAGGTACCAAGCATCTGGGGAAAAGAAGGGCAACTGTAGGGGACAAAAAGAACCTTCAAGTTCAAAAGACTTGGAAGGGAATGGCAGAGCAAATTTCTTGGGGGACTTGAAATAAAATACTGGTTTCTTGAGGAAAGGAGAATAGGTAGAAAGTTCAAGGCAGGGCTAACCTTGGGAAACTGGGCAGATTTATACAGACCCAGCAAGAATTTTCTCCAAAGCTGTGATTTGTTATTTTCTTTCTCATAAGTGTTTCGTGCCCATATCTTGCCTCATTTCCTCTGGTAGCTTCTGCTACTCTCCAGAAATTACACCCAGTCTGTTGCCATCCTTACTACTTGCTAAAAGGGTGGACCAAGGATCCCCGATCCTGAGAACAGACTTCCCAGAATCCCCCAGTCGGAATGGTACTCAACTGCCCTGGCAAAGCATGACTCTTAAAAGGGCTGCTCTTTCTGACTATGAGTCAGAAGTGGAGACTTCTGTGCTCAAGTATTTGAAGGGCAGGCTCTCACATGGAAAAGGGTTTACACTTGGTCTTGTTTAGTCCCAGAAGGTAGGAGCAGGACCTAGGAGTCTAAGTTGTTAAGAGGCAAATTTAGCCTTTAAGACAAGGTGGGGAAACATTCCTAACAATTAGATCTCTACAAAAGTTAGAATGGAGAGAGGGGGGAGTGTTTCCTTTTATTGTAAGTCTTCAAGCAGACTAGAGTAGGCAATGACTTGTTTGTTGGGTCTATCAGAGTAGAGCTTGGAATAGATGGACATTGAGGTATTTTCCAAATTGAAAATCTTGTGATTCTATAAAAATATCTCTCTGGATTCAGACTCCAGGCATCTCCTTTAATATAAACTTGTACCTTCCGCAATTCATCTTTGTTCTGATCTCACTTCTGGCACTGGGGACTTGCCTATCCAACACTCATATTTGAGAACTAGAAGACATGACTTAAAATTTCTAAGAGGTAATTTTCAGGCAAATAGGAAAGTACCATTACACAGTGAGTGCACATACGCAGATTTCTTGCAGAGAAGCTCCCTATGAGTTCCAGGTTTTTAGGGACTTGGAACTGGTTGTGGGGAGAGGGGGAGGAAAGAGACAGACAGAAAAAAAAATGGTTAGTGCATTTGTAGCATCTGGAAATAGTCCCAGAAACAGGGGGTGTGCTAGAGCCAATCTGTACCAGTTTGAGAGAGCTGATCATTAAATTTTCAGTGTGAGCGTTTACAGCTTGGAAATCGGCAAATGCTACAAATCAAGGCTTGATTTATTGTTGTGTTGATTATCTAAACTTATTAAAGTGAGGGTGAAATGTTACTAATGCAAATTAAGCTTAAAAGCGTGTTATGCATATATTATTTTTTTCCTTGAGAGCCTGTTGTTAAATATTTACCAGAACATCCATGCCTAGAAGGGATCATGGGAGAGTAAGGGCAGGGGAAGTTTGGCAATGACTCAGAAGACAGTACAACCTGAAGGTTGAAACATCTTTCTGAATTTTCCATCTAGAGTGCATTTGAAGCTTTTCATATATTTAAGGACTGAAATCAAGCAGGCACAATTCTTCACCTGCACAAAGAAGTACATCTTCTAGTGACTAATAATAATATATACATAGGCGTCTATGTCTACTTACACACACACACCCATTCACGTATATACGGAGAACAGTGACAGAGTAAAATTCTTGGGGAGGGACATACATACTTCAATACACATATGTATAGGTATACACATATAACATGTATATAGGTATATAATATGCATACATGCATTTATTTCTTAATTGGAAAATAGACATGGTGAATTTTTCAGTGCTTAAGGTGACCAGCCCTTTGGTCACAAACCAGCCTAAGAAAGATCAGGTACTAAAGTTAAGAGTCATATATTGGGCTTTCTCTCTACACTTCCCTGGGCCCCTTTTACCTAGGAAAAGAGTAGGGGGGAGAGACAGTGAAACAAAAAGAAAAAAAAAGACAGCTCTGATATTCACAGAGGAAGAGTGGGAGCAGCTTCACTCCTAAGGGGTGGGGAATGTGGGGGCGAGATTGTAGAGTGAAGAGAAAATGAAGAGCAACGTGGCACAGCAAAAAGAGCTTTGAATAGAGTGTCAAAGGCCCTGGGTCCGAATTCCAGCTCCCCTGCTTACTATCGGTGTGACCTTAGGCGAGTCACTTGGCCTCAGTTTCTTCATCTGTAAAATAAAGGGGTTAGACTGAATGATAGCTAAGGTCACTTCTGGCTTTAAATCCTAGGATCATAGGAACTCTGGAATATCAACCAACAGGAGAGATTTAACAAGTTTATGCTGTCAAAGAACCTTTCCAAGGATCAGATGAAAAAAAGAAAAAAAAAATTTAAATGCTAGAACAACCACAGAAAAAGTGGAGGGGGTTTGGGGGAGGCTCAACTTAGAGACCAGAAGAGCACGGGACACTCCCTGGGAGACAATGCTGCCAGAAGCAAAGGCCGACAAAAATCTGGGTGAGACTTATATAATAAGAGTTTGGTTTTCACAGAAGAGCAGGATTTTTCACGTACCTCCAAATAAGAAAGGGGATTTAATGAAGCCAAGAGGAAAAAAATGTAAGAAGTTAACGAGTACAAAGTTGGTTTCTGAGTCAAGAAGATTTGGGTTCAAATCCAGATTCTAACAAAAACTGTCTGTGTGACCCTGAGTAAGTCAAGGAACCTACTCTAGGCAATTTTCTAAGTTATAGAAATGGTGGCATCCTGTATTGGTAGAAGGAATTTCCCTCCTGGGACTTCCCTTCACTAATGAATCACAAGTCCAAGCCCTACTTCTATCCTAAGAGAGAAATCAGACATAGGGTAGACTGAATAAGACCCCAGAAAAATTCCTTTTCTCTGGGCTAGGGGTGAGAACTGGGCCAGGTAGGGCAAGATTCAACAGCCACTTTTGGGGTGTCTACTCCCCTCCATGTTCTTATTCCATTTTTTTTCTACCAGCTCCCCACCCCCATTACTAACTCCTCGTGGGTACCTCCCTTCCCACCCCTTGCTTGTTTTTCAGCTGCCCAAGCCCCTGCCTTCCATCCTGCCTTGGAGGAATGCTCTCCCTCAAGACATATGGGCTGCTGACTCATTCTCCCAGCTTATACTAAAGCTTAAAATTTTTAATTCCCTCATTATTATCTTTTCTTTCTCTTATTAATTTGTTCCATCTTGTTTCAGGTTATGAATTATGCACGGTACTTCTGGTGTCCGAGAAAGACCCTTTATCAAATCTGTACCTAAAGAGATTTCATGAGTCATTTTGACCAAAATGACGCAAAAAAAAAAAAATCTATTCAGGTCTGCCCAAGGGATTGACCTATTGCTTCTGGTTATCTCTCTCTGTCTCTGCCTGACCCTCTCTCTTCTTACACACATATGCACACACTCACTCAACCCTGGGAATACAGTGCCTAAATGTTGATGGCTAAGTGGGCTCCAACAAGTAAAGTGGGCTTTGGTAGTGTGACTCACTGGACATACAAACTCCATTCCTAGAGGTGGGCAGAGGCGGCTAGCATACTGAGCCAGGCAAGCTGCTGGTGACTTGAGACAAGTCACACACATTACCCTTCAGGCCCATTTAGTTAAAGGTCTTATGATCACCCCTGTCCACTAAAGGCTGCTCTCCAAACACACCCCCGATCTCCCGTAAAGACAGAAGCCTCAGCCTTCATCCAGGCTTCACAATGTAAGGGGGGGGGGGGGCGGCAGGCTGGGGAGGAAGAGAAGGAGTGTTCTGTTTTCTTTTGTCCCTTCTCTGAATCTTCCTAATCTTATCTCTTGTGAGTTCTTTCTCCTCACCACCCACTTCCATGCCTGCACCCCAAATCCCGTTTAAATAACCTAGTTTGCGGTTTATTTTGCTCAAAATGGAAGTCGTAAGACAATGCAATAAATAACTCAGAGATAAAAGGGAGGCAAGGGCTCAGTCACACATGTGCACACACACCCAGCCTAAACATCGGTAATTACTCTCTGCGGTAACCTTTCCCCAGCAGGGAGGGCTCATATTTACAGCTGTTTACAGTCATATAGGTTGGCAAAACACGGCGTTTGGGGTTTGTTTTTTCGTTTCTGGACAGAAATGGGGCTGGCTCCTGAGGGAGCAAACAGAGAAGAGAGTTCGGGGCATGCTCCCCAATGAGGAAACTGAAGATTCTAGTGAGTCCCTAGGGAGCCGGAGCCTCTGAGCCCCTTTCCTTCCAGGAGCACGATCTCCTCACTAACCTGCCTTGGCCCGTGGGTGTCTTCCTCACTGTTTCTTTTTTATCTAGGTCACGTGACAGCACTCCCGGAGGGGCTGTGTCATAGCCATCTAATGCAATTAGCCAACCAAGATGAACCTGTCATTAGGGGAGGGGGAGGGAGGGAGAAGGGCTGACTGGGAATATGGAAAGGAAGGGAGAAGTGGGAGGGAGGGAAAAGCTGATGACAAAGATTATGGGTCTGATTAACTAACCACCAACTCTGCCTAGGCATGGTGGACATATACTGCCAGAAACTAGAGCTGGCTGTTAGGGGATGGAGGGCAGGGACCGGAAGAAGGGGTGATGAGGTTTCCCTATGTATACTCATGTCTGTGTGCACTCCCCACCCCCACAGTGACTCTGTCTACCCTTCCAAATAGTTTGATGTAGCTTGCCTGGATTGATTAACAGGAGGAGGAGGACATCCCCCACCATGTTATCAGTGGCAGAAACTCCCCTCCAGCAGGTCCCCACCACATGGTGACAGGTTGGGTGAAGGGATCTCTTCTAAAATGAGAGATGGAATCCCTTGAGGGAATGCCTCAAGCTCCCAAACCTACTTTATATGCTGCTCTGCCTAGAGACTTCATCCAAACCGCAGAGTTGCTGTTCATTTTCTTCTCTACTGGAGGAAAAGGAGGATGTTGAGGAAGCCCAAAGGTTTGTTAGGTTTTAGTCACAATTGCAGAGAAAATAAACATCCATTGGTGCCCCTTCCTTTATTCCATCGAGCTCCAAAAACCTCTTAGACAGCTGTATTTCAATTTTCACAGACTTCAATACATTTAAGATGATATATAGAAGCACAGACTGTCAGGGCTGAGAGGGACCTTAGAGATCACCTAAGGGATCCTTATTTAAAAGATTAGGAAAGAGACCAGAGAGGTGAAGGAATTTACTCAAGGTCATACAGCCGGTTGACAGTGGATGGATGATTAACAGCCCAAGGCTCTTTCTACTCTGTCAAGCTTCATGAAGACCTATTCTCAATAGAGATTGACCGTATCTAAAGTATCCAATGCAAAAAGCCTATATTAAGTGCCCACCGTATGCAAAGCACTGTGCCAGTGCCTGAAAAATAAAATGAAGTGAGAAACTGTCTGCCCCCAAGGAAGTTATATTCCATTGGGGGGTTGGGGAATATACCCCAATATTGAGGAGGGGGAGAGTACTAACTAAGGGGAATGAGAATCATTCCTCCAGTAGAACACAAATTCCTTGAAAGCA